>VZTJ01000987.1:863981-971247 GCA_013397795.1 Orthonyx spaldingii | reverse complement strand
CGGTCAAGCGGTCAGCGACATTTCCCCATATCCTATCACTTGCTACTTGGGAGAAGAAACTGACTCCCATCTGTCTACAGCCTCCTTTCAGGCAGTTGTAGAGAGCAATAAAGTCTCATCTGAGACTCCTTTTCTCCAGACTGAACAACCCCAGCTCCCTCAGCTGCTCCTCATAAGGCTTGTGCTCCAGACCCTTCACCAGCTCTGTTGCCCTTCTCTGGACATGCTCCAGGACGTCAATGTCCTTCTTGTCCTTTGTCAGGAACAAATCTGTATTTCCTATCTGTGCTATTCAAAGGCAAAAATAAAAGAAAAGTGGTAGAGTTACAGCATATCTGTTTTGTTTTCTTGTAGATAATATCATCTACATGACTGAGTCCAGACTGCAGAGGAGTGAGAAGTGGAAAATTTAAGAGATCAGTTTGTTAGACTTTATGTTTGACAGTCATTTAATTTGGTTTATTTTTTTAGTTAATATGTTAATAAATAGGAATTAAATTTACCTTTCTGTTCATGTAAATAGTGTTATTAGGCTTGATTTTCCACTGGAGAAAAAAAGGACTGTGTGTTAAGAAACACAGCTACCTCTGGCTTACTTTAAGAGGCTAACATGACTACTTTTAACAATCAATTAATAAACTCAGCATTACTGGTTTTTTCACATTATACAGGTATAACAAATATTTGAACTTCTAAGGCTTTGGTACTACTGGTCAAACAAATTAAGCACATCATGAAATTCCAAAATTTAGATGCTGACTTCTTTATCAGTAACAGAGCATGCAACACTTAGGAACTAAATAAAGTATTATAAGGGCAATGTACTCTGGCTGGTAAAGAGCCTTGAAACTATAATTAGTAGAGAAATATATATATACATATATATATTTAAAAATTTGGACTGACTTTACAAACACGATATAACGGATTAAATGATACCAGAATATGATGACAGATGAATGTGTTAAATACAACAAGGCTACCATATGTCTTTAATTCATTCTGTTAGCAGCTTGTCATGATGTTACTTAGTAAATGGCAACTTAAAAAAAAAAAGGTGCATAATTGCCAAAATATTTCTTTTATTGGATTTTCCAGTCAGTACTTAGGATTGCAGTCTTAGTGCCACTTTATAAAGAGGAAGCAATAGTTTTGAACAGAAAGGTATACTACACAGCTAGAGACTCTTAAATAAAAACAGGGAAATAAGTTTTGACAGTAACTATACAAGTGAAATGTACACATGACATCTTCTTCCTATCTTTCTTTTAACAGCTGTGGCAGCATGGCTTTCAGGTGCACTAAGCATATAAGCTTATCTCTCCAAGATGCTTACAAGAATATAAGCCCATTTTCTTTTATGTTTAGAGTGGAAACATACTGAAATCAGTTTGATAATCATGTTTAACTCACTGTTCTAATAATACAAAATATATGTGTTTTGTCAGACTTCAAGAATGGTAACTTACTGCATATGGAAGAGCATGACAATCCATTTTCAGATGCTTCTAATTTCCCTTCAGTCTCCAAAGTTCATCTGAGAGACGAGCTGGGCCCTGCTGAAAAACACTACAGGATGACCTGGAAAGGGATCAGGTACCATGCTAAGAGTTTCTCACCACCTTTTACAGCTGCTGCACTGCAGAAGTTAAAGGAAACCATGATGCAAAAGCAGCAAAAGAGATATAAAATATTTCACTGTTATGAACAAACATTACCAGTAGTTGGGCCAGAAAACCAAACCTGTCCTTCCCAAGAACGCTACAGGATAGTTTTACAGACGCCGTTTCTCTCTTGTCTCTTTCCTACAATGTGCCTTTTCCATGGCCATGTCAAAATTAAGGACTGTTACCATACTGCCACTGAGCAGCACTGCTGGGCAGCTGCACATTGGTGAGAGCCAGACCTATGGCTTATGCTTAGGAACCTGTCAATTATTTCAAGGTGAAATTTATGTGCAACTAGCAACATTACATCATGTAACAGTTTTCACATAGGCCTTTTCCTCAGAACAGTGGGATACCCCTCTAACAGGTCAACAGAAAGTAGAAGACTGCAGCATTTTGTTTAGGATGAGAACGGTATCTGCATGCTGCTCACAACAAACATTTTCAGTGGCCTTTGGCATGGTTTGGTCATCAATTTTTCCAGCATTCAGAGGATACCCACATGAAGGATCAACACACAGTTTTCCTTGTGTACAATGATATTTCAGAACAAATGTAGCATGATTCTGCTCTAATTTTTCTACCTATCTGGAGGGAGAACTCAGTATGTTAAAAGTTGCTACAGCATTTGTTTTGATAATTTGGTCAAGGTAGCTTGTGGTGGTGACCCAGCCCACCTTCTCTATGAAAGTAAATAGCATCAATTGGGTTGACTTTCCCCCTCAGGACAGTGAGCCTGACGAGGAGGGGGAAGGCGTGGCTGAGGAACTTCCCGGGTTTTAAGCTGTCAATCTTTTGTTACATCTCGCCCCGCTTCCCTCAGAGTTACTTTAATATTCATACAGTTGTGTTAATATTCATGTAGTTCTAGAGAGTTCGGTTGTTCTGTTATCCCCATTGGTTTGTTTAAATTTGTCCCTCCCTTCTATTCATGTTATTGGGTACCTGTCATCATCCATCATTCCTTCATTGGTGTATCCCTGTTCTCCTCCCCCCTTCTCTGGCCCTTTAAAAGCCCCTTTAATCGTTATGGGTTGTTCGTTTTGTACATTTGGTCGTGATGTTGAGTTCTTGTGTGCCTCAGGGCAGAGAATAAACACGAGACTGCTGCTACATTTGAGCCCCTGTCTCCTCTTTTACCTCCGCCGTGTTCGCAACTGTTTCCACCGTCTGCTGCCAGCACCAGTAAGGGCTACAAAGCGAACAGCTCTTTTCAGAGCTCTCATCGAGGCTGCTGAGACATAGAAAGCCTCGCTGACAGGGTGCTTGTGGTCTTGCCACTTGCTGACCAGCCGGGCGGTCAAGCGGACAGCGACAGTAGGTTGTTGCACATTTTGTTTGTGTGACTATAATTTTAGACAGTTCTAAAAAGCTTTGGATAAATTTCAGTTACGAGACAGATTTGTACCAAGCAAGCAGAGAGACTGACAAGCTACAAATCAAAAGTAAAATCTTTGCAGGTACAAATTACGGATACTGCATGTGCCGAAAACAAAAAAATCCGAGGTGAGGTATCTCACATTGCTTCTGTAGTTTCTTATCTTTGTACAGTCAACACACCTATTAATTTTTGTGTTAATATAGAACATAACATCCTACCAAAACAAAAAAGCTATTCATCTCTTTTCTCTACAAAGCTTGAAGAAAAGAACTTTTCAATTGGTATTTTCAATTTATTTATTTTTTTTTTTACATTTTGCTGGCTTGACAGATTTGTGATGTCATGTGAAGAATTATTTGAAAACTTCTGTTGGTTGGTTTTGGAAGTTTTTGAAACTGGAATTACTTTCATAATGTATCTTATTTGAAAAATTACAAGGGACGCTCGCCTTTCATTTAACTTGCTCTTTCTCTAGCAGCATCAAACCTTTTAGACTTACAAAAGTGTAACTTACAAGACATTCTAAGAAGTTTTTAAGTAAATAAAGAAGTTGCTTCCCTTTCTTGCAACCATAAAAGTTTACATACAGTCTCCAATGAAGTTAATTGCTATTGTAATCAGTATTAATCAGTTCATAGTGACCAAGCAGTGAGCATAGTCAGCTGCTGTTCAACCACAGAGAAAAAATGAAAAGTGTTCTACTGATATTTAAACACAACTTTTTAGCATGTGATGAATATCCTCTATTATGAAATGAAGCATTATAACTCATTACCCCAGAGTGTGCTTGCTTATGGCAAATTCTTTTTCCTAAGTATTTTATTACTGGTTTTATGGTATTTAATTTTTATTTTGTCTTTAATGAAGGGATGCACTAATAACCATGCTTACTCTTATACAATTCCTTTGTCAGTAGACAAAAGTTTATCAGTTGTAATTGTATCTGTTTGCATTAAAATTGACTCAACATTATGGTAAATTTACAAGCAATTAAATTACATGTATCATATAATACATGTGTGATTAAATATACAGGTGAAGGGAAGGAATGCTTTCTGAGAGGAAAATCTTCAGTGTCAACTCACTTGAAAACTTTTACGTAATTTCAAAAATGCTACATCAAAATACACTGTGATTAGTTTATGCCCCAAGTTATAAAGTACAGCAGGGAATATATTATCCTCTTGATGTAAACTGTGCTTTGGAGGAGAATTGCTTCTTTCTCCATGTTCCTGTTCCTCTCTCTCTCCCCATGCAGGAACCCTAGAGAGGCTGGTATCTTAATGCAAGGACTTACTCTGCACAAATATTCCTCTTTTGTCTCCCTCCAGTTAAATTTCTCAGCATATCCTGTGCAGGATGCACAGCACACTGGAGACTGAGGGCCAATTACACCTCCTTCCTATCCTTTCACTTCTCAAGTGGTTTGTCAGCATATGCCTGTCCCATTTCCCCATAACTCTCCTCCACTTTCTATGTAGAGACACCCTTTGTATACATTTCCTGTAACACACAACACCACACACCTTTTCCTACTTCTGTCTGATAATTACATCTGATGGAAAGATGAGGAGGGCTGTACATTGCAGGGAATTTTTTGAAAGCTCGTGACTATTAAAATAGTCCCCTCCAAAAACACAAGGCAACACCCCACGCCCAAACAAAACCAGTTTCTGAACATAATATTTGCTGCTCTTACTGTATTCTGACCATCTATAATTTATCAGCATGAGACCCTCAAATTATGTATATTCCTTCAACAAGAGGAGAATCTGAGATATAGTTTTGATTCTGGTGAGATGTGTTGCCATTCATTTTCCTTTTATAAATACTTCAGCAAAGCACTGTGGACTTCATGCTTTTTTGTTGTTTTTTTTCTATTTTAGTCTTAGTAGAAATAAATGAGCTGCAGGTAATGGTCTCACTGGGCATACTGCACTAAATCCTAGGTATAGATCTGCAAAAATTTTCTTGTTTTTTAGGACTTCAAAACAGCTTCACGTTCAAACAGATCTGGAGAATCTATTGGACTTGGGGAGCACAATGTCAAAACAAGCTGCAGAAAAGTTACGTCAAGTGTAGACATGTATCTGAAAATGGTTGAATTTCCTCATATAAAGTATACAATTCCACTAGATACAGATTAGCCCAATTTAAGACACTCAGTGGTAACAAGGAAAAACATAAATATATAAACTATACAGAGAGAGGGAGAGAGATAACCCCAAATGAGTCTTCTACAGAAATAGCATCATAACTGCCTCAATTATCATATAAAGACAGAAAGTAGAGCTCAAGAAATAGAAGCTGTCATGAAACATTTATCTCTGAATAACTGAAGAAACTAGAAGGAAAAAGTGAACTGAATACATTACAAGAGTTGATTTATGCAAAACCTTGATTAAATTTTTTCAAGACTTTATGGTAAGAACATTCCACAAGAATTCAGAGCTGCCAGTCTGTGGAAAAAACCAGTAAAGGATAGTATACTTGAAGAGAAGAGCCTTCATCAATTAAAAGATAAAATTATTAAATAATTACTTTATTTGTGGCTAGTTTTGGTCAGTAATAAATGACTCAATGCATCCTGCTGTAACTGTGGATTATTACCTCCATCTTACTTACTTTTCAATACCTGTAACAACATATTTACTTAGTCATTAGTGAGAGCAGACATTTTGAATAACAAGTATTTTTGCCCATGTGTTACTTCATTGCTTTCTCCAGTGCTTCTAGAGGTCTGTTTTGTAGTTATCCATGTCCACATGCAGATAAAATTTTGATGTCACAGTATTTAATCATTGCAGCATAACAAGTAGATTATCTATTCAAAAGTCACATAGGAAGCTCTCTCCTCCTCTTTTAAGTATATTTAATTTGTTCTAATGTAATTGTATTTAGTAGTGTGAATTGGCCTCTATAAATATGCCACATCTTGTTTAAACAGTTGTGCAGAAAGTCACATCAATCTCCCATGAAATGCACTCATATTCCTGCTATGCCTACAATATTACCTAAACTATGGAAAGCTAGTACAGTTTGGACTCTATTCTTAACATCCCCCTCACATAACCTACTTCAATTAAGACGCTACTTTTTTTCTAAGGCCAATATAGCACATTGCATTTGTCCTTTCAGTCGTTCTACAGAAGATCAGAGTGTGGTTTTATTTAGAAAGGTATTTCATCAACATAACAGCACAAAATACTTAGTGTGTATCAGCCACTAGAGCATTTAACTTGCAGGGCCTATAAGGTTCCTTATTATCACAAACAATGAAGACTAGAGAGAGGTTTGATTTCGCTAAGGTCAACAGAAATCTAAAGTTGTTGTTATGTAGGAATTACAGACATCAGCATTTTCATGCAATCATGGAATGGTTTGGGTTGGAATGGACGAAAAAGATCATCTAGTTCCAGCCCCTCATCCATGGACAGGGACAGCTTCCACCAGACCAGATTGCTCAAAGCCCCATCCAAACCTGGCCTTGAACACTTTCAGGGATGGGGCATCCACCACTTCTCAGGGCAACCCATTCCAGTGCCTTACCACCCTCACAGTAAAGATTTTCTTCCTAATGTGTAATCTAAACCTAGGCTCCTTCGTCTTAAGGCTGTCCTCACCTTGTCCTATCACTCCATGCTCTTGTGAAAAGTCCCTCTCCAGGTCTCTTGAAGCTCCTTTAGATACTGGAAAGCTGCGTTAAGTCTCCCTAGAACCTTCCCTTCTCCAAGCTGAACAACTCCAAGTCTCAGCCTCCGATAGACATGCTGCAGCCCTTGGATCATCCTTATGATTTTGATATAATGAAGTTTCAGTCAGTTCTACTATTGTTCAGTTTCTTCATGCTAATGAGTTAAAATACATGAGTTCCAGCCTCTTAAAGGGATCACTGCTTTTGAGCAACTAGTTTAACATGTTCCAAGACTTCAGATTAATTTGATGTAAACATTTTTGTTTACATTGTGTACCTAGTTAACATGAAAAGGAAACCACTTTTTCTAATGATAAACGACATATACAAAGAATATAGAGCCAATGATACTCATCAGCTAAACTGACAGTGAAGATCCATCAGAAGAAACTTTGTAAAACTTTAACACTGGTTTTTGCCTGAAAAGCGCTTTAAACCAAAACTACTCTTAATTAGGAAGATTTATATGTAGAGCACAGATAAGGCTGAAGAGAATTGTCCTTTAGTCTGATATAAAAATACTTGCATAATTTGGACAATTCAGTTGATTTTTTTTCTCAATGTAAAATGAGAACAACAGTATTTGAATATTGCACAGAGTCCTCACTGAGCTTGAAGTACTTGAGTACAATGCTGTGTGTGTTACAAGCAAGCCTGTCTGCGTCTCAAAGTCCAGTTTCATGTGAGAGAGAACGTGAGTGTTGTCTGATGATCCTGTTCATTGGCAGGATGGAACAAGAATTTACTCTGAGCTAGGTCATCGGAATTCTTGGTTCAGTTGGTAAAATTTTATCATTAGTATGTATTTCCCAACTATGAGTCTCTTGACAGATTGTAAAACTACTTTGAAGAAGTATGGGGAAGCACAGAAGGAAATTTGACTCTTAATTAAGCTTTATAATATCCCCATGAGATCTTTCTTACTTATTAGTGAGGAATTGGAAGTGTGCTGCTCATCTAAATGTTAACTGGTACCGTAGATCCTCTGAACCTTGAAAACAAGATCATGTCTTTTGATGCCTGAAGTTGCTATGATGATTTTGGCCATAGTGTCTCTCTGAGACATACATTGAGTTACTGGCAGAAATAAAAAAACCCACCCACCCAAAAAACACTGCATACTTCAGGTTCTTCCTTATCTCTGTGTTTTAACATGAAAACTTACCTTTTATTTGTTCCTCAGCTTTGCACTGTAACATTCTTTTAATACATCCACTGAAAATACATGCTGAGCTGTAGAAACGAGTACACCCCATCTCAAGAGTTCTGGAAAGTATGTTAGGAAATGAGTTGTCCTAGCACATCTTAATGGCTTTAGAGTATAGTCCTGTGTTTTCCTGTCACTGTTGGAAACTGACAGACTCTGTTCCTGGGAGGAAGGTGGAAGCCAAAGCAATGTTTGCCAGCTGGTTCACAAAGATACTGCAGTGTCAGCACATTACAGAGCCAAAAGGCCAGATGGTGAGAGACCAGGCCGTTACTGGAGTAGATTCCTGTTCTCATTGCTGTAACCACCCACAGCTGTAGTTGGGGCAAGCCAGCTCATTTCTGTCCGTCTTTCCAAGTGCAATTGTTCAATCCGTTACTACTACTTGGAAGTAAAAAGGAATGAAGAACTAATACAGTTTATGAAGTGAAATTTGTGTTTCTCTTTAGCACTGCTGGATCCAGCAGCCTCATGTGTTGATCCCACTCAAACAATATTTCAGTTTGTTGTTTACAACACTGTTCCTCTTTATATTCTCTGTTTCCTTTCCAAAGCAGCTGTTTGCAGCCCCGCTTCTGATGAGCTTCGTATCCACCTGTTCGTCATTGAAGTTGGTAATAAAACTTTGCTCTGGATGAGAGGGTAGAGCATGATTCAGTTACAGTCTTTTCCTGTGTGAAATTCAGTTTTTTCCCCCATACAGTGTTCTGATACTCACCACAACAACAGATAGAAATTGCAGTGATAGCCAGCTCCACCAACAGGACTCCAGAGACTAGTGGTAATAGGAAAAAATGGAGACAGCTAATAGGATATACATGGAAAAACTCCATCTTTGCCTCACAGTGCCTTTCTCTGCTGCTGAGGATACACAAGAAATGTTTTCACTTTAAAACACCTTACATTTGTTCTTCTGACAGAGTTAAGCCTCTGTAACTGCATAAGTGTTATTATGATGTCCCTCTTTTTGAGAAGTACACAGCAGCCTAGAGGATTACATCAACTCACTGCTACAGGATCAGAAGGCAGCTCCCTTGCATTGGGTTCAGATAACTGAGCAGGCAACACATCTCATACTGCCTTCTGTAGATTTGTTCAACTCCCCCTTAACAACAAATAACCTTTTTGGCTTTTGCTTCACTTATTTGGATCTGCACCTGCTGTCTCTGATGGGTAGAAACCTTCTGCAGTTTTCAACTCACACATAATTATGCGTATTTGCTTTGATGCAGTCTTTGTTCCCTACCTTATAAAGCTATTTTCCCTCCATGATGTATATCCATTTGCAGTAGTTGCAGAAGCAATGATACCTCCCTTACACTTCTGCAAACTCAGTTTTCTATTCCTTTAAATTTCACACTATAAGACAGGCTATGTTGGGTTTTTTTCTTAAAACTTGAATTAATTCTATATTTAAAAGAGACTGTAGTCCCTGATCCTCAGTGGAGATACTTCACATGTGATATGTCTTAGGATCATATTTAGTTTTTCTCAGCCTAGATAAAATTATTGACTCACAGGTGCATTAGGGAAGTCAAGCTTTTTTCCTTATTTTTGAGGTTTTCCCTCTTAAATAAATTGTCATAATTTTATTTTATATTTAAGCTGTGAAATTCTATCCCATCACCATTCTTTTACACATAATTCTCCTAAGGTGTATTCTGATACCCCTGTATAGATAATATAGGAATATAATTTCAACAGTATAATGGACCCAAAACCAGAAAAAAAAACCCAAAAAGACAAAAAAGGAGGCTTAAAAAAATCCCAAAATTGAAGTTAAAATTGAGGCCTTTCTTCAAACAATTGCATTATTAGCACAACCTCTAGCTGGTTCCATACCTGTAGATGTAACACTCATCCTTTCTTCTTCTTCCATCTAAATTAAGAAATTTCAAAATATCAAATATTATACTCTTACAAAAGCCTCAGATCACTTTCTCATTGAAAAATCAAAAACTGTCAAATGGTTCTATTATAATCTTTTTTTGATACATGATCAGTGCAACTGTTTATGACATTTCCAATTTGCTACTTCTGAGACTGACAAAGTAATCAGAAATCAATTATTTTATTCTTAATATTTCAGTCTGTCCGTTAGGTTTCATTGCATGGGTTGGACTTCAGTACACATGAGAAAGTGGTTAAAAATTTATCTCATGCTTTGGCAAAACAGCATAGACATTCCTTTCTTTATACTGCTTTTTTCTTTACTGGTCACTCGTTATCTGCTAAAGCTGTCATACAGATTTTTGTTTTCAGAGGTTTCTTAATTCCAAAATTACAACAAAAAGGTTAAAAAGACACTCCAGACCTGTGCTGTTTGTTTTCTGTGCTTAGGATGTGACATTTCTACATCTAATATTATATACTCTAGGTTTTATCCAGCACACACAGGTGTCCCATTATGTTTAGCATAAATTAAATCAGATTTGCTCAAGAGAAATGCAAAAGAGCTAACATTAAAGGGCTGTTTTATATTCAGAGAATAATGAAGTCATTTAAATAAACAATGTTTGTTCCTAGAACTATAACAAAAACATTTATATTTACCTATTTCTGAATGAGGTAGTCTAGTGAAATATAGTTTCCAGTGCCTCTTAAACACAGAAATCAATTTCAAAAGACAGAAATAATGAGCTCCTCAAGTTAAAGAGAGGCAAAGGTCTTAAAACAAAACGATTTTTACATCCTAATACAAGACATCTGTGGGGAGCATAAGGTCAAAATAAAGGTTAGAAAAGTGTTTTTGGAAAAAAGCAGCTGCAAAATCTTTGTAGACTCTGTGGCACACTAAGCCTTCACAAAGTCCTTTTCCTACTCGCTGCCAAGCCAGCAGAAATGCAACTTTGAAATTTAATATTTCTATTTAAATATTAATGGCAAAAAAAAGTGCAACTCTTACCTGAACTTTAAGAGTAAAGGGCATAGTTTTATTCATAAATCCACTGATCTGAGACATATCACTTCTGCATGACAATAGGTGTGATCTTTGTTAATCTAACTGTTGGAAATACAGCATTCCAAAGAATTCCAATACATCACAGAAAGAAAACTTGTAACAACAGAAAAACCTAGACCACTTATATGCCCTTATGTTCCTGTCAACTCAGAATAGGACATAAAAAATCCCCAAAACAAGAGGAATCTAACCTGAAAAGCAGTATTGCTACAAATAGAGGCCTGTATTGTAGTATTTTTATGGTTTTTCCGTAAAATCCCCAGCCCACCATACCTGTAGAAACTAGAAATTTCCTTATTTGTCATTAACAAGCAATTACATAAAGTCATGAGTGATTGTTGAAATGATGAGCATTTAGGAAAGGATTTCTCCTTTCTTAGATCAATAGATAGGAATATAATCCCATTATTAAAAACAAACAAACAAAAAAAATCTTTACCACAAAACTGGAGTAATTCTGATTTTGACATACATGTGCCTTTAATTGTGGTTTTTCTGAAGATAATCTGAAAAAAACTAAAATTAAGTGCTTGATCATATATCAGAGAATGAACTTAATTTTTGGCTGTTTTGACCAATATTATTAACATATAGTATTGACCAACATTCATCAGAAATCCAGACATCCATGGTAGTATAAATCCATTTTTTTCAGGAAAATGCCTGCAAAAGCATCACAAAGAAAGCTATCAAAACCAAAACCTGCTAGGTGACTGCTCTGAGTTTGTGTATTAGCTACAGGCAATATTTTAATAAAAAAATATCAGTTTAAAGCCAGATTTTTTCATGTTCACCATGCATGTGGACATGAGGTTCTTCTGTCATGAAAACATTTTCTAACTAATCTTCAAACACAAATTAACCCCCCAGTTACCCAGCTCACTAGCACTACATAAAACTTAAGAATTAAAACACTGATGTCATGGAAATGATTATGCTATCAGAAATTCAAGTATATTGGAGATTTCTCTCCAGAGTTTAACTATTAAGTGTTTAAATAGTGCTATTATTTTAAAAGTTGGCAAGGATCAAAGAAATTACAAGAAACAAAAACCCCTTAAATGAGTGAATCAAAAAGAATTGGTTTTGTGTTTAAGGATGTGTGTTTTGACTGAAATGACAAGGCATAAATCAATGGCCTGAATCTCTCACATTTTAGGAATAAGTTTATCAAGCTCTAAAAAAATTAACCTTCATAGCAAACTACTACAGAGCTTTCAGGGTGGTGTAATAAGCTGGTTGGATGGGTATCAGGGCAGCTCCTTTAATATCTGAAAGGTCTGTTATTGCAGAACAAACCAGGTCTGAGTACAGAGTGCTAAGGTATTAAACAAAAGTAGCAGCAGTCTCTCATCTAGCATGAACCTGTAAGCATAGATTGAAATTGCTCCAGTAGAAAGTGGGAATTACCTTCCTCAGCAAAGCAGCACAGAGTCCCAGAGACACCAAAGTCCAGGGATGTGAACTTCTTGGGAACTGTGATATTTTTTGTCCACAGTCAGATCTACCCTACACAAAATTTTGAATATCCCTAATAACTCTTTGACACTTCTACCAAGTGTGTCTGCTTTGGTGGCACTCCTTTGCTGTTTTGACAGGTAAGCTCTCCTTACATGGTGACACGACCATTTCGGTTTCTGCTCCCTCAAGGTCAGCAACATCTTTTCCCTCCAAAATTCAAAGTCTCTAAGAGGTAGAAAGTGAAATGTACTAAAAAAGTTTCCTTTTCCCCTGTTCTTTCTTTAGTCCTTCCTTCCTAGATATGTTTGGAACTGACATAAGTGCATTTGAATCCTTAAATTAGAAAAACAAACCAAATAAACAAAACAACAACAAACCACAAAAAAAACCCCAACCCCCAAAAAAATCTGTCGGGAATTTTATCTACAGAAATTTCATACAGTGAAATACTAGTCATCCATCCATTCAAATATCTTAAATAAATTATTTTTCTCAATAGAAAAGGTGAGAAAATTGACATGAATCACTGCCAATATCCTCATAAAACTTTTTCTTGTCTTCCACTCCATGATGGAACAAAATATTTCTGGTTAAGGGAAGATCACTGCAGTGACTTTTTTCTTTGAAGCTTCACTAACAACAATACTAGTGAAGTCACGCTGTATGTAACTTCATATTCAAACTACCTGAATTTAAAATCCTACTCTTTGAAATAAAAAAAATTCTTGAGTGATTTAGAGCTGTCATTTTTCCCCCTTCATTATCTCCAGCAGAACTGTTTCCGTTCACCAAACAACAATAGAATCTGTGTTTTGCACAGGGATATAAACATGATTTTCAAAAGTTACAAGATGTACCTAGAACAAGAAAAATATATAACAAGGAACACTGCAACCTTCTAAAGATAGAAGGACCAGCTAAAGTTACATAACAGGGAAAACCAATAGCGAAACCAGCAAAGAAATGAAACAGAGCCCACCACAAACATTGTCCCTCCTGAACTGAGACGGCCAAAAACACACAGCAAAGAACAAGACCTAAGATGACCTGCTGCAGAACATAAACAAAAGTCATGGTTCTTGGAAAAAGTAAAGGACTCTAAAGCAGTTATCTCACACTGATTTTGTGTTTTTCTATATCTCAGTGTTTCTTCAAAGTGAAACTGATTTGTGAGCGTATAGCAGAATGTATGATCCTTGCTTATACGTTATAAACTTTGCTACCAACTTACATGCATAGGGAATGAAGCGGAAGGGGAAGGAGAGGCAAGGAAATCAGCTGAACCTTTCCAGGCAATTAGTTATGCATCAGACAAGTTGTTTTCCACAGCTGCACAACTGCACTTCTTTTTTGATTTGGGATTCAAATTGACTCATAAATATTGAAACTATAAGCTTAAGGAAATGGTATGATTTGATGCATGGCCTATTTCTAAGAATTATTCTAACAGAGAAATCATGGCTCAAGTGTCACCATTTCAGTGTGCTATTCTACTAAGAGTTTGCTAACCCTTTCAGTTAAAGGCCTGTGTAAAGGTTATGGTGCTACTGTGCACTATTGCCTTCATCTTACTTCTATACAGTTCCTAGAAGTCCATTAGGTTGGATCTTCATTCATAAGTGATTTCCTCACTGTTAGATGTTGCAGTGCTGACGGACCTAACACCATTCTGCTTCACAGACCACTTATAGAGAATCTACACTTCTTGTTTCTATACTGTGTTAAAGTATTTTAAGATTTTTACCATCCTGGCTATAAAACTAGCTGTGTAACTCAGTCTTCCTCCTACAGTCCACTTTTCTTTTTACTTCTACAGCTGCTTGAACACGTTTTCTGCACAGCATAATTAATATTCCACTTTCTGAGAGCCGGCTTTCCCCAGAGTGCAGTGAGTATAGCTTGAGATGGAAACCAAACTGTTTCAGCAGTTTTCATTCAAAGCACTGCACAGGAGAGGGAGTTGTACAGAGGTTAAGTCACACAGACTCCTAGACCCAGACTGCAAGTGCTGGTGTTTTGAGTCCTCATGTGTGTGACTGCAGTAATAACAATAATCAAAATGATTATTATATGTCCTGACAACTTCAGAAAATTAATTTTGTTTTCATTTTGGTTTGGAACAAATCTCATACAATAATTTCAATAAAATCAAAACAAAAGTTCATTTTTTCTATTAAAACAAGCTGGAAGGCAGGATTGAGGAACCTTCTTTATGACAGTGCAATCTAAAGGTCAAATCTCTTCTCCATCTTCCACCCCCAGGATTGCTTTCCACTTTACAGAGGAAAGAGCAAGGACTTAGTTTCCATCTGTTTTGCAAATCCCAAGACATTTTTCATGCTGTCAAATCTTGCATACACTTAGTATTCCCTACAAATAACTGCATTAACCATTAATATCCGTATTAACCATTAATACCAGTAATAATCATTAAAGTGAGAATTCAGATAGAAACATACTAACCTGTTTGGTTGGGTTTTTTATAACATGCAAACATTCCACATACTTTTGCTGAGCCCCTATGCCAATTAGATTCACAGTTTTACGGCATTTATATGTAATTCTCTATTTTTTGATGGAAACAATTTAGATTTTTTTAAGGTAACAAGTTATCTCATAGCTAATGGTAATGTCATCATTACCTGTTACAAAGTCCTTCACTAACACTTCGATAAGCTTCTAACATTCAGAGCTGTGATCTCCCCCATGCACTAAATTGGAGTGTGGCTCAGATTACAGTACAGGGTACTGCATTTAAAAATCCTTCATTTCTTGCTTCTGTTTCAGATCACTTCTGTCTCTTGACCCTGAACATGCAGGACTCTGGTAAGGTTTCTCTGTAGATCTTTCTAGCACTGCTTCTGCTAGCTCTTTTTGTATTGGGTTGCTTTGTTTGAGCATACTGATTTTTTTTGCCTGCAGCATGCAAGGTTAAGTGTTGATGTTTCCTTATAAGAGATGTAGTTGCTCAGCTATCAAAGTTTTAAAACTCTCACTACTCTTGAGCATCCACTTCTCAGGCACATTCATTCTTACCATTGATCTTTGCACATCTTTTGCTCGATGCTGTCACCTGCCTCATTGAATCCTGCTTAGAGAGATGTGTCACAAAACTTAACATAGGTGAATAACAGCATCAGTTTAAGTATGCCACTCTTTCCCCAACATATCTTTGCTCTACAATGACTTACTTTTCTCACTATGTTAAAAGTTTGACTGTTTTGACTGTCTCCTTTGATCACATTTGCTCTTTAACAAGTGTTTTATTTTACCACTCTTGATAGCTTGTATTAACATTGCATGACAGCAGATGTGAGGGGCTTGTTAAAATACATCCTTTACAATATTTTGGAAGAAAATAATCTTTAATATATTACAACTTGTAGTAAATATGACTGTAACAAAAATTGTAAGTCATTTAAAACTAATTCAGTACATTTTTTTCTGCCCCGAGAGTATTGAACATTAACATCCTGTTAATGAACTTACTTTAATTGTTTAAAAGACTGTCTCTATGGTGGGAAAAGTAACTCACCTGTCATATATGATCATAGAAGTCAGTTGCATTAAGGTATATCATCACATGGTGGCTTGTTCCCTGCAGTACTTTGTTGGAAGTTTATTGGGACTCTAATAATTATTTACTGGGAAACTTTAGGCTGCTGAAAGTCTGAGTATAACGTGAAAGGACAGGTAACCAACCAAGTCCTGCTCACTCTGTTGAAATCACTTCTAGCAGCAGGCTGTTTTTCTCAATCTATCATCTAAATCTAAATTAGGCAGACTAACTTGAATACTCATGAGAATCAAACCTGCAAGTATCAGGAGATTGTGTCCCATCACAATCCAACAAGGAATGAATACAGCTTACACTGGTATCAGCTATGTTACAAGCATTAAAGTGTTCAGTTAATTTCAGTTTCACCTGTTCTGGTTTTTTCTCTAATAACTTCTGATACATTTCTAAAAACCACGTTAGATAAGCACAGAGGGGAGAATTTGCAAAGACAAGCAAGAAAAAAAGGTCATGTGTAAGAATGATCTTCACACTGCAGGGTGGTATTTTTAGATTTTGGAAGTCTGAACTCTTTAGAAATCAACGTTTAGTCAGTCAGGCGTGCATAAAAGTTAAAAACTGAAATAAACCATTTGGACATTGGAATTAGACACAGGGATACAAACAATTAAATGAAGACACAGTTTTGTAGTCAAATACAGCTGTATTACTGAATTTCTCAGCTCAGAATAAATTCTTTGTTACTTACTACAGTAAATGCATTTCTGTTGCTAAAAGATTTTTAAGAGATTTAAAGGATGAGAAGGTACTTTAATCCAAAGTAGTTTATATTTGCTATGGGCAAAAATAGAGGAGAATTCTTGAGAAAGCTGGGTTCAGAATGACCTAGCAGCATCATTAAGGTTGAGATCTTGAAATCAGATGATGAGAGCACAGATTGAGACAGAATTGCTGCACAGGCAATATACTTGTAATTAACAAAAAGGAAGTAGAAAGAAGCACCAAAAATATGCCCAGTATAACAAATAGGCTTCATTTAAGAATACAAGAAAGAATCCGTATTTTAAAACGTGGGTTTAGAATTTTTGAGGCTGAGGGCCTGAACACAGGACAAGATCAAACCAGTCTTACCACTTAGAAAACATGATCTAGTTTCAGCAAGATGTATTATGTCTTACCTTAAGATTCACAGCTTTTTACATGTGCTAAACATTGATCTCCTATTGTAAGTAATGAAGCTCAAATATGTTCTGATTGTAGTTTTAGTCTAGCAACTGACATGCTCTTTTCACCAAGGAACAGTTCTGAGACTAAAAGAATACATTAAAAAGGCGTTCTCCTCCAAAGTATTTTTATTGTACAGTCTACACCCTTGAAAATAAAGACTGTAGAGCTGGACCAGTGGGCCACATGAAACACTTCACACAAATGAGCAGGTAGATATGCATCTGTCTGAAAGACAGGAAGAAAAGCTCCAAAACTAAACAGAACTTTTCTCCTTACAAATTATTCAGACTGTAGCCATGCAAGCTAGTTTATTCAGAGATTGAAGACCAGATAGGCTACAGAGAATTTTTCTTTTGTTTCAATAGTCTCTTTTCCTATACTCACAAAAAACCTTTAATCTAAATTTAATGCAGCTACTGTGATAAAGAAAACTTTCATGCAGACTTAAGAGGAAGGAGGGAGCAATGGTAATGGTTACAGAAAAACAAAGATGGGTATTTACCATGCCTTCATCCTCAAGCAAGAGGGTAAAGTAATAAAATGGCTTCTGCTACAGTCAGTTGCTGCCTGAGAGATAACTAATGTTCAAGGAAGAAAAGCATGTTTTCAGGTTTGAAAAAATATTGGATAGTTAGGCAGTTGTTTTCAGATGTAGACTAGAAAGCATCAGGACTTTACAAAATATATATATATGCATATATATACCTATGCGTATTTTTTTAAAATATCTGAGTAGTTTAATGTGAATCTGAGTGCTTTCATGCTTGCACATCTGCATCATAAACTTTTGAAAATGGCTCATAACATCAATAATACCAAAGAGATTTATCATTACTGCAGCTCCTCCCAGATTTAGAAGAATGTCTACTACTTTCAGTCTTGCCTTAGGCCACTAAATGCTAAACCAAAAATTACCAGAAAATTCACTGGGAACTGTTGCTTCATTATTAAAGCAAGATATTGTTAAAAGAAAACAAACAAAGGTGGAATTTTCAGAAATTACTTATATAAAAAAATAAAACTGATTTCTCTCCAATGCAAATTTTGTGTTTGCAGCTCAATCCATGTGCTATAAAGACAAAATAACTTAAAACATAATGGGCAACATTAAAACGAGGTTTGAAGCCTGGGGAAAAGAAGTGTCAGTTGGAACAAGCTTTCTACATAAACCAGGGATTCCAATATGGATAAAGTAGACAGGGGGCAGCCTGCAAATGAACATCCATGGCTGCTAGGTTTTAAAAAAGCACCACCTTGCTGAGTTCCTTTTCAATTTGTCCCTTTAGCTGCTCTTTAATTCACTGTGCCACAAATTCCCACTGCGTATTTCACAGAGATGATGTACAGACTCAGCTACCCTCTGATAAGTGAGCAAGGTCTTCTGAGACACCTGGAAACGTGCAGGTCATCACTACTCATCTGTCTGACTATCATGCAGATTTCTTGGCTGTCCTGAGCATCCTAAATGACACCTACTGTCTCTGTTTAGGCCTCTGAACTGTGCCAAGGGTGTCCAATCCCCAGTTCCTCAGTGAGGCAAGAGGTTCCTAGAGCAAATCAGCCAGCCAGGCAGCTGAATAGAAGGCTGGACTGTACTGACACCAGGTGAGGAAAGATAAGATGTTTTGAGATGACTGTTCTCAACTTTACAGCCAATCTCAGGAGTACTTCTGAAATGATTGTTTGACCATACCAAGCACAACACAAGTGTGTCCATGTTTCTAAATTTATTATAACCACCTTTAATCAGAAAGTCTTAATCACAGAAAATATACAAAGATCTGCTAGATCAGTCAAAATACAGTCTAAGAGGTGAGTGTATGAGCACTTTGATACAAACAAAAGCCCGGTGTAGATAGTACTCTCAAGTGCAACTTTGCAAATTAGGTAAACCATTGAAGTCTAAACCATAAGTTATATACTGACTCTGAGTAAATGGAAGTCAGCTGAAGATAAGAAAGTTGGCTGGCCAAAAGTAACATGGGAACATTTTGTTATAAAAGTTGTGAATGAAAAAACGAGACATGAAATATAAGATTTTCCACAGTGTTGCATGATGGCCCAGCTCCCTGCTCTCTTGAATTCTGCATGAGTCTTGCTGTTTACTTGGTGCAAACAGTGTCCTCAGAGCCATTAATTTTTTAGGGATCGCAGATTTGTTTCAAATGAAACATAATGTGGAGTAAAATACTAATGATTTGTAATTGTATTACTGCATTAGAATCGTTCAGTAACAAAATAAATAATTTTGTGACTTCTTTCTCATTAAGCTCTTAGCTTAAAACACAAAGCATTTAGTACTGCCAGTGTAATAATCTGAGCATCATTGAGGATAACTACACTAAATGATTCACAGTATAATTATAAGGGCTAAACACCTACTGATATCATACTCTGCAGCTTTCGTTGTGTCCATGTATATTTATAAACCTACTGTAAGGAAGAAAAAATGAATTTACTAGAATATTTTCAATATACATACAAAGATAGCTTTGGTTTCCTACTCATACTTAACTTGATGAAAATGCTTCTGAAAATATGGTAGCTAAGGAATGCTACCCTTGCATAAAAATTTCCCAGAAATAGTTTATTAGACAAATTACCATATTCATAGGAGCTGTTTGCCCAAGAATACCCACCCATGTAAGAAATTGTTCTAATGTGTTCTATAGTTTATGAATGAGCTCTCCCTATATAGCATCACACTTCACAATTAAAGCTATTACTGTAAAATGCAGGAAATCGCATTCATGGTTAATTGCATAATTCATTAACTCAGGCAAAGTGTGAGCTTGGTAAATATGTAAAACTTTTCAATCAACTCAAGTAGAGTGAAAGAGGAAAACACATTTAAGCTGAAGCTTTATATAGCAAATAAATGTTGAGTTGGGGAATGCATTTTGTTTTACATATTCATTGAATATTAAAAAGGAAAAAGTCATGACCACAAAAAAAACCCAAGTGAGAACTACCTTAATATTTTGGGGTTTTTTTCTTGTGGTTGAGACAGAAAGATTCAAAGATTTCAACTAGTTATTCATTCTAGTGTTGATTTTCTAGTGATGACTTACAAAGCACCTAACTGAAAATGATGATAGCACTGTACACTTACTCACATTTTTATTACTTTTGATAGGCCAAAGGATGAAATAGGAAGAGATACTATCTTTGAGGTATATATATCTTTGAAAGTCTAGAATTCAATGACAAATGGAGTATACAAGTCTGAGCCTCTAAATTGTTCTTCTGTAACAACTCTGGTTTCTGTTCCATTTAAAGACAGCTTACACACAAACACAGAAAAAGAAATATTTATGTAAGAGAGGTAATGTATTGTTAAAACTAATTCTTATCTTTTGAATCATGACCTATTTTAATAATCTCTTCATGATCTTTCCCATCTTGATCATTCCAACATTATGGTATATGCTTGTGACTATTAATACAGGGCTTATTGGTACTATTTGACCATGCTCACAATTTTTATTATAGATGCTGTTCTCTCTTTTATCCTTCTTGAGGGAAACTGAATAACACTGCTATCATTTAGTGAAAGGTTTTGAATCCAAGCAAAAGGAACGTTTTCAGAGTACCTTTATTCACATTTTGTTCACATTTTTGCTGTCCTTCCCTATTCACTTTTGGATTTGCAAGGAATGTGCTAGTAGCCAATCTTGCTGTTTTGATACATGTATTTATCCAGTCATATAAAATACGGATAGATATCAAGGCCTTATGAGTAGTGTACTATCCCCTTTGAAACAGATTCTTGCTTCAGATGAAGATGGAAACGCTCCACCAATAACCTAGGAACCAAAGAACTTGCCCCTCAGGTTTTATATCTATATCAATACTTTATTCCTAGAAAAGTTGCTGAAGCCTATTGCCTTAAATATCAAACTACAGACTCAGGTAATTAAACATGGAGTCAAGAGCTTACTTTGAGAGCAGATCCCATAATCTCTGCAGAGAATAATGATCTAGGAAAGAAAGGACACCAAAGGTAAATGTAGCATTTCTAGTAAACTGTAACTCTCTCTTAGATCTGTTGAGCAACTTTGTTATTTGGAGCATTTATCACTAATAAGCACAGCTGCGTTTTGCAGCAGATTGTTCTCTGTCAATGTATTACACATAAAAGCATCCTACTCACTGGTAGAGTACAAATTTTACAACTAAAAAGGATTTGCCTTCTCTTAGTCCAGCAAGACCGAGGAATTCACACAGAAAAACATTGACAGCTACAAATCAATATGCCATAGTAAATAGTCACTTGCAGTGTTTTACACATCTGTACACGTATATTTGTCTGCACTGTGCTTGACATTTAAAAGCCATTCAAGCTCTGTAGAAGAACACAGGAGATTCCAAAAAACCACTGCTGAGCCACACAATAAAAGTGAATTATGAGTCATGAATCTGTGCCATGTCACAGATAAGAGCTGCCACATAAGGAACACGGTAGTGTTTATTACTGCTAATAGTTGCAATAATGTGTTCTATTGATGGTGCAATATTCTGTAGCAGATATGAAATCTTCAGTATCAACAAATCAGTTGAAGACTTCTTTATCTAGCTATATCCTAGCCTAATAATATAAAATTCTGATTGATATCAGTATAGCGCAGCAAACAGCAGAATAGTTGATTTTACAAGATGTCGTAATCAACGTTCAGATTTCCAACAGCCTTGTAACCTTTATCACATCTCTCTCAGCAGCTAAAATCTGAGCACTTGATGAATAAAGTAACAGAATATCTGGCACGATAAAAAATAAATGCGAAATACTAGAAGAACAACTTTTGCCGTACAAGGAGGCATGCATTGAATATAGTTCACCAGGGACAAACTGTCTACACACCTTAGGAGCAGGAATGAGGGAGCTTGGTGTATCATCTAAGGGAGACATGAAACAAAGGAATGATCCAGATGGCAATTGAAACCTGAACTTTGCTTCACTAACTTGAAAATACATATTATTGTTCATGCCCCTATGTATGTCAAAGACTAAAGTCACTCAAACTCCACCTAAATATGAAATGACACCACCTGTAACTTTACCTTTTCCCCTCCCTCAAACTGAGGAGGGAGGTCAGGGAAGACTCCATTGTAACTTCTGGGAGCGGTTGATGGGCTGAGCCTGCCTTCTCCTCCGTAGGGGGGTGTCTACTGGGTAAGAACCATATTCTGTGCTAAATGATTATCTCAAGCTAGCTTTCATTGGTGGTTAGAGCTTGTCTCTACATGGCTTCCAATTCTTCTTTGCGGTCAGTTAAAGTGAACAGCAATCTCTGAGTCTTACCCTGTCACAGTCTTTAATTATCACTGTATTTGTAAATGACATGTGTTATTCTGTAAATTGCTTAGAATGAGTCCTTCGAGGGCGCAAACAGTGGCATCAGCAAATAACATACTTGGAAAAACTGACAGTATACCAGCTAAGAATGGGGACAGTGTTGGCACATGCCCCTGAACAGGGCAGCTGAACCACCTCCGATACAGGGGACTGTTCTGTGGAGACAGGGCACTGACAGGCTGGTCGGGTACAAGGGTCTCATCTTCCCTAGGGGTGCTGGTAGATTGAACAAATATAAAGGGTTCAAGGAACCCCTTTCATGTGGCAAGAGTCAGCCAGAGAATGGGGGAGAGATGCACATCTATCACACAGGGTAATATGTAAGTAGAGCAAAAGGTCACAGTGTGTTGCTACCTCTCATTAAGTGAGCAAGAGGTACATGTGTTCTTTTCACAAAAAATGTATTCATGTTACTCTTCCATTAACTCCAGAAAACACTGCTTTTCTGTGCCTAGCAAATGGCAAAAACTGGTTACTGTTGATCTTACTATTAGGAATTATCCTTATTTAAAGGAATTTTTTAGAGTAAGCTTCAACCACTTTTTTCAGTAGATAAACATTCCTAGTTAGAGCCCAAAATTCCCACTTGTAAAATCTATCCTTTTACAAAAGAAAAAATTTACTAGATTGCATCTGTCTTTTTTAATGAAAAAAAAAAAAAAGATTAAATAAAATTAATACTCTCTCTCGAAATTAATTTCTGTCATGAAAAGTATTTTTTTAAAAGGCAAAATGTATTTTTCAACAATCAAACTAGTTACTGTAAAAAAAAAGACTAATGCTTTTCAGCATCCTTTAGTAACATGACACACATCTAAGAAATTTGGAAAACTTGATATAAAAGGAAAACACTTAATACTCCAAATAAGCACCTATATAAAATGAATTCTCTCAAATGGCTACTGAGTGGTTCAACATGTTGCAGAATCTGGATTTTTCCTTCCTTTCATTTAGTCTGAATCCAAGGTTCTGTCACAGAATGTCCTTGTTCTGCTTCTTGGAATTTGCTTACCGGGGCTTCCAGTGCTGAGATTTGAAGTGATTTTTCTAGCTGATCTTTGAGCACTGAAGGGCATTTTATGTTCTTTTCCTACTGCAATCAGAGCAGCTACTTTTCATATGAAGCTGTACTCAACTTGAGGTACAAGAAAAGTTTGCTGTTTTTCCATGTATCCTTATTATTTATTAAATGACCACCTGTCCAGAACCACAGAGGATATAAATGAAAATTGTCATAATGTAAAGATTTTTCAGTCTAAAATTGTTAATGCAGTCCCAATAGAGAATTATTCCCTAAATAATGCAACAGCCTGGCAGGGACTCCCAACTGTTTGATGAGCCTTAGGTATTCTACAGAAAATGTTGTTAATTGTAGGCAATCTAATCAGAAGTTTAGAGCTGACACTGGCCTTTCTGCCTAAACCTGTTCTTCCAGAGAGAAAGGATTAACAGCCCTGGGTTTCACTCATAACAATACAGACTGTATCCAGGGACGGTAGAAATAAGGTATTAGAAATTCCATTTAAGGCAAATAGAAAACACGAGATGTTGAGAGGTGAGAGAGGAAACCACAGTGGTTAAGATGAAGACAAAAACAGAGAAAAACTGACAGATACATAGCCAGTAAAGTGAAGAATAATTTTTTTAATACATATGCTTAGAGAGAAAGAGCTTACAATACAGTAAATGGAAGACTAAATGAAATCTAAAGCTTGATGTGACTTCAGATCAAAGTATGCACAGTAATTGTTGTATTAAATATGTAGTCTAAAATGCAATCTATGAGTTTGTATTGGTTTTAATATTCCATAGCATTATCAAGCTTAATAATTCTTGAAAAACATTCTTTATTTTAGCATTCTCTCTAATTCATATGGCATAGCACTGCAAATATCCTTACCCTCCCTCACATAAAACCAGCAATGTAAAAAGCTGAATACAATCTACAGATGGATGAACATCTGAAGCTAATGTACTTGAAAGAGATCAACAGTTTGGAAAACAGAACTGTGTCATTTACTGGGTCATCAAATGGTAACCTTTCAAATGAAATGCAAATAAATTGCTATTTCAAATGCATTTTATCCAAATGAAGCAAAGACTAAAGTTCACTGTGTTAATTGCTCAAATTCTGAAAACAGTTACGAAGCCAAAGTTCATCTTAGAAATGACTAGGCCTGCAATTTTTTTTAACAAGACATAATGAGTTTACATCTGGATGTTCCTCCACAAATAGAAACCTTATCCTACATACTAAGTCTGCTATTTTATGTCTTATGAATCTACAATTAATTCCTCCAAGAATTAATTTTTCAGTGGAACTTTGTACTACACTCTACTTGGCCTTTTTATATTCAACGATTAGCACACAGATTTTAAAACTGTATTTATAACCATATTTAAAATGTTTTTAATAATTTATTGTAGTGAAAAATTATTATCTTCTAATTCTTACCCATTTTTTAACCTGGAAATTAAATCATAACAATTTTTTTTTGTACATGACCTATTACACAACTCAGGATTCATTAAAAGTTAACCCTCTCATTTTTAGAGTAGAAACAAAAAATGTGGACAATAACCACATGCAGAAGTAAACATAAACAACACTCTACATTTTTAAATGAAGAGATTACATGCAAAAACATATGTAAGGTATAACTGAAGACACCCTACTTTCATACATTTACAAAATAGTTAAGATATTTTAAAAGTTCTGGACTACATATCTGGTAGAGTTATTATGTGACCCACCATGACATTCTGGTCAGTGACTCTTTATATTTCAGTGTCACTTGAATGTGTTTATCAACAAACAGAATGTTATGATTTATGAAAGAAAGGAAAATTCTTATATTGACAAATGATGCAGTCAAATCCAATGAGAATTCTTAGAATCCTTGTACAGGTGATTTGGGAAACAACTTTTTCTTTTTTCCACCGTTTATATTTCCACATAGTATTAAGAATACACCAAGGCTGCCTCCAGCTGAAAGCAACATGCCAGTGTAGATCTGGCTGTGGAAGTAGGTTTAACACCATGAAGCAAGCTCCTGGGAGAAACATGCCAGCGAGAGTTTATCAAAAGCAAAGCATTTTGACACAGCAAGATCACTAAAGTAGAATACCTTGTTCCCAGAGCAAATACCCACATTGTAAGTTCTTTAAGTTATAATTATGGGAACTTTGAAAATCAGAATTCAAGTTCAATAAGTTATTGGCACTATTTCTGTGGAAACAGGACAATACACAAGTGTTTATTTCTACCTGATGTTTAATTTCAGGCAATTTCTCTAATATGAATTGATGATGACTGGTTTTCCTTTACAAGGTGAACAGTAGGACTCTTGTCATCTTTGCATTTTATTCCAGCATCTCCGGTTCTGTGTTTCCCAAATACATATTGCATACTTCTACCCATTAAATAAAATGACTTATTACTGCACCAGTGGACATCAGAATGCTTAGACTCATGTAAATGACACTGTAACTGTTCCATAGTAAGTATTCCATAGTAAGTAGTGTACTTCAGATCAAAAACAGCAAAGGAAAACTAGAAAAGAAGAAACTGAAAAACAGTTAATCAACTTTCTATTGTTATGGTGTCTTTCTGCAGTATTCCTTGTTCCCCTGGTTCAGCATAAAGCTGCTTCCCTCATCTGTTTGGTTACCTTGTCAGAAAACTTACTCTGGAGTGGAAAGCTGCTACAATATGGTCCTGTCTGCTTTCTAGAGCAGTGGCATGACCAAAGTTTGCTACTTACTGTCTTCATGGCTCCATTTCTGTATTGGTATTTTGTGATTAGAAGGAATTCACTACTCTTTTGCAAATGATTTAATGGAAGGCAGCTAAAATATTTTGCCTGGGTATTGTATCCCTCCAAGAGCTAGAAGGGGAAAGGGAAGGCAAATGAAGGGGAAGGAGAAATGAACATTGGAACATGCCCATCTCTTATTGCAAAGAGAATCTGCAATAGGTGTCCCACAGAGCGGGCTGCTGATAGTACATTTTCGTTTAAGGACATACTGCATTGCTATTAGCTTGCCAGTCCTGAGCAGAAATCAAGCTGGGGCAACTCAGGGCAGAAGGGAAAAATGCCAGTTCAAGCATCTGGACGAGCATAACACCAGGCTTATGGTTTCCTGTACAGGGTCCAAAAACCAAAGCTCCTAAAACACTTATTTGATGTAGTACTACATTCCCAACAGCATCTAAAGTTAAATATTTCCAGGCGTGTAAATGCATAGCTGGTAGAAGGCAGGTAGGAATCTACTGACAAGCACTGAAACAGCTTCTGAATATTAAAATCAGCAGCTAAATGGAGATTATGCAACCATGAGAAATAGCTGAAAGGTGGAAGCAAATCTACAGAGATCCAGTTAATAACCAAGTCCCCTTCAGAAATTTGCCTTCAAAGTTGATCTTAATTAGAGCTCATCCTAATGAGTTGCATTGAGATGAACTTCTTGGTAACATCAGACCTACATCGCTGTTAGAAGCTTTGCCACAATACTTTCTAAATGATGCAGCAGTGGAGTAGCAAAAACTGAGGACAGACCAGCATTTACAGACCATTTTACCTGTTCATTTCAGAGGCTTGTGATGAGTACAAGATAATTTCAAGGCAATTAAGACAATTTAGAGAGGAATGCAAAAAACTCCCAGGGAAAGAAATGAGAAAAGGATATCAGTTTAATTCACAGAGAATTACTTTGAGAAAAACTTTTAGAATCTTGTATTTGGAAGATAATCATCCATGCCAAATTTTTAATCTGCAGAACTTTGATTAAATGTTATACATGTAAAATGAGGTCTAGAAGGAGAGCTAGCAATACAGATGTTATGGAAGAGCTGTACAAAACATTCTCTTAATTAAATTACATAAGTCACGTCAACTTTCTTCAGCTAAAGTAAGCACTGTAAATGTTTCCAGTACAAGTATGGAGTAATAACAATTAGATTTATTCTACACTCCAAGAACCTAGGACAAAACAGCACAGCAGATTTAAATATTCTTTATTGCCTTTTAGTGATACCCATTCAAAAGCAAAAGGAACCTCTGAGTTGAAAGTGAATGTAAATTATCATACAAATTTAAGGGAAAGGATACAAATTAGAAATGGTTAGAACCTATGCACAATGTTATTCACCCTCCTGAATCTTCCTGCTAGGCTTCTATGAAGATGTGATTGACACGAATAATTGACAGTGTCAATCACATTCTGTTTACCATCAATTAATGGTTTCTCCTATCTACAAAATTAAGTTAGCTGGGAAATGTAATTCTAGAAATCACACAAAAATCACAAGTGTGTGTGCATACAAATAATAAATATTAATGTTTAAGGATGTATATTCTTAGTCTGCTTGTCTGTGTGGTTAACACACCCAAGTATTTCAGACTGCTTAGGCAGTATTCTGCAGAGGTCATGGCCTGGCCATATGTCATTGAACTTCCTTACCAAGTAGGTAATTTTCATTAAATATGTTCAATAAAGAATGATTACAAAAGGATGACTAATTTAAGAATTATCTGGTTTCTTCAGTGCAATAAAATACATGTGCATGGACATCAATATGATTCCCTATATGCTGTACAGAGACTGTTAATGTCATACACAGTATGACACACGGGCTGTGATTTCATCACAGGTATTTCTTTTAATGGCAACTCTTTCAAGACTGATCAGAAAGAGCTTAACAAATCACATCTCTGCACTTTTTACAGCACATTAACCACATTTTGAAGTAACTTTCTGAAGTCCAGAATGCTGAGTGACTGCTAGAGGGCTTCACTGAAGTAAAATGGTGTTAAATGTAAGCAAGCTTTTAAAAAATGAGCAAAGAATGACCACTGGTGCTGTTCATTAAGTGTGTCTGCTATCAACCAATAATGAGCACAGATCTACTGAGATACTTTTATTTTATCTGTTTAGAAACAGATGAGAAAATAAAATACTGTGCGTTAAAGATGATATCCTAAACCCTAAGAAAGACTCGTTTAGGAAATGAGTATCAAACAAAATATAAGATAGTCAAAACAGACTTCTCTTTTCCAACTGTTGTGAGTTTTATAAAAATGTTCTGAAGAATTCTGAGACATGCATATTTCTCTAGCCATAAGACTATAATGAGCACTAAAATCAAGATTTGGCCTTTTCTACAGATATTTCTGAAAAGCCTATTCACTTTTTAATCTAAACTTCAGAACACCAGAGTACCAGAGTACCAGTATTAAGAGGGACTGTACTAAATCTCAAATAGGTTTCCTATCAAAGTTGAATTATTTTATTAGTGGGTTTATTTGTTAATATTCTCTATTTAGAGAACCATTCACCAGATAAATTTGGCTTTCTGAAAAATACAGAATTTAACTTGTCATACTGAAAGAGAGACCATGTGAACTATTTTCTCGAATTCTTTCTCTGTGTGTAATTAGAATGGTCCTTAATAGGATGATTTACTATCTTTAATATCAATAATGGAAACCTACCTCATGGAGTAAAATTGGAAATGAAAGTCTAACTGTTCACAGTGAAATGTTACTGCTATTTTCTGTGCTTCAACACTCTGATAACTCATGCAGACTCTTCAAGAAAAGAGTCAGATTGTATTAAGTATTAGCCTTACTTTTATTCTGTTGTACAACATTTCAAGTACTTGCATTTGATCACATAGGTCATGATGGCAACTGAAAAACTAGAGAGAAACATATTTTGTCATCTTGTGCTCTAAAAGATTTTATAAGAGTCGGAGAGAGACCTCATGCTTTGGCAAAATAAACATTTCATTGAATAAACATCAAACATAAGAATGCAATTCAGAAAGTCTGTTTCACACTAAGTACATAACATACACAAGTTTATATATAAACTTCTTCTGTGTTCTCTAGTTTAAATTAAAAACTCTAAAATATAAAGTACCAGATTATGGAAAAAACATGTTCAGAATGTTGACTGCAACTTAGTACCAGCTGCTAAAACTTGATGAAAATCTTTTAATTATTTTATAAGGGCCATGTGACTGCAAAGGGAAGCCATTAGAAGAGGGTTTCTTAAAGACAGCTCCCATCTTTTCTGATATTTCTTTTAGGCTCAATTTCTAAATGTATATACACTGTGTAATTTACTCACCATTTCTAGTAACTTAAACTTCCATAATTTTGTTTCTTCTCTGCGTTACATATCAGTGCACTAATCCCAATTTATTTGACATTTCCTGTAATGGCATAAATATGCATTTAGCAAATTACTCTTTTCCTGGTCCTGCCATCACCACCTTCTCCTCCCCCTCCCTCCCTGATAATCTAGATAATGGCCAGCACAAAATAATAAATCTGACACATTATTGGAGTGCTCCTCTCAGTCTTGATACAATTAATCTGAAAACCTACTGTTATTTACAGGAACACAGTAGGGACATGATCCAGTTTGGAAGGAATCAATGATAGTCTTTTTACTCTAATTTATAAGCTGTAATAGAAGTTGAAAGAAGTCAGTTTCTAGAAGATTTCCCAAGTGATATGAAATTCAGAAGCAAATGAAAATAATTACGTAACTGTTTGCTAACACCACAGTTTTTGTGCGTAGTAGATTTTGATCACTGGGCTCTTGCCTTTTGTCTAAGCTTTCTAAAACTTGAAGTATGAAATTTCTGGACTGCTTGGTATTTTTTCTAATTACAGAAAAAAAATTATATACACTTTGTTGAAAAATGCATGTCCAGGTTCAGTACAATGTTGACTAGTTTAGAATGAACTATGGAGTACAAATCTAGCCTTATTTTCTGCTTGCATAATTTAAGCGTAATTGGAAACTAAGATGCACTAGTATTTAAAACAATTGTAACTAAATTTAGTGGTTGTGTAATCGACTTCTGAAAGAATGTTCACCTCAGTTGTTACTTGAAGAATTTAGTTTAGCAGTACATGGAACTCAGAACTTGCTGCTCTCATCACAATTGTTACCTGCATAGAATATATTGCTGAGCTATTAATCTGAAAAAAGAGCATGTAAATATGTTCGTTTTCTTCCCCTACTATATTTCAACTGTAATTATATGATCCAATAGCTTTTACACCTTGTCCGAATTACACTAAGATGCAAAGGTCTGGCACAAAGACTGAAATAAAGGATCATCACTTATTTTCTAAGGTAGGAACTGCATTTTCATTGTTAATGTAGTTAACTACACAAATGTCAGAATTCAAAGTCATCTTGATATTTCAGTCAGAATAATGATGACTACTTTAAAAACAGAAAAGTTGGTCATTTTTTGACATACCCATGTACAAATAAGTAACAGAAAAATGTGCAAGGCAGTGTTTCAAATGATAGAAATAAGGAAAACAAATATGAATGTAGATACAAAACTGCAGATTTATGTCTGATCATGAAGAAAAGGTTGAAGCATACTGCTCATTAATGGCTATTAGCATGCAATTTGGTTGTGGCATTGGATGAAAATTCATGCCACATATTAGTTATTTGGTACCTGAACTATCATGATAAAATGTGTTTAACATTATAGTGGGATATTACGGACCTTCACCTATTTATTTTATTATGCTGCCTTATTTCATGGCAGTAAGTCCGGATTGTCATTACCCCAAAATGTATGTGCACGAAGTGATAGAATGTAGCTTGCTAAACATCTGAGATCTGGTTCTACATATTCACTAAAAGCACTGAAGGAAGTCCTAGGACCCAAAATTCATCAGAAAGGTAGAGAAGCCTGGGAATAGAAGATTTTTTAAAAGCATCAATATTCAGGGTGTAGAACCTGTCACTTAGGGGAATAATAAGTAATTGTGCATCTTTGATCACCACACTCAGATTGGCCTCCCAGGAAAAATCAGGAAAACCAAATCACAGTTTGAGCAGTAAGAGGACTCTGGTAAAAGATGTGCTGAATGTTCCCTTCCCTTTTCACAGAACAACAAATATTGTTTGAAAACAAATTTACCCCTTTAACAACTTTTTCTCTATCAAAGCTTTCTTTTCTATTTTTCATTATTTACTGATTGGTTTACTGTTACGGACTGAAAACAGAAGTTTTTGTTCCAAAGAGAAGAGATGTAATGAAATGCTCAACAAAAATGCCAGGATGATATAATCTATAAAAGATCTTTGAAGCACTTTTCAGAGAAGTTTTATGTCACAGATATATTACGTTCATAAAATTCTTGCATGTATTTATATCTGAAAACCAATACAGAAAAGAAATTTTAAGGCAGACATAAAATTACTGCCTTAATAATAGAAAATTGGTATCTAATATCCAGAATATCTATGGTAACATTTTCTCACTAAGAATCTCCCTATGTCTAGACAAATAAGGCATCATAGTTACAGATTATTTTCAGAACACTCATGGATTGAAACTGCTGTTCTCTGGTTAAGTGATTTACCAAGATTTTCACTAAGAGATTAATCCTTCTGAAAATACTCCTTCTCTTATTTTGGCAAACAAGTAATTTATAGACATTAATTGCATCTCACTATAACAATATATTCAATAGGTCTTTGTAATATAACCTGTGTTGGTCATGAATTAACTGCTATGCTGAGTTTCATTTTGTGAACACAGCAGAGTGATCAACAAATATTTGCACCCCAGCTAATCCATTAAAAAAATGCTCTGCTCACAACACCTTTTGTTTACTGAATAGTAATTGTGGTTAGGATGTACTTTCAGTTGTTACCCATTGTTACAAGTTCATAATAGAGCTAAAAAGGTATCAGGAAAAGGAGCTCACTGGCCAAGGAAAAACAAGAGAAATTTACATTGAAAAGAGACAATCAGAGCTGGCCAGATGGTCTATCTTGGTAAATTATAGGCATTATAAAAAAATATTAATTTGGAACTCAGTTATTTTCTGCTGATAAGCTCAATCTTATATTCCATGACTCTAGGTGTCTCCTAAGAAGTCATGGCAAATATGAAATAAAAATCCTCCACCTATTAATACACAACCAATGTCCTACATATCAATGGAAATGTAAAAGAGAAGCTGACTGCACACTTGCTGTCTGAAGCTAACATAATGTGGTTGGCCAGTCAAATACGTAGTATTTATGTTTGCTGTGAATAAAAAAAAAAACCTCCTCTTCTAGTGTTAATATTACTTGTGCTAAAACCTCATGACTATTTGTCCAGTTTTTCAAACAGATAGTTCTGTCTACATTTATAACTCCTGAAAAAGGATTCCACAAAGAATATAGCAAGAATTTTCTTTATACCACTAGAGAGAAACACCTTTGTAAAGCTGTTCTTATGATCCTTCATATCCTAGGTAGGAAAGCAGTTTTCAAAACTATTTGAAAGAAAAAGAAAAAAATAATAAGAAAATAGATTGCTCAGAAAGAAAATATAGCTGAGCAAAATGATGGTGATTCACGTTTTATAATATAAGGGAACTGCAATATACTCTAAGTTTCATTTCACCTTCCTGGGACAGAAGAGATTTTTTTTTTTCCTTCCTGACAGAATAGATCAATGTAAAACTGAGAAACAGCACCTTCTAATCAACCCACAAGAGCCAGACTGAAGATCAGTTCTGAAGATGCAGTGGTCAAGTGAGGTTATCAGGAAAAGCTTTTTCTCTACTACATGTTGTGCTGTTTTAGTCTACATGAGTGCCTTCCTGGATGATAATAAGAACCCCAGCATTATTATGCCTGCATTTCAGAAAGTTTTATTTCCTTGGAAAATATTGTCCTAGGTAACTTAATGTAAAGATTTGATGTTATAAGACAAAACAGTAGTGGGAATATTTGCATTAATATTCTCAACATCCTTTAATTAGCATCCATGTTGAATTGTCATTTGATAAATATTTCAGCTTTTCTGTCAAAATGATGACAGTTGGATATGTTAGGAGAAAGACATATTTCTGAAACAGACACTGCAGTTATCTTTCCATATGCAAAACTGGCACAAAGAGACAGATGTCAGTACCCTAAAACCTACTTTAGGTGGCCAGATTTCTGCAGCAAGGTCTCTACAGCCAAACAGAAGAGAATAACTGTTACACCACATCAGCTGAGCAGGGAGCATCACTATGACCTGGAAATGAGAAATTATTTGGAGTCCTATAATAATTAATGTCAGAACAGGGACTCCTAACCTAATTTTCACTAAACCCCATGTTGGTTTTTTTATTTACTGTACACCTGACTGGAGAGTGGGAAAAGAATAAATCCAAAGAAAACATAGGAAATGAGTGGTGATTCTCCTTTTCTCTCTCTTTCTTTCCTTCTAGACACAGGAAGACATACTGACGGATTTTCTTTTCCTTTCCCTAATACAGAATGAGACACCTTCTAGATCCAAATTTCCCAGACAGCAATTTCTGTGTGTGGAAGTTCTTAACTGCAGAAATGTTAGCTAGAAGGTAAAGAGATTGGGGCATACCGTGTTCTGCTTATTCAAGGCTGAGAGTCCTTTAGAAATATTATCTGTTATCATCAACTTTATAGCATGTTATCATCAGCTTCAGAGCAACCATGAAGTATATTATTTACCCCCTCAGCATCTGCACTGCTGAGTTCACTTTAGTGAAATAGAAAATCCAGTTTTCAGGACGTTTGAAGAAATATTCCAAAATGCCCGAAGTGCTAAAAATCAAAAAATTGGTGCAGAAAATGTCCATTGTGGCATGATAGTCACTTCTGATGACTACCCACAGGCAAATGCTAATGAACAAAACTGTCAGAACTACTGCTTTCTCCTTGCATACCCGAAAGGACAGTCCTCTTTATGATACACAACAGACACCTACATTTGTAAGTGCTGAAATTTTACAATTCAACTTTGTTGCTGAGATTGAACCTTGCTGTACTTTTACATACTTAGGAGATAATGAGTCCTGCCTTTTCCACCCAGCAATTATAGCAAGGAAGAAACATACAACATTAGTATAACACATTACTATCTGTTCATCCTTAGATTAACTAAAGCAACGAAGGGTCTATGTTGTACATTTTTTCTCATCCCACCCACTGTAGTCTACTGTCATTCATGCTCTTCACCGGAGTCTTTGTAAAGATATCATGGATCAGTGTTAACCTTTGTCTTGACATCAAAAGCAGATATAAACTCTCTGAGGAAGAGAATGCTAATATTTAATTTGATAGCAATTGCAAATTCTTGTCATTGCTGGAAAAGAAACCATAACTATTCACAGCACCAAGAACCAAGAGGCTGACTCTAGGTTCACACAGAGAAAAATTATAAGTGACTCAAAAATACGCTATATAAAACTGGTCTGAGTATACACATTGTGTTACAAAGGAATCTGCAGCTATTTTCTGAGAAGTATTTTATGCTTTTTCCCTGCCGTTTGTGTTTTTGCGACACTCTTGTTCTTTGCTCTGTGGCAACAGTGTTTGCTGCAACCTCTAAATTCTTACCAGAGAACAGTCGTTATAGCCATAATAATTCACACCAGTTAAAGATCTTCTTCTCCTACCTCTTAACTTTTAAGGAAAGTCTGTTAGAGAGAAAAACATACTCAAATGCATCTTATACCTTTCCCTCCCCTTCCCCTACAGAAATGAGTCCTCTCATATGGGGTACAACTCCTCTCTGTGGGCTTACAGGCCAGAGCCAACTGCCAGATTATGAAGATGGCAGATGATCAGCATCAAGCCCTCTTGAACAGATTACAACATTTCATTCCTTGCCCTGGAGCCCAGTTTCATCTATGCTGTGTTACTACATCCAAATACAATCACTATGCTGGCTCATCTTGGAAGAGTTCCCACATGCAACAAAAACTGTAAACAACCTGAATTTGCCTCTACCACCTAAAATATAAAATCAGGTTTGCATTTCAAAGTTCAGGGTTCAAATCAGTCAGGTAAAAAGAAACTATTTCTCCCCATTTCCAAACAGGTCCAGAACGTTGTTCTAGAACAATAATACTTTTAAGATAAATTAATCTTGTAGCTAGAAAAAAAGCCTTGGAAGTCTTTTTTCATATATTTAAAACTCCAGGTAAATGGCTGTTTTCTAAAAGAAGTTTTCTAAGAGGTGGAGTGGGCAGGAGCAGAAAACAGTCTAGGACCCTTCCGGTTGCGTTGTCCCACCAGGGATGAGGAGGGGGGGGCACAAGAATTTGGGAGGGGACACAGCTGGGACTGCTGACCCCAAATGACCAAAGTGACATTCCATACCCTATGACAGCATGCTCGTATTTAAATGAGGGAGAAAACTGGCCCAGACAGAGTTGGCTGGATGTCATTCAGTGGGTGGTGAGCAATTGCATTGTGCATAACTTGCTTTGTATATTCTTCTTATTTTATCATTATTTTCCCTTCCTTTTCTGTCCTGTTAAACTGTCTTTATCTCAACCCATTTTTTTGTCTGCCCCCGCCCATGGTGAGAGGGAATGAACAAAGGACCATGTGGTATTTAGCTGCCTGCCCAGTTAAACCACAACAAGTCAATTGCACTGTTCATTAAATAACAGCATTCAGTATTAAGGTTAACACATTCCATTAATCCCCTCTACTAGAGTGCCATGGCAGATAAAACTAATTTTTAAAATATAAAAGCATGGTATCTAAGAAGCCATGATGGCATCTGTGTGCTGGCTAAAGCTATTCCTTTTCCTCAGCATTCCCTGTCCTCAGACTCCTGTGGGCTCAGTGCTCAACAGGATGATAGTTTGGGAATCACATCCCAAAAGGCCCAGTCTTTAGTGTCACACTGCAACATATACCAAACACAAGATTCTGGAAGATACTTCAAGAAGCAGGTGCCCAAGGAATTCTGGCCTAAATCAACTCACTTAAATTACAAATTTTCTCTTTCAAAACCATATTTAAACGATATTTTAGTGAGCAGAGCTGATTTTTCACAGCACCACTGAAAATAAAGCCATACCCATCTAGTACCTGAAACACAGCAATCAAGACCTAACTTTATAATCAATACTAATTACTGTACAAAACCTGCTTTGGGCATTACCAAAATGTAGATAAACTAAAGAATGAAACAGAGGAGGAACTCTGACACAAGACAGGCCTGTAGAAGACAAGATAATTATTCTGTTTACATAAACACTAATCCTGAACTTCCTAGTGTCTCCAGATCTATTATTCAAGAATATTCATGTAGATTCTTAATTGCTCCTTTATCAATGTTTAGCACTTAGTTCCTACTTTCTGAATATCCCAAGTTACAGTGATCTGGTCATTTCTGCTTAATGGCACAGGGACACCTGCAGAACATATATCAGCATTGTACCTTGGCAGTCAGGTGAATTTAGGGTTCAGTGCTCTATTACCACCAGTATCAATGATAGTCATGTTGCAGTGACTCCCCAGAATGTCATCAGATTCTGAAGAAACTGCCACTACTAAAACCTTGAAGACCCTGGGTTGAAAAGCTGCTCATGGCTTCTGTTTTCCTGAATACTTTGCAGATTATGAGGCAAAACTAAATACTTCATTCTGCACCTGGACTTGAGAGGTATAAGCCACTTGCTTCCTCACCAAAATGTATTACTATTCTGAAATACAGGGTGAGGAAGGAAATCTGAATCCTGTGTAGCTACTGACTTTGGTTTGGATTACTTAATGATGACAAAGTTTTACTAAGTCTGCTGGCATCTCTCTTTCAGGAAAGGACTTTGAAAGAGATACCTAAAGACAGACTAACAGTTTTTTGTTTAAAATATTTAGTAATCAAAGCACAGTGTATACAAGTATGTCACACACATAAATATCCAGAGGACCCTTCAGTTGCTGGTTAGTCACATTTTTGATAAAAGACTGACTTCTGCTTATCTTACACATGTATAATTCCAGAAAGCTCATTGAACACCCTTAGTATGATTTTACAATATTACTGTTCAATGCCTGTTTCTTTACCATATATATATGTCTGAATATAAATACCTGATTGCAGCTATTTTATAATAGTAGAACATGGGACATTGATGTTTATATTGCTTGTCTGTACATAAAAATAATCCAAATCTTAGTTATTTGGAATAGAAGCATCTTACTCTTAGTTTGATTTACCTTGAAAGTATTCCTGTAAGTGTCTCTGGCGAATTCCAGGTGGGGATAGGGTCTTGGAGTTTTATGCAAAAGCAATTTTTCTCATGAAAGGACTGCACAATTAATTAAGCCTTGGAATAGTTCCATCAGCTGAATGTTGTATGTTCTCTTATCTCTGTGGTAAGGGTAACTTCAAGCACAGAAGAACAACTCACTGAATTTTACGCAGCAAATTGCAAGCAGTGGCAGAATCACATCTGAGGGATTTTTAGCTTCTAGCACTTGTTTGACCTCATTGTCCCTTTCAAGTACATTTACCTGTAAAATGTTTGAGGAAATGTTTATAAACACTCCTTTACATATCAATATAAGACAGTCAGACAAGCAGAAAGGACCAAGATTCCATTTATTATGTAAAATAAATGCATTTGCACAGTGCAAGTAGGTGCTAGGCTACCAGCCTGTATTGTCAGGAGACTACCCTAAGTTCCATAACTGAGAATTTCCTTTGTTTAATTGGGTTATTTATTTGATTTATAAAATTTTTATAAGCGTGCCCAAAAATCCAGAACACATCTAGAAAATGGAATAATGGAATTCAAACACAGTAAAAGGCAAAACCAAAAAAAAATAACACCTCACATTACTTCATCTCTTTCTTACCTTCAGTAGGTCTGTAAATCTAGACACCTTGGAAAATAGAATACAAGGCAGAAGGCGATTTTGCTCGAAGCCAGGACATTTTAGAAAATTGTTAAAACAATGTATTTGATAACACAGTAACACTGAATATTTTAGCATCCATTAATGACATTAACTTCTTTAAAAAAAATCACTAATTGTTAGTGTGCTGGCATTGCACAGGTATGGAGGCAGAAAGATTATGCAGAAAAATTTGGCAGTGGACCTTAGAGACAGGCTATTCTCTCTGTAAGTATGTATATTTTTCTTCCGAAGTTAGCAGGACAGAAATATTTGCTGCAAAACTAATTTGTATAGGAAACTTGTACTATTTTCAGCTGTGAATGGTAAAGTATATTCGCATATAGTTTAGCTGTAGCCAGGCATGTGATGATGTGTATGCTCTGAACATGTACTGCCATTATATGTTCAATTTCTTAATCATAAGAACTAATAAAAATCTGTTCTTATTGTTTTTCCAATGTACCAACTGTATTGAAGTGTATTTTTGATAAAGCCTAAGGCAGTTAACCCTCACCTCAGAGTTTGTTTCAATCCAAATACTGTCTTACTCTCACAGTAAATTCAGCCAATGTCATCCTTAGTAACCATCACAGTCATCTTGAACAGGGAAGGATGTGACTGACAGTTGTCCAGAAGCACTTTCAAGGGCAGTATTTCTTAACCTTAGTCCAAAGTCTACTTGACTTTTCTGAAAATGTCCAAAGGCCACACCCTGTCATTAATATTAACCATAAACATTATCATTATGATTTCCACTAATTTAACCAAATAATGTTTAAGCTAAATTTGAAATAATTGCTTGCTATTGTTCCTTTTGATAGCATGGGAAAAAATGTGCGTGTTACAATGACTTTTTCACGCACCTTGTGATACCAGATAGTTCACCAGCAGTTCACTGACCAAGGGCATCTCTGTCTCTCACTTGGTAGCTCTATCTAAGTCTGCATAGGCTGCTGGCATGCCAGCAATAGCAATAGCCTCACATTAACAGGAGCTGCAGCTCATCAGGACTGGATCTGAAGAGCAACAGAGAGAGTGCTAATGACCATTTCAGCTAGGCACCTTTGGGCTGTGGCTAGTGTTGCAGATTGAACACTTGGTAGTTTCTGCTGTGCTGCCCTACAAGGATATTAAGCATATTTTCCTCTGGAAGGCATCAGATTTATGCAGTCAATCACCTTTCTGCAAATCACAGGTTGTGTGGCTGATCAAGAGACTAGGTTTGGAAACACAACCCTAATCTAAGCACAACTGCCACAGCAGATAAAATTACGTGTTTCTGCATCATCATTGCAAAGACAATTAATCTGATAGAGTAATCCAAGTCAGACCTAAAACTGTGCTGTGAAAAGCACTGTCTTACCAGATGACCAACATGGGGAGAATGGGAAAGCCATTGGTAATACCAACTAAACCACCAGTATCAATAAATCTAAAAACTTCCTCTCCTATTGTTGTAGTAAGGAGGAAGGCTCTCTTATTATGTTCAGCAAAAGGTGTTTTCTGCTTTATTTCTTTTAGGAAGTACGTGCAGATCTCTGCAAAGCAAAGGCTTCTGATTTAAATACATACCACTCAGTAACCAAGTAACTACTGGACAAGGTACTTCTTGTTAACAACCTGGATATCAGATTTCCAATAAGAAAGGCAGTCAGGACAAGATCCTTCACCATCTGAGTGTATTAAATGACTAAATAAAAAAGAGCAGTTTCTCTATAAACAAGCTAATATATGTAAAGCAAATTAATATGTCTGAGAAAACAGCTTTGGTTAAAAGGATTTTCAACATAATTCTTCACTTTTACAGTATCAGATATAAGTAAACTAGAGAGATTAATTCCCCCTCTTACAAACTGAGGGTATTTTGCTCTTGGAGACTATACCTTCATTTTTGACGGAGCCTTTCCAACTATTTTATCATCACTGAAAGAGCCTTGTAATGGGAAAAATATTTTTTTCCTTCTCAAAATACAGTGAGGACATATACATGAGTGATCAGTATGGTTTTTAAAGTAGAAATCCTTTTTATTATACAACAAGGCAGTGATACAAGGCAAGGACCTTGAGGAAGAACTCACTCAAATCCATACTTCAGTTAGCATCAATATTAAATAGGGCTTAATGTGCAGCTGTTTCTTTCAGCTTTAATTTAATTTTATTTTGGTTAGAACAGACACTCTACAGTTGTAACCCCAAAATGCCATCTTTAATTATTCTCTGTTCATATTTTTCCATTGTGGATGCCCAATTTCAACTCAGCACCTTTGCAGTTTCAGGGAAGCCACAGCACACACCACCCCCCTCTTCCTTTTCTCCTTCTGTTTTGTTCAGTTCCAGAATTCAGGGCAACTTTGGAATGAGCTGACACGCAAAAGAGTAATTATCCCTCGATCTGCATGAGGAATTAAGACATCAGTGGAAGACTGGAAATCTAGCATTATCTTGACTATCAATTTGTGCACATGCACAAGACCCAGCTGTAGCACATGAAGATTATGCTATCCATTATGATATCCATTAGTGTTTTAGTGGTGCTGATTGACAGCCAATTCTTTTGTGATTCAGTTGATGTTTGGTATTCACAGATAGAAAATGATTACTTTGACATCCTTATTAATTGATCTAATGTTATTTAAAATGTTGGTTTGTAAAAAAATAAAAAGCAGGATTGAAAAGGCAGAGAAGTCTCCTGAGTATAGCAAAATCTTATGTGTCATTTGAAGTGACGTATATATGGGCTTGGGTGGTGGAGAGTTTTTTTGACATTTTCTAATTACTCCGTTTTTTCCTGAGTGACTGCATGTTTAAATTTCCATCAACGAATCAAACACTTTATTTTACTGATCTTAAGTTTTTCTTGCTTGTGGTAACTGTTGACAATTGCTTGAGACATCAGCCCCAAGACACCTTATAACGAGAAACTAAGTGATGCCACAGATAGCAGGAGGAGCACTTACTACTCTGAAAACTGAAGTTAGATAAGGATTGATAGGAATAATACTTAAATATTCTAACAGAAGAAACAGATTGTTATTTCCTTAACAATAATAGCTAGAAGAAAGGTGCAAATAACTCTGCTAAACAAGTGTTCTGCATTTCAACAGCCTCCAACCTTACACTAAAACATAGCATCATATGCAATTATTATATAGTCTGAGCTGTTTCTGGGATGGTGTATTCAGAGTATTTGTGATAAGCTCCAATGAAGAATTATAATCAGACATACGAATCAGTCTTATTCAAGAGTTTCTTTTCTTCAACAAATGAAAAGATCCTGCTGATCTTTTCATGCTAAGTCCAGACTGCTGTAGATTCCTAAGTACCAAAAATTTTAAAGCAAAGGGAGTTGTCAAATGAGAAGAGAAGCAAACCTTAGTCCTATCCTCAAAAGTGTATCTATTTGATGCCAGTGGAACAAGGGTTTTCTCCTAGGTGTTTTACCACTGAGCAGGTGGACAACATATCATAGCAATGTGACAGCATAGACCTTCTCCATAGTTATAGGCATCAACTAAAAACACTTGAAAAAACATAAACTGTTCAGCCAAGAAACATTTAGTTATACACCCTTTAGCCACCAATTCTAGTTTGGTTGCTAAAGAGAACAGGTTGGTAATTGTTTTTTTTGTGGAAGAAAATAAGTCAAGGGAAATTAATGTGGCACACGCCTTGCAGTTGTACTCAAGAGAAGAAGATGGAATTTCAATGCTTTAGTTTGACAGTCACAAATACCTTTGAGTTCTCTGGTTTATGTATCATCCAATATGTCTTTATGGTACTTTTCTGGAAACTTTAAAAACTTGCACATCTTCTTGGAGTTAGAGTTATATACTTAAAAATATTTTGTGGTTTTTTCTTTGTTTTCTTTTTCTCTTCTTTTGATACTTCTGTGGCTTATTATCCTATTGCTGACTTCCTCACATATAGAACTGCAGATTTTGCAGTTTGCTTGCTCTATCTCATGTGTTAGCATTATCTAAGAATGATTTGGTATTACAAGAGTTTTGTTTGGATTGGTTCCTTTGTTTTAATTTTTGAAATAAGACCTGCTGAGACAGCATGATGCTATTTCAATATGAATGCATATATTGGCCTTTTAGTTGATATCTTTTTTGAGATCCATAAGGAAAAAAGAAAAAAGAATTATCTCTTTAGCTGCCATACAGATATAGGGAAACATTAACACATAGCTACAGCACTGTACATATAATAAATTTAAAACACAAAATACAGTATCACTGTTGTTATATAATTGGTAACAAGTTTTTCTTCAAGAGGTTGAGGTTTATACCATAACAAAATAGGCCATAGTAATGAAAATGTAGGTGCTTACCCTGCAGCATTCAAAGAAAGAAGCAATGTCCTGAAGACATCTTATGCATTTTCAGTTATTTCCTTAACAATAATAGCTAGAAGAAATCCAATTACATAAAAGGTTCAATACATGTTTTTCAGAAAGTCAGCATTCAGCAGGTATGATTCCAAGTAAATCACGCATCTGCAGTTGAAGGCATGTGGTTTCTTACCAGGGAAATTCTTAATCATGTATATGGCATATCATAAATACAATAGCAGTTCAGGACCATTTCCTGAGAAGACTGAAAAGAACATATGCATTAATAAATGGATGGCTTTGGTACTGTAGGGTAATTAATAGTGACTGTTAAGCCTTGGTCAGGATTTCAAAAAACCTTGTGATTGTTACATTAGGCAGCAGAGACTGTGTTTTGTTAGACAGGAAACTGAAAAACAGAAGAGGCATGGTTCATCTACACAGGGAAAACTTCCCTCCCTATTAATTGTCACTTGAACAAGCAATATTTCAATCCTTACTACACAGCAACTTCTTCAAACACTTAATCTGCAGAAAATTAATGCCTTAGAACACTGTGAGTTTTTATGTATGCATATAAAACACAAGACGCTGTAGTGATGAAGAACATATAAATGACTGGGTATATAAATTTGCTATGTGTCCTGCATGTCCTAATAGTAAGCAATACTCATATTTTTCTGGACACAGCAAGCTATTGTGCTCATCACTGTGTCGCTGGTGAACAACTCCCAGCCAGATTTTTATCAGGGTATGCCTAACTGATGAAATCCAGACAGTTTCAGTCTAAACTAACTGAAGGTTATGTAATTAAATGTACCACTCAAGATGACTGGTATCAGCTAACAATTGGTTAACACCCAAGGTCTTGGAAAAGACCTTGAAGGGCACAGTGAGAAGGAAAAAACCCCCTAACCTAACTTCTAGTTCATGGGCTGACTGGGTTTTAGTGAGACCTCCTTCTAAGAGGATCTTTACTATTTCCATGACTTCCTCTCTTTCACAGTGTCTTGTTTTCCCTTGTCACCCCAAGGTTAAAACTGAAGTGTTATAAACAGCATGTAGCAAGAGCTAAAACCAACAGCAGAGCAGAAACGTTAAGGCAGTTGTTTCATCTAACAGGACATTAAAGCTTCCTGCTTGAAGGAAAAGGCCTTATTTCAGTGGGAGGGTCACAACTAGTGAGCATACCAGACAGCACAGTGATGGCATATGGAGCATTTTAGTTCTGGGTCATTGGGCTCAAATCTGACCTAGCTTTTGGTAGCCAGTAGTAATTACCATCTGTTGACTATTAGTGGCTATATGAATTAGTCCTCTGTCTAAATCCTAGCAAAATTATTCCCTTTCACGGATAGACAGTACTCCAGATTTGTTTGGCATGCCTCCACCTTTTTGGCCCCCTGCAGGATGGACACATCTCTAGAAATCACCCCCTTTTCCACAGAATTGGACCCTACAGGAAGAATTCAGAGTTATTAGGAAGGATGTGTGCACTGGTGCTCATTGTGCGGTACCTGTTGTTCAGACAAAGGGAAATGCTCATGCTCCAGGGCTGCCAGTCTGGCCACCTTTTATAAACTCAGAAATGTTAAAGCTAGACAGAAGGATGAAAATCACCTCATAAAACCTGCACTTCATATGCCATACAGCAGAATAATCAAATGAGATCTACATTGTTCAATACTATTTTGAGCTATAGCACTCCTATGTCGTACTCTTTTACTCCACTGATCCAAGATTTTATTGATAGAACAATACTTTTCTGGGTAAATTGATAAATATAATAATGTTACTACTGACAAGCTGCACCTTCTTTTGAGTCTGAATTTCTTTAACTGCTTCTTTCAACTAGGTCATTTGGTATGAAGAACCAAATATCATGAGAGATCTCTTTATAAGGTAGGTAGTACATGCCATGATCAACTCCACTGAGTTTTTAGCTTCTAAAGACAATTGTCTTTGAAAGTTCAAAGCCTTCCTGTGTGCTTTGGAAAGAATTTTAACAATACAAAGAAAATTTTCAACTTTTATTCTGAAGACAGCTAGGATTTATATTGCTATAATCAGAGAAAAAGTCATCTCCTTACTTTATGCCTCCTGCCTTTCTTTTTAGGGCTGTTATGTCAGTGTCTTACTATCAGTGCATTAGAAATTTATTTCACATCTTTGAAGCCTTTATGATATTGTAATTCATGTTGCAAGTCATGCAATAGTCTTAATTCATAGATACCTTGATTTTCCTCTAGCCTCCTTAATATTCATCAAATGAGGTCCCTGTATGAAGAAATCCAAATGTATAGACTTTCTCCATTTCTTTTCACCATTTCTTTGTCACATGAATCCTACTGGGATTATGGATTTTCCAAAGAATAAGTGGCTTTTCAGTGGCAATAGACATCTGGATTATTAGTGCTAGTCCCTTCTTTTGCTCACTGTCCTCCTAGGAAAAAGTACATCTACTTATTTTAAAATACTAACTTCAAAATGACAGGGGGAAAAAAAGGCCTACAAATATGTTTTTGTGATAGAAAGTCTTCTCCTTCCCCTTAATTCTCCATCTCTACAACTGGCAACTAAACAACAGCAAATATTTTTACTTCAGTGGTTTAATTTTTTCAATCCAACATAGTTATGAGCTACCTACAGGATACCACACACAATCTCTTTTAAAATTCATGCTACTCAACTCCAGAAACACCAAACAGCCCAAATTCTTTCTATGTGGCCCAAAAGCAGACTTTACCACTGTGGTGGCTCTCAACAGATTCTATGGCTTGTGAAGGCTCTGTATGTAAAATGTCTCCTCCAGAAGCAAGGGAGTGAAGAGTAAGTATCCTGGAAACTGAGGTGACCAAAACCATCAGCCCTCTAGAGCAAAGATTTACAACTACCAATTCCTGGTCTTGTTAGCTCCCCCAGCCCATCCTGCAGATGCCTACAGAAACAGCAGTACTTCTGCATCTATTCCAGGACCACCATATAATTACAGGTAGGGCAACTTGTGCTGGCCTGTCCTCTCCTTCAGGTCTTTTCATCCCTTGCAGACCCTTCCCTCAGCAAGTCTCTGGGCATCTCCGACCTAGTGCACCACCCAGCAGACAGGTCCATCCACCACACATTTTCTCTACTCCCTCCTTCCCGTTCCTCATCATGAAAGGGCACAACTGTAATTTGACATAAAGCTTCTTTCTTCTTTCCTAGATTAAGCAGTATTTTTTCACAGTCTTCAAGTTCCACAGACTGCTGAGAGTCTTAATATCATCACAAGAATTTTCCTCCTCTTTATGTCCCTACTGAAACCATTGATGATCTCTTAATCAAGGTAATTTGTGCCATGGCTTTCAGTCATCAATATGATTTTTACCACGCTATTCAGACTCCTATCAGCCCTCTGTGTGATCTATGTTTTTATTGCTTCAAGAAAACGCTATGAACACTTTCTGTCCCTTTGCCCTCTGCTGAATGTCTTGTCTGCTGTTCTTAGCATCAGGAATGTTGAATTCATTAATTTTTTTTTGAAAAGGGAAAAACATCCCATGCCCTATGAATGTTGATGCTGAATGTTCCTGAAAAATGCTGATGTGCTCTTCTAAGTGATACCTTTTAACCATAAACCATCTTCACACATATTAAATTACCTCTGTGCTTGCTTTCATGTTAGTTTGGAGGCAAGGTTGTTTTGAAGTGTTTTAAAAGACATGCTTTTATGTGTTGCAGTATTAAAAATGCAATGCTTTACCTTTAAAGGATGAGAAGCTTTCTGAAAACTGTCTGGGGGCTTTGGGGATGTTTGTGTTTATGGCATTTGTTCCTGTCAATGTGTAATGACAGCTAAGTATTTTCTCCAGTGACTTTCACAACCAGAATCAATCAGGTAGCAGCATGAATACACAGCAGTACATACTCAGACATAAATTGATTTACAGGGTCATTACTTTTCTCACTAACTTAAGGGAGCAGCTCCTGTTAGTGACACCAGGAGATGCTTGACATTCAACTGCTCATAAAATAATAAGACAAAGAAACAAGACTGAATCTTTGAAACTGATCCTAGCAGCAAGTGGAAAATTACATTTAAAGCTAAGCTAATATAACAGTTGAAGATTCTGGGGTGACCCTGATAAAATAGCACAAATAATCTATCTGGAGCATGTATTGTAAAATTAAACTTTCAATGGTCTAGAATTACCATGAAATTACTTCACATTTATGTGTATCTGAAAAAAAAAATTAGGAATAAAAAAGCAATTCCTTAGGGCAGATATTGTAACTATGCATCACTTATATAAAATAGCAAATTCCATTAAAATTTGCATATATCTATAGATATAGATCTATAGATATATAATATAATACTAAGACATTGTTTAATTTGTGTTTCAGTTGTTGATAATATTCAGGACAGACTTCATCTGATAGATATAAATAGAACTACCAATGCTATGCCAATTTTGCATTCTAAGACCTTTTTAAAGCCAAAATGTTTAAATGATATTTTACTGTTCAACAACGTTCATGCTGCTTAATACCTGTCATCACCGCCCTCAGACTTAGAAGTTCTTCTAAGTTTTGCATGTTCTACCACCAAACCTATGTTCTGTACTTCAACTTGAAAGGGGAGCCTGTCACCTGAACATTAAAGGCTGACACTTCAGAGCTTTTATGTTACTGCCTGTGCTCTGCCTGACACAGTTGAATAGAGATACTGCACTGAGCTCACCTGAATCAGCTTCAACGCTGCAGCTCTGCAATAGCAACGTTCCTTTCTTTTGCTAGCCCAAACTCAGTACCTCTCCCCCCATTCTGACATTGCTTTTAACGTCCGTCCCTTAACTCTGTTCAGAGCTTGCCACTGCTGTCAGATAGATGCAATGGAAATTGTAGGGCCACATCAGTGTGGCACATTCCCTCTTGCTGCTTTAACTTGGTGCTCAGTGATGGCTCATGATAGACAGGTAACAAGCATAATGTAGCCTGAATACTCAGCTACCATTCCTGGCTATGTAGTAATATTTAAAATTATTAAAAAAAAAATAAAAAAATGCATTCCTTCTTCAGGAATGAGTTGCTTCAGGACTAGAATGACTTTTCTGAACAAGCTGTATTTATGGTGCAAACAACAAAGAATAGTAAGATAAGGGATCCTTTGTCTGGCATCTGTCTCACCACTGACATAGCACAACTATGCTGGGAAAATTATCAAGATATTATAGCCTGCCCACTATTTACCTTCTTTAGTTTTCTGGATAAGTCTAGGGACGTGATAAAATCCACATTAAGGTTTTGTGAAACAGAAGTACAAAAAGTAGAACAATTTCTTATGTTTAGATTTTCCTCTAAAACTTCAAGTTTAAGGAAGCACCACTGCTATATGTTGTTTAATTTTGTCTCAACAGAGAAGATTACTTCACTGAAAAAGCTGAAGACTTCTGTATTTACAGGTTTCTTTCATAGCTACTTTCATGTCAGGACCTTTTCCTTTGCCACTCTCCATCTTCTGCTCCTGCCTTATCCTACCTTTTTTTTTTTTCCTGTGTTAACATAGCATCTTTATAAGTTGTGTTTTCTTTTCAAGAACAGGCATCTCCTTTAGCTCAGTCACATTTACTGAAAGGTTTTTTGATCATTCTCTGGGCATAAAAATAACTAAGATTTATCTGTGTTAGAGAGCCTGTATGAGCTTGTACTGTGTATTAGAATAGCAGTGTGGTGGAAATGTTAATGCAAAAGCCTAGAAAAACAGAGTTTGAATTCCATTTTTCTGGTAACAGAGCTGCCACCGTGGACTTTCAGAGGGCATATTTTGGTCTGTTTAGAAGCATGGCTGGTAGGGTTCCTTAAGAGGTCTGAAGGACAGAGGAGTCCAGGAAGGCTGGGTATTCTTCAAGTAGAAAATCTTAAAAGTGCAGGAGAATGGTGTCCCCATGAGATGAAAGATGAGCTGGCAGGCAAGAAGACTGGGCTGGCTGAAATTCAGGAACAAAAAGGAGAGTTTATGTCCTTTGGAAGAAGAGGTAGGCAACTTAGAAGAACTTCAAGGATGTTTGTGTGAGGTTATGCAGGTTAGAAAATTAGAAGGGTCAAAGACCAGCTAGAAATTGATCTGGCTACTGCTGTGAAAGACAACACAAAATGTTTCTATAAATACATCAGCAACAAAAGGAGGGCTAAGGAGAGCCATCCTTTATTGGATGCCAGGGTGACATAGTGACAAAAGAGGAGAAACAGGCTGAGGTATTTTATGCCTTCTCTGCTTCAGTCTTTAATAGCAAAACCAGTTGTTCTTTGGGTACCCAGGCCCCCAAGATTCAAGACAGGGGGCCTGGGTACTTAGTCTTACTTAAAGACTAAGCATCACAGTTAATAAAGAGACAATGCCAGAATAAAGCATCATTATTATTTTGTTATTTCCCACTTATATTGTTTCTATGAATATAATCCTTTGTGAAGAACTAACCCACTAATGTGCTAGATTCTGTACAAACACAAATTAGTAAAACAGTTTCTGGTGCAAAGCCTCCACAACCAGATAGATAACAGGTAGATAACAGGTGGGTACTGAAAAATAATGGACATTTCAAAAAACCAGAACTTTCAGTTTTCTGGTTGGACACACAAATGATTCCTGGATTAGATAGAAATGGAATTCTGCTGACCAGGATTAACAATCATCATTTTATATCAGGAATATATTTTGTTCAAGGTTTTCTGTGAGTAGAAGGAAATTTTAAGGATGATAATGAAGCAGCTTTGCAGCCATTTATGACACAATCTCCAGTGTAGGAAAGGCACCACAGGTCAAGGTTTAAGGGCAACTTTTAAAAAATTTACACGAGTACTGTAAATGTTGTTGTATGATATGGTTTACACTGATGAAAGAGAAAGCTCCTGTTTGCACTGAATGCTTCTGCTGCAAGGAAAATATAATTTTCCTTGTGACTCTATTTTATGTCATAAAGCAGAAAGTTTCTGCATGAGAAAAATCTATCTCCCTGCTGTGTGTCATTCCTATTTTCACAAATAAACAACAGCACTTCTTAACTCGGCTAAATGTTTGTGCTACAGGATTATTTGTTCAAAACTGCATGTATTGCATGTTACCAATTCATCAAAAAATATGCCCATCTTCAATGTGAGTCATTTTCAGAGGTCAGAATCTTTTTTCAGTTTAAAGCATACAGCCTAGGATTTTACAGTTTTCAAATTCTTAGTTCCCTGGTTTTGATACCTATTAAGGAAAATGCTGTGTTTCTTCTCTGAAACTCCTCCCTTCCTCTACACTGTGCACAAGCTTAAAAAAAGAGTTTAGCAGTGCAATAGGCAAAATGTACACAGTCCCACTTTTGAGCGTCTGCCTCCTCCCCCAGACCAAATTGTGCTTAGACAATATTACCATTGTCAATTAGCACTTTGACAATTAGCCAAGCACACGACCTGCACCTCCTGTAGCAGGTGATTCAGAACTTTCAATTACATCTTTCTATTTCCCACAGCTCAGCACTGAATTATTAAAACACTCGGAGAACTCTGGTGGCGGGCTGTTAGAATTAAAGATATGGATTAGATACAGTAAAAAAAGCAGAAGGGAAAACTTTAGACAAACAGTAAAAACCCCTTATATATACAGCTGTACATCCTGTGAGACATTAAAGTAGAAGTAGCCTTCAAGCTAGAATACCCTGGATCTTATTTATGCATTCGCCACACAGTCTCATAGCTACACTTGCAGAGCTTTCAGGTAGTTCATGAATTAGTTGTTGGTATGTATTCAAAGTAGGTACTGATTTTTCTAATTCAGTACACAGCTGTTTCTGTGAGGCCTCTTTGCTACAAACCTATTCCCTGCTATCACAGTAGAGATAGCTTCAATCCCTGAGCCTTCAAGCCCTTGTGAACCTGCAAGATTTTTGCTGTTTTTACTGTAGGACATAAATAATTACTTGGGAAAGCTGAATTGTAGCTTTTAGATTTTGGGCAATTTGTGCTCTGTGTGGGGAATTCACACAACACCTTTTCTTCTTACAGATAAGAGATTGCAGGGGTTCCACAGGAAAACTACATAGAAATGGCCAGTCTTACCGGGATACATCTCAGTTCACTTCTTTTGTTGTGGGATCTCTTGTGACACTGCTGGAAGCCATTGCACTGCCTCTGTTCCTAAGAAAGTCAGAACTGCTGGATGGATAAGCAGCAAGATGAGGAAAAACATTCCCAGAACTTGTGTCACAATGTGCCTGTTACAATATCATTTAAAAGCAGTTCTTGAAGGCAAGAAAGACATTTAAGAAAGGATTGTTGTTGTTTTGCAACAACCCCATGCATTCATACAGCCTTAGGGTAGAGTTGCTTGGGAGCTGCTCAGCAGAATGGGACTTGTGGGTGCTGGTGAGCAGCCGGCTGGATGTGAGGTGGCAGCCTGTCAAGGTGGGAAGGAAGGCCAGAGGCATCTGGTGCTGCCAACCAGCACTCCCAGTTCCTCTTCTGCTGGGCAGCTTTCCAGCCTCTCTTTTCCAAGTCTGTAGTACTGTTCGGGTTTTTTGTGACCCCAGGGCAGGACCTGGCACTGACATTGTTGAACCTCATATGACTGCCCATTAATTCAACCTGTCCAGATTCCCTTATTATGCACTCTATCCCCTCCCTGCATCAAGTAACTTCCCATTATTGTCCTGAAATGTAAACCCCAGTACAACAGATGATATATGCAAAATGGAAACAAGGGGTGCTTTGGTTAAAAAAAAAAAAAAAAATCCTTGTTTTCTCTGCATTGTCCATTTCCTGGATATTTACCTACTTCAGCTGCAAGATGGAAATGTGCTACCTTATAAGTTCAATTTTTCATATACTCTGCATATGTTTCTGTAACTTGATACCCATTTCTTCTCCTCAGTCTTCTGCCATAGGCATGAGTTTGTAACAAATTCCTTAATGAAAGATGTGAAACATAATGGGAAAAAAGTAAAATGGGATCACTAAAGAGACATCTGGGCCCCGACATGTTTCTGAGTCCCATATTTCCTTTTCTTTGAATGCAATTTCAGATCACCAGCCAAACGTATCTAAAAGCTGTAGACTTCCTTCCTGCCATTTACAGATAATCTTCCCTTCTTATGCAGATGGATCCTGCTAGAGGCAATAAATATCTGTTACCCAGATAAAAAAGAACAAGACAACAAAATATAAATCATCAAGTGCCAAAGAAGCTGTTCAAATACTATGAAACGGCAAAGTTTGTTGCTGTACTTCTCCCATTTCTGGTATATTGATAATTTAGGCATAGAGCTCTTCTCTCCAGAATGAAATGAAATCGTCCAGACAAAAACCCCAAAAAAACCAAAAAACAAAACCAAAACAAACAAACGAAAAAACCCCAAAGCAAAACAAAACCCAAAAACCAAACACACAACAACCAAAAAAACCCCTCCACCCAAACAAAAAAAAGTCTTTTTCTGAGTTGGTAAAGTCTTGTAAAGCTGCACCAAAAATTTTGTATATTCAGGAAGAGACCTCTGTCTTTCCAAGCACATCTATTCGGTCCTCAGAAGTTTGACAAGTGGTTCTTGATATTTGCTTCTTGTTGCTAATCCTGGTAAGGATGTATTCAACATCAAACTGAAATTAAACTTCATGACTGCTAGGAAGTGGCTAAATAAAATGCACTATAGAAGCTCAGGCATCTCTCCTTCTCAACCCACGAGAGCTAAGGCCTCTGTACTCTCAAACCCAGGGGGTTTCTCCCATCCCAGCCTGATAGATGCAGTTGTTGCTGTTCCTGTGGACAAGTCTGGCCAAGCAGCAAAATGCAGGCATTCTCAATACTGACCTTGTCTCACACAGACTAACAGAGGCAGAGCAGTTCCTTTTCCAGCATCCACATAAAATCCAATCTTACACACACGTAAGCACAGATAGCCAAGGTTTGTACCACCTCTTCAGCTTCACTCTCTAGTTCATAAGACTGCCACTTTTTTATGGATAATGAAGGCTTAAATTCCTTCTATTACTAAAATTAAAGATTTAGAAAATGTTTTGTGTTGGAAGGGAGCTTAAACATCATCTAGATCCAAGCCCCCTTGCCATGGGCAGGGACGACTTCCACTAGGACAGGTTGCTCAAAGCCCTCTCCAGCCTGGCCTTGTCTGGGCAACTTGTTCCAGTGCCTCACCACCCTCATAGTGAAGAATTTCTTCCTAATATCTGATCTAAACCTACCCTCTGTCAGTTTAAAACCATTTCCCCTTGTCCTATCACTACATGCTCTTGTTCTATCACTACATGCCCTCTCTGGCTTTCATGAATGCCCTATCCATACCTAACCACTAGGCCCCTTCCCTGGTCACTAGCTCTGAGCTTGGAATTTTCCAGGTGCAGGTTCCCTCTACTCACCCACCCAGTCCGGGCTGAAGTTCCCCAGTGAATTACACATAAATATACACACACAGACAGAAGACTGACCTTCACTGGGTGTCGTGGTTTAACCCCAGCCAGCAGCCAGGCCCCAGGCAGCCACTCACTCCCTCCTTCACCAGCGAGAGAGAACTAGAAGGGTAAAAGATAGAGAACTTTTGGGTTGAGATTAAGCCAGTTTAACAGGGAAAGCAAAAGCTGCACACACAAGCAAAGCAAATCAAGGAATTCATTCACTGCTTCCCATTGTCAGGCAGGTGTTCAGCCATCTCCAGGAGAGCAGGGCCCCATGACACGTAAGGGTTACTTGGGCACACAAACACTATCACTCCAAATACCCTCCCCTTCCTCCTTCTTTCCCCCTCTTTCTATCCCTGAGCATGATGTCATATGGTGTGGGAAGATTCCTTTGGTCAGTTGGGGTCACCTGTCCTGGCTGTGTCCCCTCCCAACCTTCCATGCTCTCCCAACTTCCTCACCAGTACAGCAGAATGAAAGGCAGAAAGGGCCTTGGCTCTGTGTAAGCCCTGCTCAGCAATGTTGCAGTCACCCAGCCGGTGGTGGAGCCACCGGCTGAGTCACCCGTGGCGTTCGAGGCTGCGGCTCAACCTGCCTTTTCAATGGGGATTGCGGATTGGGTAGATGACACCTCTTGGGACAGTGAGCCCTGAGAGGTAGGCAGGTTGAGGCAGTCTCCCGCCGTGGGCTGCTGTCCAGCTAGGTACCGTCCCCTCCCCTTTCTCCTCATAGATGGTTTAGATATTCATATAGTTGGTTTAATATTCATGCAAAGCTGGAATATTCTAAAGTTCTGTTCTTCCCATTGGCTTATTTAAATATGTCCCTCCTACGTTTGCTGCTTATTGGATACTGTCATCTCCCTTCATGTACCTCATTTGTCCTGTCCCTTGTTCCTCCCCTTTTCCCCCCCCTTTAAAACCTGGTGCAACAGTTATTTCGGGGCTCGTTTTGTGGTTCCCGTCCTTGCTGCGAGTTCCCCTGCCCCCTCCAGGGCACGGAATAAACTCTTGGATTTACACCACGGGCGGGTCCTCCTTGATCTTTTTGCTGTCTCTGCGTCGCATTCTCATCATCAGCTGCTGCTAGCCCCAGCCTGGGCTTTGGAAATATCAACCAGCCTCGGAGCTGTCGCGCGAAGGCTAAATGCATTGCCGTGCCGCTGCACACGCGCTTGTGCCACGCGAGATCCGTTTCCCGGGCACACGAGGACACTGTCGGCCATTGACCAGCCGGGCGGTCAAGCGGCCTGCGACACAGCAATAAAGGCATCTGTGATCCCTTTTACAGTTTCTAACTCTTGGATCTCTTAAATGTTTCTTACACATGGAAGTATAGAGAATGAAAAATAATAGGGCAACAGCAAGAAGAAAAGCCCTCAGTGATCAAGCATTTGGCTCAGCCTGGTGAGCATGCTGCTCATCTTCCTGGCAGAAGACTGGCCTCTTTTATCTCCCTGTCTCTCCATTTCTCTGTGCTGGGTCATCTCCCATCAACCTTCAACCCTCTCTAGGTCGCCTCAGCCTTAAGCAGTTACACCTAGGCATGTCTGGCCTTGCAAGAATGCACTCTCCAAAACGTCCCCAGTGCTCCTCTAAAACTGTGTGTGAGGTGTGGCAGTCTCTCATATCACTTCCACTTAAGTAGTTGTGAAATTTTGTCCTTTCTCAAGGTCCTATACACAATTTTGTGAGTCTCTTGTTCTGTTATTTAGGCTCAGCAGTTTCTTATGTTGTGTCCAACACTTTCTTATGGTTTTCTCAGCTAGCCAAATCCCATGCCAGGGCCTGCACACCTTAACAATGATTATTTGGCGAGGTACTTATCTCTATGCATAGGTTTAACTGTATACCTAAGTTTCACTGGGTTCCTCAGTGGCTGTTTTCTATCTACAAAAGAAACTACAAATGCTATATGGATCTGTTATCTTTGAAGAATCATTGCAAGATGATTGCTATTTATCATAACTTCACAAAACCACCCATGTTCCTGTTATCTCTCTTCATGTAGGGGCACCACTATTTTATCAATGTTATGAAGAACAGATATAGCTTTTAATAAATTGTAGTGATTGTTGTATTCTTATATCTGAAAACATCCAACCTAAGAACCCAATAAGATGGCATCTAATATAAAAACCAAACTCTATTTCTTCACATGGAAGTTTAAATTTACTTGAAGGCAAAAATGTACATAAATATATATATTTATGTTTGTATGTATGTAGTTTAGTCAGCATTTCTTCATAGCAGACATAATTTTTCCCAACAGTTTCCTAAGGGATATTTTAAATTACATAAAAATGCAAAAGCAGCCCTGGACTACCTTAAAAGTATACTGTAAGCTGATAGGAAGATACTAGTATCTTCTCCTATAGAGGAATTTCAGTTAGAGTTTTGGCTAGTTAAATTTTACATTTTGTGAGGCAGACACTTTTTTACTACAATCTGGAAATAATTTTACTGTAATGTGCACCACATTTACTTGCCTTCATCAGTAATATTCAGCAGCATATTTTTTATTTTCTTGCTATCTTTGGTCTGCTTTAAGTATGACCAGGAATACTGAACTCCTTCAATTGCTTGTTACAAGAGCCATGTGGTATCTGGGCATAAGGAAAGACTAAACATGTACAAGGCCATAGGCAGTCTACAGCAGCAGGAACAACTTCCAGTGAAAACCCACTTGTTTCCCTCAGCAAAAATGGGACAAGACAGGATTTAATCAAGAAGGACATCTAGTTTGTATGATTTGGGGGTTAAAAACAGACCTTCAATTCTGCATATCTTTACACTATTTGCAAGATTGTTATAGATTTAACAGTCTATAAAGTCAAAATTGTTAAGTGAGAAAATCAAACTGTCTAAACACAGAGGCAAAACCATCAACAAAAAACGTTTCCTCTCTCACAGAATATTGGAGCTGTAAACTTGCTGCAGTTAGTTATGGATTTTAATACTGCTGGAGCAGCTTGAATTGAAATCACTTACATGCCAACTGAGCTAGGAAATTTGTGAGTCATTTTAAAAATTCTCCTACTTATATAAACACTGCATATGGTAAAGATGAAATAAGTGACCTAGTCAAGTGAAAGTTTGCCCTCTGGCTCTGGCCTGTGCACTCAACTGGCTGAATAATAGACTGTCTGCCTGAAAAGATTTGCCTTTTCCTAATGGTTCAGACATGCAGCTCAGAATTCACATAAGGAGGAGACAGAGTTTAATTCTCTGCAGTCCGTTTCTGTTCAGGATAATTGCTAGGATGGCATAACACCTGTAGGAAAGGTGTCTGTCTCTCACTAGAAATGTAGTTACTCTGATGTACACTGCACATAAGGATGGAAAATGCTCTTAAAAGTCTATATTGTGAAATCTTAACAGTAGAAGCCATTCCAGTTTAAACAAAGTCAAGCATAACTAAGTATAATATTTTCTATAATCTGGATCAACACACCTATTATAAAAAGTGGGTCTTTCTGGCTGAAGAAGTGTCTACTTTGCCTAGGGATAATGTTCAAGGATATTACAAATTCAGTTATCCAACAGGTGGAACAGGTAATGTCTTTACATTTTCCTGGGTGTTTTTGCAAGAAGAAAAGATCAAAGCTAAAAATGCCTATGCCTTTGTTCAGATGACAACAAGGCAAGAGTCCCTGAATATTTAGACAAACAAATAAATATTTCTTGCATTATTAATTTCTTCTACGTACAAATTGCTTTCTTTTCTTTTCTTTAACATGGAACAATTAAATGACTCTGAAATAATTCAGTGGGATTTTGTTCTCTTTTTAAATATTAAGTTTGGGTATCTATCTTTAGTTGGTACTAAAGACCCGAATTCTCTGCATGTGAACTGCTGAACTAGGAAGGAAAAAGGAATTTCAAAGGAGAAGTCTAGCAGTGGTTAAAAATGCAGTTCACATATGAATGCTAATGAAGTAGCAGATGCAAAGGCTTCAGGTAAATTTGAACCAGACAGAAAAGATGATTGGAGATTGTCGTGTAAGGCATGACATACAAAGACAGTGACAATTTTTATATGCAGGATCTCAAGCATGTAAGAAACCTAAATAGGTGTTCGGGGCTAACGTTGCTCCAAGCGGCATGTGAACTACTTGTTCTCCCTAATTTTCTGTCAGGGTAGTGTATAAACAGAAAAGGCAGGATAAACTGAAATACTATTTCAGACCTTGTTGAAAAAATTGACATCCTACTTTCATTAAATACTTTCCCTCTCACACATGTGGGATACACCCACAGAGCTGCTCAGCTGTCTCTAAGCACAGGCAAGGTAGGCTGTTTTCTGGAAGCACATCCTGGGAGGCAAGTGGCTGTGGCTCTGCTATACACACCGTTGTGCCAGAAATTTTTAGGCAGCAAAGACTGTGTGATGTAGCTCCACTTGTAGCTCCAGACTTCAGCCTGCAATGCTTTCTCTATCGCAGCATCTAGCTAGTTCTAGCTTATTTCATCTCCTTTGGCATGGCAAAATGAATTGATGTCTTCCTGTTGAGAAGTACAGAGATTGTTCAGCGCCCACTCACAGAACTGATATACCATTTGATCTACTTGTCTAACAGGCTGGGAAGAAAGAAAGAGAGGAGGCTGCTTGTATTGGTTTTAAATACTCTAAAGTGGTGGTTGATGAAGGCCATAATAGCAGATAAAGAATGCCTGGAAAGAGCAAGAAGTAAAAATCATCATACCAATGGAGGAGAAACTACCAGAAGGCAGAGGAAGACAGAGGATTCTTTCAGAGGCAAATGAATCTATTTGAACTTGTGAGGAATGAACCATTTGCCCTAGTGTCAAGTATGTGATAAGGGGAAAGCTAGACTAGATCAGCAGGTAAACCTCAGCAAATATGTTTGTATCCATCATAACTGTGGCACGCACCTCCAGTTAAGGAGAACACAAAGAGAGCACATATCAGTCAAAGGCAGCTCTGTTTATGTCCTTGAAATTTTCTCTGAACCTTAAGACTAATTAATCTTGTAAATTACTGCATATCATACAAATCTAATAATATTTCACAGATATTGGAAGCAGTGTTCATCCTGAATTGACATCTCCTAGGTTTTTACTCCTTCATGTAGAAGGTAAGTCAAAAAGGAAGCCAGGTATGAGTATTCACCTGCTTGAATATTACTAGTTTCAATCAGTATAATGGCTTTACATTTCTTTTTTATTTTCTTTTAAAAAGCAGAGAGATAAAGCTGAGCTTCTAGTTTTCATTTGTCAATATGGCAATTGGTATATTATTTCTCAGTATCGTTCATAGCTAAAAATCTTCTTTTGTAAGCTAAAAAACATTGGCACTGAAATTGTTTGAAGAACATTCATATCCACAGCAATTGGTGTGTCTTTGGCCCTAAAGAGAAGAAATGTTTTCCCTTCTGTATTCAGGACCAATGGCTTAGACACAAATCAAAACAAAAGAATCCTTTCAGGAAGCACCGTGCTGTTAAATACTCTCCTGGTCACACCTTCTCATACACAGCAGACTTTAAGAGCCTTTGAACATGAGGTAGTATTGCAGGTATATGGCCACCTTATTTTAAGAAGTATAACAGTGACATCTAGTGCAAGAACGTTGCATGACAGGGCCCAGAAATCACTTTGGTAGCTTATTTTCACTTTTTTCAAATACTGAGGCAAAAGTTATTGCCGGTCAAATTGCTGCAAACTAAATTTACTGCATGATCTTTGATGCTATATTGCATCAGACTGACAATTTCTGAAGTCTTGGTCAGTCAAAAAAAGGTAAACACTTATGACATAGAAGAGGAACAAACAGTAAAGGAAGAAATGCAACTTTTGTTTAGTTCTGATCTGCTCTTAAAGAAAAAGGGACCCACCACGCTGTCCTGACAGGCACTTTTGTTTCAGTTGGGTCACAGATCTCAGGTGCCTCTTATGCAAAGTAAAAGGAGAAACTTAAACAGAAGTCTGTGTAGATAAAGGAGAGAATGAAAATATTGTTCCTGGGGAGTGAGACATAGAGAAGGTTACCTGAAGAATCGCTCAGCAAAGCAAAAGCGAAAAAAAGATACTTGAAAAGGAAGAGGGGGAACAATTACGAGCTATTGGAAGAATATAAGAAAAATGAGAGAATGGCAATGTAATCTGACATTACCACAGGGGAAAAACACCCAAATGCCAAGTCTAACAATATAAGGGGGGAAAAAAGTGGAAATAAATATGGGAGACAACATAAAATAAATAAAATAAAATGAAATAAATATAAAAACTATATCTATAAAATAAATGTTGCTATTTCAACTTTTTTCATACTAAAGAATAGGACCCTAATCTGTTCAAAATTCACACTTTTTATTGGTCATTACCCATAATGCTGCTTGAAAGTGTGGGGGAAAGTTAATTGTATCTCAATTTCAGAACCAGCAGAGATTTCAGAATGATCTGTCACCAAGCATAGCAAAAACTAAAATTATGCTGCTGGGTTCTGAGTCTGAATAGGAAACATTTGCTCAGTTGTATTTAATCATTCAGTTAGAATGAGGAAAGCAGAGAATGACAACACTTTTCTGTTATTTGCTGTGAAGATGGCATGGAAGGAACAAGAATGATGCTGATATTGTTTTAATAGTGGTATAGCACAAGATTAAATGTTTTGATAGCATTTGTTCAGCTCTTGTTGGCTAAATGTCACTTTTACTTGAGATGAATCATGGGTGAATGTGCAAAACAGATCTCGTCCTGTGACCCTGAAATAAATACTATAGCTGCCTTCACTCACTTGTGATTTTACAGTGTATTAGTCACTTCACACTGTGGCCACTTTGTCAAGGAAAACAGTCCTACACAGAGTGCCTTACTCATGCTAGGAACATTTGCATTTGTTTGCACTATCCCTGGCTGTCTTCAGTTGTCAGTTCTGGTTGCAGAAGAACATTTTGGATCCTTATGGCTCAAGAATGGAGGAGACAGGCTTTCTATCTAGAAAAAGAAAATTAAAACTGCTCTATTTCTTTCAAGGAATTCCAATACAGAAAAGATGGCGACCTACTGTGTTGCATATGTGCAGTAGATCCAAAGACTCAGAACCTACGTGTGTGTGAACACACTGTGCAGTGTGTGCACAGTAAAGCCAACATTTTCCAGGACTATGGTACTGACTTTGTGTGTATGTATGCCATGGAAATTTCCAGACTTTCCAAAGTCAAGATTGCTCTGTCAGAGCTACTGTATAGTAACTCCAAAAGGACTGAATGATGGTCAGGAATTGTGGGGAAATAAATTGTTTTGATTTGTTTTAAACAGTTTTGAATTCTGTTCTATTATTCAGTCCTGGCGTAAAGTCCTTCAAACCCGGAAGCAAGACAGGAGGATCTGATTTACCTCTCATTTGCCACTGTCTTTTTGACCACCTTATAACTTTAAACAAAGCAGCCTATAGGACCTGTATGAAAATGGTGGTGACTTTCTGAGGAACAAAGAAGATGGGCTTCCTCCTCCTGAGCCAGTCTCAAGGGAGAATTCTGCTTCCAGACATCAACAAATGCCATGGAAATGCAGCAAAATCAGAAGAGTCCAAGGGACAAAGAAAACATTATTCAGTGACATCTGGAGGTTTCTAGTCTAAAAATATTAGCAATGCTTAATTTAGGGAGGAAATTAACAAGAAGAGAAAAGAGGAGTATATCAATAACATAGCAAAGAGGAATCACATACTTACCCATCATCTCAGAGTACAAATGAGCTGTCACAAATGCAAACACAAATTACCAAGAGCAGCCTTAAAAACCACAGATAAATACAATCAAGCAGATTTTTGACTGAAAGTATCATATTACACTCTGACAAGTTTGACACTAGAGTTATTAAAACCCTGTGTCTCAAGCAAAACCAAAACCAGAGCTCATGTTTTCAATGGATCAAGAGCTAGTAAATCACAGTTACAGGAGGTCTGAGACACATGCTTGCTCCCATGGACAGCAGATCCTGCCCACACATGGTTGCCAGCTGGGCAGGAACCTCTCGCCTCAGCCAGAACTTTTGCCTCAAAAGAAATTTTAAATTAAACCCCAAGTGTCCTCTCCCTGGATTCACCACTGTGTTTGCCTTTCCCTGCTCATGACTTATTAAAGCTATGCTCAGCAGGAACCATGAAAGCTTGCATGGGCCCCTCAGTTTTTCCTGAGTTTGAAGCTTGCACTTTTTTTTGCTTTTATAATTGATTGTTTAAAGTTTTCACTTGAGTCCTGCTATGCCTGAACTTCTTACATTTTTTAAAAGGTAGACTCTCCCATCAAGTGTGATGTTGGTTAATGATTAAGGCTACACACTTGACTGCCATAAAACCAGAAAAAGCTGCTCTTCTCATCGTTTTCCTAACGTGATCCTACAATGCAGCCACAATCTCTTCTTTCCACTTCTATGGTCTTATTACATACAGTTTGATGTTTTGGCCAACTGTGCAAGATTTCTCTACCTGGCACAAATCCATTCTCTATATCTTCTTCATCTCCTGTTATAATTACAGCCTCCTCCTGTCATCAGCTCATTGTGGACTCAGGGGCAAGTTACTGTACTCAATCTCTCCTCCTTCATCATCCTGATATTGCCAGAATCTCCACAGATTGCTCACCTCCTAATTCAAATGAAACATTATCTTCACATCTTTGAAAAAGATCTGCTTTTTTTCTTTAACTACACGTAGAGCCAGTTTTATTTTTCTTACTTCTTGTATACCTCTCATCCTCACATACCCTTTGAAGTTATCTTCCATTGTTGAATAGTCTTCATCTCCTTAGATACTCACTGACCTTTCTCTTCCCATTCAGTTTTTTCTTATAACACATACTTGTTTCTTTACACTTTCAAAGTTTGTGAAGAATGTGCTCCCCGAAGCCTCCTGTGCTCAGAAGCCACACAGGGCCTCACTGGGACTCTCTGTACCTGTAATCAAAAAATGGCTGGAATGATTCAGGAGGGGATTAAAACATGCTTTATCAAGGTTTTGCCACATTTCTGAGTCAGTCAAGAAAGAGAGGCTTTTGTGGAAATTAGTTCTTGACAGAAGACTGTAGCTCTTTTTATGGGATTTGATGCAATAGCAGGTACACCTCCTAAAAACTCTTATGTGAGCTCTGCTCTCCATCAAGAAGCTGAAGAGTGGGTAATAGTGCCAGCCCTGGGTGAATTGCCAGTATAATTTTTGTTTGCTTGAGGCATAAAATATTTTTCAGAGAAGTATAATTTTGCCCATGTTTCTTCTGCATGACTCGGAGCAACCTGCACCTGGTTTATTTGCCTTTATTAAGGACAATGTGAAAGGTGAAATCCACCTAGAATGTATAAATGATACAACTGGATTCTGTATGAACAACTTGGACGTAAAAGTGGTAGGTAGATGAGTCTGCTTTCATACCATTGGTGCACCATGGCTAATAAACTCAGACTTTTTTTTTTGACCATGATTTTCTAATGCTTCCTGTTCTAAAAAATGACTTCAGCACATCTTCACCAGCAGGACTTTAGAGGTACAACATCATAAAATTAAAGGTTAGCACATAAAGATATTTGGCAATTTTTAGGGCTGCAATGAAGGAACTAGTTTTCCATAATGGGTAGTTAACAACAGAAATCTGGTAACATGGAATTCAATTTCTATTGAATTAGAAGCAGATCCAATTTACATGGATCAGAAGCAGATTAAACTATCTCTCTTTGCAATAACTAAACAGTATACTTAAACTTGCACTCTTTCATTTTCAAGTTTAATTTTTATAGGGTTTTTAAACACAAATCCCCATGGGAGGTATTTAATTTTAGAATATATTTTAAATAACTTACTTTCAGATGCTCTTGAAAAATTGAAAATTGATGTCTCTTCCAATAGAAATAAAATAGGTTCACCTTATGCTCATACTTACAGAACCTGGTGAAGAAGCATCCCCCTTAACATTTTGCAGAGTGAAGTGAGGGAAGGCAACTCTTCAGACTTTGTGCTTTCAGTCCCATCTCTGTAGAACTTCACAGGTCAGTGAAAGACTTTGACTCATTTATTGCAATCTCAATCTGTCACATAAAAAAAAATCTGCTATTTCACTGATTAAGAATAACACAATTTTTCATTAACAATTTTGCATAGTTCTTCACACCTGACTGCTCCTTGACATAGCACTATATGCACAAAGCACCAACCAATGCTGTGAGATACATCGACCTGCAATTGCAAAAAGTTTAAGAACACAGTTTAAAAGTTGGTTTGAAACCTCATTGGAAGTTTATCTGAAAAAAAGCTTTGAAGGTGTACCTATATTACATCAGTTAAAAACCAGGCGCACTCCTGTTTTCAGAGCACATTCATTTGGGACTTTACATTGATGGTAGGGCTACAAATCTTTAGTTGCTTCAGCAAATAAAGTTGCTGTGATCAGAAGCCTAACAGTAACTAGAAGTAATAAATATTATATGGCACACAGCTGAGCAACCTTATTCAACAGAGGTACCAAAACTACATTAATAATTCTATTATTTCAGATTTATGATGATTAGCTTAGATAGAAAACCATTTTGGAAGATTTCCTATATTACTTTTCTTTGTAGTCCAGTTGTTGCACTTGAAGTGATATCAAAGAATTTTAAAGATGTTTTTTAAAAAAACCTCATATTTCTAAATGGTTGCTAAAAGCCCACAGGCAATTATCTCAGGGCTATTTTAAACTATGTGCTCTTGACTGCAGAATTCAGGAGTTATGATGTGTATACAGAAAGCCTGAAAAGAGTGGAATCGTGGAAGAATAAAGAAGATGGAATAATCTGAATAATGCCTCTGGTAACCAATAATTCTGACACGCCTGGTTATGCGTTCTGTTGTCATCTAAGCATAAAGAGAATGGAGTACATCTCATTTCACTTAATAGGAGCAGATGGATGCACTACTGTTCAACATCATCTACAACAAGTAATTGTATTGCCAGCTCATTGACATACAGTCTGCATCACTTTTCTTTTGTTTGGCATGCACATATTTTACAAAAATGCCCCAAAGATGCAGCAGTGGCACATTAAGAGCTACTACAGGGAAAGATGAGGCATTCCCACCTGTTCCATCTTTTATGGTCCTCAATTTCACAAAGCCTTTGGGCTGTCTTCCCAAACCCCTGCAGAATAAACAAATGTTTCAGTGTGACAAAGATGAGAACATGCTTGGGTGCCCTAGTAATTTGCTCTGCTCCATTTGTTTTTAACTCAAATCACAAAGGTCACTCTCAACATTAAAAATGTGAGCAAACTCTGACTTCCCAAACAAATAAATAATGAGCAACAAAACACAGAAAGAATCAAAATTTGCATTGGCTTTCTAATATATTTACTTCAGTATTCACAAAAATAATACTTGTAAAAGGTGTCCTTTTCCTTCATTAAATACTCTGCTTACTTGGGTTTATTTTAAAATTATCTAAAGCAACTCCGGTCATAAGAAAAGCACACATACCTCAAAACTATGAATTTGTTCTGAGCTGTAAACATGGGATCAATGTTTTACTTCACTAAACCCAAAGAAAAAAGGAGCACTTGTCTCAAACACAGAGAGGAATTCAACCCTGAGTCCTGTATGACACCACAAGTCAATGCAAAAGTCTGAAATGAAGGGTCTCAACTGCACCCAGTGAAGGCTGCTAGACCATGAAATGACCTGATGGCCTCTTCCTCTCCTTGAAAAATAAAATACCTCTTTCCGTTTTTCCTGCTTCTCATCACAACCACCTACCTCTGCTCATCTGGCCAGGAAGAACATAAAGAGGGTGTAATTGCTACCCCTGCGTGTTTGTGGCTGCTGAAGGGCTGGCTGCTGGTTACCTTTAATCACTAACAGAAGCATGATTCTTAGAGACAGGAGTGTGTGACACACACACCACAGTTTCTCACTTCCATTATAAAGCTAAGGTTCTTTCCTATTAAAGGAGAATGCACTAAGAAAGATGTGCTCAAAAGAAAGTCATCCTTTCAAAAGTCCTTCCAAATACAAAAACAAAAAAGATGAAATGGAAAAAGTAGATAATGAAAAAATCTGTTACATCTTCTCAGAGAACAACTGAACAGGAAATAAGTGTTATGTTGCACAGGGGAACAAAAAAGTCACACATGTGATGTGAGCACTTTCTGTTCTTTGCAGTGAATAGGAAGGGATCTGTAATCATGGTAATTACAGGTTTAACCAAAAGCACATGCAAATGGAGAGGGGGAAGGTGGCAATTCAGTGTCATTGAATCAAATGTCAAGCCTGATGATTTCCATTACACTTTTCCACTAAAATCTTATGTACGTGCCTGAATATATGTATGTTACATACATGCAGAGGGTATCTAAAAATATTTAGAATTATCTGGACACTTTAGGAAACTGTGTTATATTTTATAACTACCTTTCTATCTCAAAATCAGGATCAGATTGCATCTCAGGTGTTTAGTCAACTAGATGCTGCCAAACGCCAATAAAATTTATAAGTTATCAGTATGGAAGCTTCTTTACTGTTTGTCTTATCACAAAAATTTCTGATGACCATACATTGTTACTGTCTTTTCAGACTTGGAGGTATATGAGAGAATCCTTCAGTATGCATAACAAATAGAGATGCTCCCTTTATATCAACTAGAGACCATAAGGAAATCAGTTTCATTCTACTTTTAAGGAAAAGAAAGCATTCCAATTACTTTGTGGATGCCATCATTATTTTACTACTGTTTAAACTGAAGTTATACCAACCTAAATTACTACAACACCCATTTTAGAGTACACTTCTGTATCACTGGTTTCAGTTTCATTGGAACATAGCTCAGACCACCCACTGCTCAAATAAAGCCTTTGCTATAAGTGTCGGCCAAAAGGGATTGCACAGACCTGTGACTGATAGATAAACTGTTTACACAAGATGAAAGTGCTAGCAAGGTCAGGAGAATGCTACAAAATACACATTCCTGTCAAAAGTAAGTAATTGAGATCAATTTATTAATCACAGGATGCTGCAAGGCCGAGGATAAGGGAGGAATGTGAACATGGGGATCAGAGGACAGGTCATGACCAATGCTCATGAAGGGCTGCAGTGAAGGTGGAGTTGCCTGCACAGGAGGTTTAGGTCACATAACTTCTGATCACTGGAGAAAGAAATCACATAACACTGTACTGACCAAAGCAGCGCTGCTTTCTGCCAGACTTACAGACCCTGATACCTCCACAGAACAACAAACCAAGCAGCATCCTTATGATAAAAAAGCTTGCCAAGCCTCAGTCAAACTTGTGGTCATGTCCTAGAACAGGCAAGGCTGAAGGTTTCCATCTAACATCATGCTAGCACCAACATTCTGTCAGACCATAAAAATAGGACCAACAAAGGACAGAAGCAGCTTTTACAGTGCTTAAAGGTCAACAGGCTCTAAAACAAAAGAAAGAAAAGATAGACTATTCAATGCATGTATTTTCCACATAGAAGACAGCATAAAAGAAATTAACTTAGAGCAAATCATATAAAATTCCAAGTTCACTATTACATATTAAAAAAAACACATCTGTGTGTACAACAATGAATCAGTGCATTGTTACTGCTTTGAGGGAAGCAGAGCCACTCAGTTGGAGGAAGACACTGACTAAACATCTTAAAGCAGAATCTGTTGAAGTGTTAAACTAGCTTTTAGCCCTGGCAGTTCCTTCTGCTATCTGGTTATTTCAGTTCTATAACTCATTTGCTTAAGTTGAAAACCAACTAGGAGGTGAAAAAAGGGCAAGGGTTGTTTTCTTCATGAAGAAGAAGAGAACAGAATAGTAGAATAAAAATGATGTGATAGCTGACAAGGTTTGTTATGTCTGAAATGTTGGGCATGTACTAACCAGAAACAACAGTTAATTAATTGCAGATGGCATTACATTTGATAATTTAACTTCTTCTCAAGTTTTAGACATATTTAAGGTAGATTTAAATGACTAATAATAACACCATATAACTCATAAGCACTTTCATCTTCTGGGTAAATTCTATCCAAACGTAGTCTCAAATGAAATACCAAAAATAACCTTAAAATAAATTACATTTTTTACTTTCTCCTATCTAAGAGACACAAAGACAAAGTGAGATTGAAACCAGAACTGAAATAGCTGATGTCTATCAATTGATTTCAGTATAGACATTCAAGACATTCACTGCTTTATCTCTAATCCATCACCATTGTATTTTCAAAGTCATAAAAAAACCCCTAGCTGAATATGAGAAACACTTTTCGATTTGGAGGAGGGAGGAGAGGGGTTAATCAGAAATAATGTTTGTATCTTATTCTCAACAGCCATTCTACCCCTTCCATGCTTGCAGCAGCTGATCACAATATTTAGTAATTCTTAACCCAGCCAACACTATTAGCTCATCTACATGCTGTCTAGTGTAAAAGTCATTGAGCCACTGGCTGCTGGCTCCCCTTTCCTGAAATGCCCTCAGTAAACTGCCTTCCCCATAGAAAACAATTTGATGTGAACAGCAGGGCATCCAGGCCATTTGGAGCTTGTCCAATACAGCCACACATGGAGAAGGGGGAAGTCACTATTCATTCTAATGCTGGCTGCTTTGGAGATGACAACAAAGTACTTATTATCTCAAAGCTGTCAGCATATGTAATGAAGAGAAATAGGAAGCTGCAGCTCTGTATGTGTTTTGTAAGCCATAGTCACTGCTAGGGAAGTAATATATTCCTAAGTTGTTTAAGTAGTGCATGCAGCTTAAGGCTGAAGTGATTGTTTATGCATTTGTAACAGCATTACACACAGGATTATGAGTTAAGTGGCTAGCAGATGGAGGGACAGAGATTTCCAAACCCTTTTGTTAAAATTACCTAGGTTATTCTTCTTCGGTAGCCAAAGAGATGCTTGTAAAAAGAAAATTACATACCTCAGGCCAAGGTTTATAAACTTGCACTTCAATCTACTATCCTGTTTACAAATACATGACATAAACATTAAGAGACTGCAGTTATCTGAAGACTGCCTGCAGTGTTCTCAGTTATGTTTATTCATAAATTGAGCTAAGTCTTCAATTGAGCTAAATCTTCTGCTGCAATAGTAAAATTCATATTACTTCCACTGAGAACAAAAGGGAGACCAGCATTGCTATCATGGAGTGGCCTAAATCCCACCTAAATGCAGGTGGGATTTATCCGTATTAATGCAGTGCGTTTATCTATTTTAAAATGAATCATTTACAGATGGCTTTTCCTCTAACTTCACGAATGATCTGTGGGAGTGACCCACTGATATGTGTTTGAAAGATGTACATATTACCTCTTGGAATCTGACTGTAAGTCACTTGTGGGTCTTTCTTTATTTATTTGCCTTATACAGCTTATGGTGTTGAGATGCTGACCCCCAGTTTACCTGCTCAGGTACCTAACTGCAATAGTGCAGGTCTAACAGAAATATTGCCTGTGACTGTGCTACAAAAGGTGAAGGTGATAGGAAGACTTGTATTTGCTTTCAGGGTGGCATGTCAAAGGAGAAATTCCTGTTACCAGAGCACACAAGTAGGGAGGAGATTTGCAGAGTCTGTCATTACAGAAGGTACTTGACTGCTATGCAAAGACAAACATTGACTTAGTTTTTATATTCTGAGAGCAATCTGCAGTTGAAGTAAGAGCAACTCTTGGTGTATCAATACTTGCTCTTTATGGCAGGTCTGTAACTGTGGTCACCAACACCTTCCAGAGGAAAATAATCTCAAATAGATCTCGATCATCCTGTTTACCAATATGATCAGTGGAAAAAAGTATTTTTTTTTTTTATTTTCACCTTGACTGTAAGTAAGGCCAAAACCCAAAATCTGTTTCTGAAAGAGATTTCTCTTTAATGAGTGGTAGTGTAGGATGCTTTGAGACATCAAAGGAGGGAAAATACTAGAAGGAGTGGAGAGCCCTTCACTAGGATGGCAAGGGCAATTTGCCTAAGGAGGCAGCAAGAGTGCAGCAAAGTTTATCTGTGCTGAAGTTTTAAGTTCTTTCAAATTGAAGAACACTCTTGAACAGCTTAATCCTTGCTTTATATCGCTATTTTTTCCCGATGAGACTTTTCCCTGTTCTCTTCCCATATCCAAACAGAACATCCAGCCAAGAACACTAGTTGTGTTCATTTGTTCATCTCATGCTCCAGAAGAATATCATCTTCCCATCCTGACCCTATATGAAGCATGAGCCAAGGTTGCTCCTTTGTGCGTAGGTGTAAACAGATGTTTAACTCAGTAACTGGTGTCCTTGAACCTCATAATTGATTTGCCTCTTCCTGTGGGGATGTGATTCATAATACCCTCTCTCTCTCTTCCTTTCATATTTATCCAAATACAGCATCAGAAGAAGCCCCACAGGTCACTGGCCAGCAGAGTTGAGGACCCCTTCCTGAAGTCATTAGAGTCCAAAGGACTAGGTGGAAATGACATTAAAATGAAGGTTAGTCAGCTTGATATCTCACCATCTTCTTCACCAGCGGAAAAGGGAGCAATTTCTTTTCAGCAGGAATGTGGGGACAAAAATTCCTCTCTATACTGGGCACCAAACCCACAATGTAATCCTAAAGAGTAAAGAATGTATTTAGATGTTGGACTAACTTACAGAAAGCAGAAGGTAACTCACCCTACCTACTATTAAATTATAGTAAATTACATTTCATTAGTACAAATTCATTATCCCAGAACATTAAAGTAAATAAAGATGAGATACAATCACAAATCCCTCTAGAAATTAAAATTCCTTACCTTGGAGCATGGTACTCTGCTCAGTGGCCTAGACCACAAAAGTCAACATTGTTGGCTTTTACTTTATTTTGGCAAATGATTTTGACTGAAGTTGCCAATTCCCTACATGGATTGAGCTGCACAGCCCTTTGGATCCTTACCATATGGCCTTTCAAATCCCTTCCCTCCCTGGGACATGACTTTCTTGTCCTTTCTTCCAAATGCACTGCTGTAGGTGTTGATTTATAGAAACAGTAGGGGTTTGTACCTTCTAGCCCCTTTCCTGACAGGCTGTTGGAGCCCAAGAATGGCTATAGTAGATGAGTATATGATTTTTCATTTGTCAGATGCAGAAAGGCAGCAAGAAACTGAGGCAATGCTAAACCACATGAAGTTTCTCTTCATTTTCTGCTTGCTATGGGCCCATCCCAGTGCAGCAGAAAAAGAGGCTGCATCAATCCCATTCACTTCTTGCATCCAGTGTAATGCAGGCACTTCTCTGCTTCTTTCTCTCCCAAAGCCTCTCCCCAGGATAGCTGGCAAACAGAGGCGATCTTTGAATGAGAAGTCTAAACCATTGCAACAGCGTAATGACAACTTCTCACTTTTCCATTAATGATGGTGGACTTCAAACAACCCTTCCCACCTCAGCTTCATTCTTCCACATCGCTGATGCCCCAAGACCACTCCAGTACCCTGTCCACATATAGCCAGCCAATAGCACTTGTTTAAATACTTATTTAAGGAATTGTAAGGGAATGTAAGGAGGTGAAGAGTTCCTTCAAACATAAGGAAGATTGTCTCAGTCAAGAATTTATTTTGCTTTGAGTCTACTAATGTATTTATAAGTGCTTTCTGCAAACAACTTGCCATCTTTTTTCCTTTAGGACTTAAAGGTTACACTAAATTTCAGAGATGCCTTATATTAACTTTGATCTGTGTGTTAAAAATAAGTAGATAAATGGTGCTAAAGTCTTTTCATTCTGAAAGGATGTTGGGTGATAAACTGCAAGGGTCAAAATCTGACCTGCACAACCCCAGAGCAGAACTTCATTACTTCAGCTGTACAGAGAGCTAAAAAGACCTGATTTCCTACTGGTCCCAAGAGGCATAATGATTGACAGGCAGATAAATAAGGAAGTAGAGTTCTATGAAATATGGACTGTCTTTGAATTTAGAGGAAATGAGAAAAGCAGAAGGAACTTTTGCAGTCCAAGTTAAGTGCAGGCTTAAGAATAAAAGGCATAACATTAATAAATCTTCAAATTAAATAAATATTTAGGACAGGAGAAAAGCAAGTTGCTAAATCATAAAGTGCTCTAAAGTCAGATTAGAAAAGACTGTTCTTCAGATGAAAATATGTCTTCCTTGAAAACTTTATGCAAGTTAAATTGAAGGAAAGACAGACTGACTCCTAGGAAGAGAAATGTTTTTGCTTCTAGAGATACAAATGGATAAACTGCATTTTGGGAAAAAGAAAAAGTGAACTGATAGGCTTAAACATAGAAAATTAAAGGAAATATTACTGAAATTTTGCCTGATAGGAAATAAAATTTTAAAAATCCAACAACCCCCAAACCCCCATGACCACTTTTCTATTCATTTACATTTCTCTGCATACAAACAGAAAATTACTTTTCCTTCTAATAGCAGCATTAAAGACAAATGTGCAGTGATAGCACATAAGGCATTTCCTTGTCTGGCATTTGTTAAAGAAAATTCCAAAGGAAAGCTGCTGGTGATTTATTTTATAATAGATCTGACAAATATGGAAATCCAATGGAAGGTATTGTTGCATTTCTTACTTCCATAGATGTCGCAATGACTGTATTATCCCGTTTTTGTATATATATCTATCTATTCTTCGACAAGGTATGCCTTCTGAAGGAATAGCAAAAAATTTAAAAATTCCTCATGATCTTTGCGTTAAATCCATCACACAAAGTAGTAAAAGCTAATATCATTTCAGGAAAAAATGTTTTATCTTTGTTATTTACATTTTGCAGCACCCAGTAAAGTTATTTTTAATCACTTTACTTGTGGGAACAATTTTTTTTTCAACTTTTAATTAATGACTTGATATTATCTCTTTTTTTGAGTCACTTTACAGGTATTTTGGATAGGGTTGTAGGATGAAAAAGAGACCTCGGAAAAAACAAAGATTGACTGGATATGGTCACTAGGCCCTGCTATGTTACACAGCAATAAAGTTACTGTAGAAATCTGATACTTGTTAATAGCAATCATCAGCTCTATAAATCAGACTAGACCTTACCTATATTGATCATGTGATCCCAAATGAATGACATATGGTTCTGGCACAGGCCATGAGAAGAGTGCTGTAGTCTGTAGATTTCATAAAACTAAGGTAGAAATCCATTCTGTACAGAAAAAAAATAAAGTTACAATAAAGTTTGTTTCAAAACTGGAGAGCTTCGCCATTCATCCACCAATCTGAAAAATGTGAAAAATAACAACATTACTGTCATTTAAAGAAGCCTCAGTGAAATACTTTTACTTCTATAAATGTCACTGAAGCTTTAGCGGAGTGCCTGGCCACAACCACTATTTCCATCTCCAGTTTCCCTGAAATGCTCCCTTGGTGCAGAAATCAAAAGCCATCACGTCAAATGTCCTCCCCTTCCTTCTTTTCCCAGCTTTTACTGCTGAGCATGATGTCTTTCAGTATGGAATATCCCTTTGGTCAGTTGGGATCAGCTGCTTCAGCTGTGTCCCCTCCCAACTCCTGGTGCACTCCCAGCCTCCTCGCTGGCTGGGTGGGGTGAGGAGCAGAAAAGGCCTTGACTCTCTGTAAGCCCTGCTCAGCAATAACTAAATCATCCCTGTGTCATCAACACTGTTTCCAGCACAAATCCAGAACACAGCCCCATACCAGCCACTGTGAGGAAAATTAACTCTGTTATAGCTAAACCCACCACAGACTTCTTCACCTTATTCTCAGCCTCAGTTTCATCCTATGATTCACATCTTCTTTACAACAGAAAAGGACCAGATTAGGAAACTTAGGTTTTGTATTTTCCATTTCCTTCTGTATTTGTTAGATTTCTCTCACCCCTGTAATTAATCTTCTATTTCTTTATTTGGTCTTCTTTTTTCTTGCAAAAATGCACTGAAAAATTATCTTTTAAATCCTGTTCTTTATTTAACTTTTGCTTCTTCTTAGTGGCTGGTGACTGAAGACTCTGCATATCACAGCCCTTATCCTACAAACAATCTAGTGGGACTGGCCATTTGCAACCTGTACTCTATGTGTGCAAGGGCAGAGGCATGCTAGAGAATGAAATATTAGTTGGTGAGCTACTCTTGCAATGAAATATATTTGAGACATATAGCAATAGAAAGGAAATTTCTGCAGTTTAATGAAATAAGGGAAGCCAGCTAACCAACATAAAACTCACTCATATTGTCAATCCAACATATCCTCTTCAAAGCACTCACAATTTATTTCAGTCCATAAGGGAATAATCAAAAGACAATGTCACAAACTATGCCATGTTAGCCACTAAGATTTAGCTGAAATGAGTATAAACAAAGTCTCTCTATTCCTAATGCCTAATTAAAGAGTAGTTAATTATGATTGTCTAGAAGAGACAATATCACTCAAAAGAAATTTCCAGTGGGAAAGGCGAAACCAACTTTAAAAAGCATGTTGGTAAATTATTTTCTGGGTGGGAATTTAGTTTAGTGAAGAAATATGACAAAATACAAAGCAGGCAAGATGTGAATGTAGGCTGGGGTAACTGTAGGTCTCTTTCAGAACTCTACTGTTCATGCCAGGGATCCATTTCAAAATGTAATCCTGATGTTATTCTGCCGTAAATTTTGCTACGAACTCATGTCTGATTTCCACTTTATTTCTTACACTTTGAATAAATGAAGTGGGAAACAGAACAGCAAATTCTGAAGTATTCCTCAGGTGACTTGTATCAGAACAAAGTATTTAATGAAGTGCCATAACAGGCAACTGTAGTCCTCCTTTTTGGAAGGACATCAAGCACTGGGGATGCTGGCAATAGCGTACATTTTTCATTTGAACACTATTTCCAGAGACTTTTTTTTCACTTGAAACAATCAGTCTCACTTAGGATGCAAACAGCTGTTCTTCATTCAACAACTTTACCCAGAATAAGGGATTTTAAAGGACACGTTTGGGGTATTTTCTGTATTCGTATGCAAACTGCTATAAAGATCGTGACCAAAAGTAAAAATAAAAAAATAAAGGTCTTCCCTTGTGTGCAGAAACAATAACACCACCATATTTTATCATAACATTTCAGTTTTTCAGTTCTTTCTCAGTCATTCTACATCACAGTCAAATCCTATTTTCAGATTAAGAAGTTCTTATGAAGGCACATTGTGACAATGTCAAATAGTTTTTAGGAATCAAAACTTAGAGATTCAAAACTCTTTTTCTCCAACTTGCTCTTGCAATGTCATTTGCTTTGAGATTTTAAATAAAAGCAGTGAATTTGTGGCTTCCCAGAAGAAACAGAATAGATACTGTGCTCAGGAAAAGCAAGAGGGGCAACAGCACATATGTAGTCTTATTTCTGACAAATCTCTTAGTTACCAGTTGATTTTGGTTAAGTAGTCTCAGTATCAAATAAACAAATTTAATCCAATTTATATTTCTAGGTATTTTCTCTATTGTTTTCAGTGTGATACACTAAATCCACCAACCAGTCCAAGTTTTTTGGGTAAAAACCAGCAACTGCAGGGATTGCCAACTGTGTTTTCAAGGGGGAAGTTAACCATCTTGTCTGCTTGTCTCCTCAGGAAAGGAGATCCTCGCACCAAGCACCTTTTGGAGAGGCAAACCCAGTAACCTCTCATTCCTAGTTCTGACAAACCAACACCAAGAAAGACTTCGAATCAATGCTTCTAAAATAAAAAATAAATTAAAACAAAACAAAAAATAAAATAATAAAACAGTCTGATTTTTATTCATACAGCTATTCTCATTAGAATCAATACTTTCACAAGGCTTCCTGAAACAACAGTAGTTTGAAACATCCTCAGCAGAACTTTCATTGTGCCTATACATAAACATAACACTAACATGCCCTTTGCAATAAGGAATTTGAGAGCCAGATTTATACATAAACATAACACTAACATGCCCTTTGCAATAAAGAATTTGAGAGCCAGATTTTCTGTAAACAACATTGAGAGCTGCCCCTTCCTGCTTGCATCCCTCCTTCCCTCACCATTAATAGGCATCATGGTAGGTTACCACACACTAAATTCATTTAGCACTCACCAAATTTCCCAAAGGTTAAGATCCTCCTTTACAGCATTAAAAAAAAAAAAAATCTCCTTCCAATGATATAATGAATCAGCCCATACTTTAAACAGTTGTAAACTAAGATTAACACTAACATAATTTTATGTCCTACAGGGCAAACTGAATAAAAAAAATTCATGATTTATCTACTCTAAAATGCACATTTTAAAAAGTATTATGTCAAGGATGCAGCAATCTCAAGCAAGTTTCACGTTAAAAGAATAAAAATTGAGCTACTACTGTGATTACCTAGAAATATTCCAAAGATGTTTTATTCAGTGTCTTCACTGTAATATTGCCTTTGCTGACATAATAACAATAAGAATTTATAAGTAACTAATTAAATGTCAATAGGTAATATTTTTGGCTCTGTATGGTCTTCCTATATAGCATAGTCAAGGCTATGGATTTTAGTAAAAACTGTTTGTCTCATGACCATCAGACAAAATAGCAACAATGTAAGAAAGGCAAGCATCTTAGTAAAGACGTCTCAAAGAAGTCAACTTTGTCCATACAGCTCTTCAAAATATCAACTTTGTAAAGGCATCTCAACAACTGTCAACACCTGATATACATTAATATTCTACTTGAGAATTTTTACTTAAGATGTCCAGGTTGCAGATGTGGCTCATTATCGTATTCTGCCTATTGTAATAGAAGTGTTTGCATCTTCACTAGCTACAGTTCTTTCAAATACATATTACAGTGTATTGCTATTACTATTAAACTCATTGAACAGATAGCAAATGTTTTGCAGAAATTTGAGCAGAGAGTTTTATAACTGAAATGCACCTTTGGGTATTGCTCTTTCTCCATTAGACAACATCGTGCACAATATGGCTCCTGATAATTGAGAGATGGGGCTATCATCCCTGGGAAACTATTCTGTCTCTAACAATGAAGAGGTCTCCTGACACTCAGTTTAAATGTGTTGTTCAGATTCATTCTTTTACTCCTACACATATTCTTGTACATGTTCTAAACAATCTCACTCTGCTCTGTGAGAACCACATGTCATATGTGAGCCAAAGTGTCTTTTTCATCTTTGCTTTTTCATTATAACTGCCCTTCATAGCAGTCCATTGTGTGGACGCTTAACCTGACATGTCCCTAGAAAACACCACCATTACTGTGGAGGGAGAGAAAGGTCATTGAGGGTGCTCGGAAAGACTTTATATTCCTAATGATTATTCCTTGTATTTCAGATGTTGCTATCACATGGCAAACACCCTCTAAAGTATATGCATAAATTCAGGGATCCTTTGCAGTAGTCACAACAACAAATGAAGAATTACTGCATCTGAAGGCCATTGAAGACATTCGCAGACACAAAACCGTGTCATCTGTCTCTCTATCTATCATATCACTTAATCTTGCTTTGGGATGAGATCTGACAGATTACCAATGAAAAACAGGGAAAACAATTGCAGAAATGGGATCTAAATAGAGAGACTCAAGCCTTGCTAATATTTTGTTTCGCTGTTAACCCAACACCACTGTACTGTAAATATTTTTTGCCACTGCCACAGTTTGTTTTCTTTGTGAACTCAGAATGAGAAACCAGGGGAAATGAGAACATTTTCTAACAAGGAATAACTTGCAACATGCCTTTTCCTTTGTTCTTTTTCTTTTAATCAGACTTCATTCATCCTGATTCCATGAAACGATATTAAGCAACTGCGTACTATTTTGATTAATTGAATTAGATGAAGTAGAATAATGTTAAAATGTTGTCTCAAGTATTCAGTGTAGAGCAGAAAAACTTGATAGTGCTAGAGGGGAAAAAAACTCAACCTGTAAAAGCTATAGCCCAGTGTCATTCCCTCTCACAAACAGGTAGTTACTTTAGATATACGTAATTATGAACCAAAGCAAGTAATTTCTTAGGTTGTCTTCAGTTCTCTGAAAAATTCACTAACCAATGCAATTAATCATCTAACTGGGTAGGTGAAAGCAATACAGCATAAAGCATTTTTAAAAAATATGAAGGATGCATTGAAAAAATAATATATCAGTAACAATGCTGACTTTGGAGACCCTATTTTAATGTAATGTAGTTGTATCTGTGGTAGATTTATTTATTTTTTTGCAGGCATTTTGTTTATCCTGGCTTCTCTTTCTTTTTTTGACTGACCAATTAATAATCGAATCACAATCAGCAATGATAGAATAAGAGGAGTCCTTTGGAAAGGTTCTGCCAATCTGTATGATCACATATGTTAATGTGATATAACCCATCCCCTCCTATTATTCATTTGGACCCAACTTAAGACCTGAAGTCAAAGCAAAATTCTCCTCTGGTTACTGGCCAGGTCTGTTTTAAGATTGAATACTTTCCCAAAATTGCATACACATATCAGCCCCCTAAACTCTGAGATCTGTAAATTTTGGCAGAACAGAACCATTTAATTATAAAAGTTCCAGTGAGCCTCGACGGTGACCATTCTCTGTGGTGGTGCAGCACACAGTTAGTGCAGCACACACGCAGCCTGTGAGGTCAACAACAATTTCCTCCGTTAGAACAAATTAGGTGTACCACTTGCACCCCGACAGCATAGCAAAATTGCAAAACTGATTCCCCAGGTGGATAAAACTTCCATTCAATTAATTTAATTTTTACAGTGGTTCAAAAGCAATCTGCTTTAAATGAAAAAGCAATGCTGCAATATTGTGTTAAGGATCTGATTTGGCTCTCACCCATGCTTAGGTCAACTCGCTGTTTCACGGGTCTCACAGCAAGGCAATATTACTCAAATATGTTGTAGATTATACCAAAAGACCAGCAAAGAACAGAATATCTGCTGTGTGTGCACCTACCTTGCTTTATTCACTTCAGCTTGACCTCCACAGCTTGTATGTAAGGCAACCATTTTAACTGCTTTCACTGATGACTTTTATTCTTTTTTTACTTTTTTTCTCTTTTATTTGTTTAGGGGTTTTTTTAGGGACACAAGGAAAGCTTCTCACAAACATACCTTTCCTCTTACCTGAGCATGATATTAATCACAGGATTTGCTCAGCCACAGACTTAAATTCTCCAAGAGCCTGTCAGCCATGCAGAACCAGTATATTTCATCAATATAACACTTCATGCTGAATTTAACAACATTAAAGAATAATACTCAGCACGTCAGAAACTCTTTATGTAGTTGAGAAGAAAACTTTACTGTATGCTCCAGGAAAAGTAATTTAACTCCAGCAACTTTGCCACAATCAAAAAAGTTTGTGTCAAATAGGAAGTAGAACAAGTGAGTATCATCTTCACCCTGATGGGAATGTTGCCAGTAGGTGCACTGTAACTAGATCTCAAAGCTGGAATTGCACATGTGGATAACCCACATTGCTTTTCACAATTTCAAAAATCAAAATAAATTATTTTTTCATTATTTTATTATTGTTAGGCTATTTATAAGGCATAATTCCCCTAAGGGAGGAGTTCACTGCCTATGTCATTTTTCATTACATCAGGAAAAATCTCCCAGGACTTGTAAATAGCTATGTTTTTAATAGCATCTGATATCACTAGGCACTGACTAGGATCACGGCCAATGAGAAGATATAACCCATATGGTCCATTCATCATCAAGATAATCATTAAGGACACCTTCCACATTTTTACCACTCTGAAGCATGTGAGATCTACAAAGGAATAAGCAATCAGAGAAATAAAATCAAACTTTGTATTCAAAGTTATAGCAACTACTCTCTTCTGACTTCTACGTATTCCATAGGAAAAAATCCCAGAAATATTGTGCTCAAATGCAATACTTTGATATGACCATAAAGAATCACCTTCCACAGGGTTTGGAAATACACCATACCATGTTGACCCCAGCCCAACCTCTTCTCCATGTTTTCCAGCTGCACTATTTAACAGAGGACAGTGGGATTTATACAAAGGTCTGTATGAAAAAACAACAACAAAAGAAACCCTTCCAAAACATAATGATCTTGGCTCAACTCTGTGGTTATTAGAGTAATCCTGAGGGGAATAAGAAAGCCAAATTTAGAGAAAAAGAAGACTTTAGCAAACACAGAGAGATAATATTAAGGGGAGGCTGAAACAGAAAAGTGGAAAATAAGATAGCATGGAAACTTTCATTTGCTTTCAGCCTTTCCCAGCTCCTTTAGATTAACCAAGGAGACAGTACTTCTGCTGCTGCTTGCTTTTCCCTTCAGAAATTCAAGCATTGGAATTCCACCCAGCCGATAAATTATGTAACAACATTAAGAATACATGTTTTATTTTTTTAAAATTTAGTAATATCTCTGCCTGGATTTTGTAGTAAAAGACCTTGGAGAAAATGTTTGCAGTTCATTTCTTGATCAAACAACCTGAAAAAGGAGCCAAAAAGACAGTGGAGCAGCATTATAAAAACAAAGAAATTATTACGTTTTTGAACTTCACACACATCAGCGGTCTAAAAAGAAAAATATATATGAGCAGTAACAGGGCTGTTAAAACAACCAAAGACACCTATACAGACATTCGGTTTTTATTTTTATAAAAAAGGTCAGATTTATTAGTGCCAATGTACGTTCATAGAAGGAAACAAAAACTAAGCTAATCTGAGTAGCAACTTACATCAAAGGATATCAAAATAATATTTCTTGTAAGTGAAACGTAATACTTCATTTAAACTTGATCCTTGCAAACTAGAAGTCCTTGTTATCTGTCTATGAAGCCTTTAAAGAAAAGTTGCTACAGTCAAACAGGGTCCTGATAGAACTTGGCACATAAAGAAACAATTCCATATTCACCCATACAATACCTCTCACTCTCCTGGAGCACTCATTCATACAATACTTACATAATGCATATACATTATGACTAAAGCCATGTACGGCCTAAAGCACATAGAATATCTCAGTTCTAAATGTAACATATCTCTACATCAAAAGCAGGTCACTGTATTTACAGCAGATGATCTCTCTCTGCAGATGGGGATCTTGCTTGAAGATTCTTTTGTTAGTGTATGCTAAGATGCTCGAGTTGTCAAATTATTTATCAAATTAGAAGTGTATCTACAGGAAGATCTGTCTGATTGTGTGCGAGGATTCTAAGGCAATAATAGTAGTTGTTCCACAGGAATAGCGCTGCCATTACAACCCACTTTCCATCGGAGCAGTAAAGCCTTCCTTCTCCAATTGCAGCCAGGTATAGTGAGACATTCATGATCTGCAAACTGTTGGCTCAAAAGTTTAAAACTTCTTGGTTTGTTTGTATTTTTAATGTTCATGGAATAGCACCATAGGAATTCACACTTGATATCAAAAAAATCCTGGGTCTGTTGGTTTGTTTTGCTTTTTTCACCATCATGGATATTCATACTCTTAGAAAAAAAAAAAATCTAACAAAAACATCTTTGGGAAACTTCTGTTTTGGACACTACTGCAGCTTCATTTCTGAGTAACTAAATCAGGGAAATAGTTCATTCACAAAAAGGTCCAAAGAAATAAAGCTTAGCAGTGGTTTCAAATGTACTGCTGAAAACAAATTCAGTAGGAGGAGTTTCAGATTATCCTTGACCATTTCTCATGGATACTGATTTTGATTCAGGACAGATTTTCATCTCAGTCTCTTTCTATATTCAGTGCAAAATAAGAGCACATCATCAGAGATAGCTTACTTAACCAGTAAACCAAACATTTTCAGATGCTTACACCATTCAAATTCAGTCAACTAGTGATTGGCCACTAGTGATGACTGACGTAACAGTTCAGATTTCTCAGTCATTAGTAAAACAAAATACTCTATAGATCAGTTATGTTTCAGAAGTAGGATTTTCCAGTTTCAAAACACTGATAACCTGATATGACAGATGAATTTATAGAAAATACAGAACAACACAGGAAGGTCTTCCCATTTCTTATCTTCTTTCAGGTCCTTGTACACACCATATGCAGGATTCAAAGTCAAAGCAACTAGGTAGAAGGACAGTATTTTGAGTGTGTGACCTAAGAGAGCTTATTTTCCTCCTAGACACTGTACAATTGTCAGAAGGAAAAATGGTCTATGGGGTAACTTCCCGTGAATGAAACTGATTGAATCCACACGCAGTTCTAGCAAATACTGGACCACGAACAAAAGCTTTTATATTCTCCCTGCATGCAAAGTCCTTTCACAAGCTCTGCAGGGACAGTCAAGTCTGGAGCCTGCACATCATCATCTTGACTATTCCACTGGGGTAGGTGATTTTCTTCTTTTATTTTATTTCAGTCTCTGGTCTTATAAGTCAGCATTTCAACTGAACATACAATAAACATTTGTGCTAATAACTTCAGCTTAAAAAAATGACACGCCTTCCTTCCTTTCCACTGTGCGTTCTTTCTTTCTCACTCTCCTTTTCTGGCAAAGAGGTTCTTGTGTTATTTTTTGGTGTGTACGCTATCTGGATATTTTATACTTCTGTATCGTATATGAAATCCTTTCTTGTTGATTGTATCATCAGTGTGAAAATGAAGTAAAAGAGATTCCCCTGCTGAATAAATTTCTTCTGGTGGCTAAAATAAATGAATAAAAAAGAAATTATCTGTCCACTCTGTGTATTCATTCACTATTTTTTTTTTCCTTATGAATATTTCTCTTTTCCTTCTATGCCTCATCATGTAATTCCACTGTGTCTCACATGATGCCATCTGACACCATCAGACAGAATAGTTCTATCTCATTCAGCTCTCAAATACAGGCTAGGAATTTTTGAGGCAGAATAAGGAAATCATCTAAACTCCTAGTTTTTCTGTAGTTCTGCTGAAGTAAGAAAGTGACTGGGCAGGACCATATGCAATATTCTACTTTTAGATAAACAGAGGTCAATACCTATTTTCTATCTTATTCTTCATAGCCCTCACAATGTCATGTTTTATTACTGAAGCACATTGATCAGAAATATCAGCTGAACTACCAAATCCTCCTTCTAAAGTTGAGAAGGTGATAATATATACTAACAGTGTCTTTTTCCCACTCCAGTTTGGATCGTTTTGCTTTTTATTTTCAATAGCTTTTCTATTTAATTGTATCTATTCTCTGTGGCATCTGAAGCCATTAATTTACATCTTACCAAAAACCAAACCACCACCACCAAAAGTCAACCATTCCACCCTGAGCCCCAAAAAGAAGAAAATAATTCAGCCCATTTTCTTGTTCACTGCACTTCTATGGGTCAAATGCAGTACCTTGCTAAGAGAAATATTGTTTTGTGTAAATTAGTAGATTTTAGCCTCAGTTGTAGCATTTCCCTTAGAATACATCCCTTACAGTTCAAGTGGAAGCACCTTTCGTGCATCATTACATGTTCAAAAATGCACTAAAAGGATTTAAGCCAGTTTACAGGTAACTTGTCTGAATGACTAAGATGTTTGATCCAGCACAGTGGCTGAAAAAAGTGACACATAATTACTTAAGAGCTCATGTCATCTCATATAGAGTCTTTGAAGCCTTTTATCTAAGCAAAGAATTTATGTATGAAAGTGTTTGCACTGGCACACATATAAAGAATGGATGAAGACTTGTGGGATCATTGCACCAGTTTTCACAAGGCAGGCAGCCAGCAGACCAGTGCAAGTCTAAAATGAGAAATAGGATACAGCATTTTCAGGGTGTCATCTGGCCGATTTCCTTCATGTCTCACAGTTAAAATGTGTCAGAATGCATATAGGATTTCATCATTTTCTTAAGGCCCATATTAATCACTCAGGTTAGGACCCATTTTTTTCCTAAAATCAGACTTAAGTGGTTGATGAGCATACTACAAATACTTCCCAGCTGCTCCTCCTACTGTAAAATGTGGCTTCTTTCCAACTCAAAGAATTTTAACGTAATAATTTTCAAAACTGATGCACTTCCCTCTATGTAAGGGAAAAAGCTGCTAACTTTTTTTGTGTGCTGATAAACATGTCACTGTCAGCTACTTAAAGCTTAGCATAACATTGCAATACTTTGGTCAAAAAAAAGGTAAGAATATTTATTGATAACAATATTTCAAGGGAGTGATTGTACTACAAGCCTGCAAATTTATACATTAAAATCTGAAGTAGATAATCTAGTATCTTCATGATAAGGTGTAGTAACTGTATCTCATGAGCCTCACCTTCCTTTCCCCTGCCTTTCTTATTCTTTTAGTAGAAATGGAAAAAGAAGTTTTATACCTATTTACTTACCCCAGATCCACAAAATCGACCAAGTCTCACAGCTGTCTTATCATGACCATCAAAGAGCTCCACATAATCGTAGCCACAGTCTGCCTCCTCCTCAACCTCAAAAGTCTGGAACATGAGCTCGACGCGGGAGCCGCGCTCAGCCACCAGGAGCCAGTCGCAGTCCGCCTGAACTGGGTAGTTATTATCACCAAACTGAGCATGAGAGTACAGGTCCTTGGGCTTGATTTCAGCTTTCAACCGACCACCACACTCTAAATGGACGAGGAAAAAAGGTGAAGAAGTTTATTCAGTGCAAATTTGTGTTTTCTTTTCACAGACACCCAGCCTTATTCAAGCTGAGTGCATTTTAATGCTACAAGCAGGTTAATCAAACAAGCTGAGAGCAAAGTACTACCCAGCAGGAATACAAATCCATCATTCTGAGTTTTCTTGTATAAATTCTGTTTTATAACTAGAGACATTTGAACATAGTTCGTAACTTTCAAGTGAAAGACAAAGGGAACATCAAAGCTATAAGGAATGTGGCTTAAGCAGTGTGACAGTCTTTGGATAGGCACTTGAAAGGTTCTTGTGGCTGTAAGGGTACCCACATTTCAGTGGTGACACTTGCACATGAGTTAATGACACCGTTTGCAAGTGATAGGGGAGGATCAGCTCCAGCACACACGTAGTCAGCGATTAAGTGTAAAAATCTTTTGTTTCACAGTAGTGTCAGCTTTAACCATGATGTGGCACCTGGAGAGCCAGCTCAATAGTAACCACCACTGCCAAGCTTGCTACCTTGTTTGCTGTGTAGTACATGAACAGGCCTTTCTCTGCAAAAGAGTGTGGCTGGGAGAAAGCTGCTGCTACCAGAGAAGGTCTTGTAGCTGAAAGCCTGCTCTTGAGGCAAGCCTTTGGCATGAGACCCCTGCCTTTTGTCAAAATCATTATTTTAACATAAATCTCTATTTTTACACAGCTGCAAAATGGATGTGGAACTTTAGAGCTTGTTTATAACTGCTTAAAGAGTTCGGAATTGAAATATGAATTATCTTTCCTGTATAGGTGAATAAGCTGTCCAACAAATAAATAGAAGTGCTATTGGAATGCAACCAAGACTAGATGGAAATTGTACATAAAGGAAAAAATGCGTTGTTTATCGTGTCCCCAAAAGATGGGTGGAGGCTTTTTTACTTTACAGGTACAAAGATTTCAATGCAACCAGAATAATTTCATTTTGGCTTCTCATCAAGAACAAATCATCTCTTGCAGCTCTCACAAAAACATCAAGTGCAAATAAGCTTGAACAAAATACTGAGACTCACAAGTTTAGATGTAATTTTTATAAATAAATGAACAGATAATTTTATTTGCATTTAAAAATATGGAGATATTAGTAACTGATCATTTTAGCGTAACCTGAAACAAACCACAAGATTCAAATCTTTCTAAGCTTTGGTGAAGAGACACTTTGAGTTTGACTTCGGTGTCACGGGCTCCACCCACCTAAACATGACCAATTGCACTATTATATTGTGAGGAGTCACATTTCAGCTAAGAATTAATAATGATAATGACCAAATCCTTATTTTTTTAAAAGGGTGGGTCTTTTCTTAATAGGGAAATGAAAGAATAAAACCAGGAAATATAAACTATGCAAGTAATCTATTATGCATGATCTATTTGATCTGGAATTTCCAACTCCTTGCTTTTAAAGAACAAATAGGACCACATGATAAAACGTTGGCAAATAAGATAGTTCAAACACTTATTTCTCATTGATATTCTATTATACTGGTTTTTTCCCCTATTCAAAATTTCATTTACTTCCCCCCTTTTTTTTTTTGTTGAGGGGAGAGGGGGTTGTTTTGAGTTTATTTTTTGACTGGACTCTTGCCAATATTAGGAACATCTCCCTGCCTCAAACACCAAACAGCTGCAAAGGAGAAAATGTTTAATGAACTGTCTGCATTCTTTCCCCTCTGCTTGCTACAGAGAACAGGAGCTTAAAGGAAAGCTGTAGCCATACAACCACAGAAAATGGCAATTCCCATTCCCCCGCCCTTCCCTCAGAGATTATAACCTCATATTTTAGAATAGAAATTACAAGCCAAATTTTCAGTTTCTTAAGGACAAAAGTCTATATCCAGCCTGCACAAGGAGGCACCGCATTAGGACGTGGGACAGGCACAGAACAGAGCTGTGCCGCACGGCACTGCTGGCTCAGCCTTGGTACCAGAGCTAACCCAGCCCCACCGCCCAGCGTGATTTCCACTGTGCAGGGCTCTGCTGGAGGCAAGATGGATGCTCCTGACTGTAAGGAAATATGTCCAACTTGTAAAATGATGGTGACCTGGCAGCTTCAGGTAAAAGATCAGCTAAGGAATAAAACCCCTCTCATATTTCATGACCTTTCTAGGGACTTTGTCTTGTTAAACAGTCGGTAGACTAGTGCTCAGCTTGCCCTTATGTTTGTATGGAGCCACAGACAGATGGGAAAAGCTAAAACCCACACCATCTGAACTAATGAAACAAGATTATAAATTTGATTCAGCACTTCCACACTGAATTATTACAGCTATTTTGGAAACAACACAGACCTCTAAACTAAGTGACATCTGAGATACCCAAATTTGTTTGAGACATCCTCCCAGCACTGACAGATAGGAATAGGACCTACAGTAGATCTGCAACCTCCTACAGCAGTGGCTGGAGGCCAAGGCACCATAAATGAAGCTGTCCAGCAGAGAACTAGATGCCTGAGTTAGGGCAAACAGATCACTCCCTGAGTGATGATGTTTAATGTTCTGTCAGGAGCATTTTTATGAATTCCTCTTGGATGTGTTATGCCTTTTCTGAGAGAGGAAAATATGACAGAATATCCTTCTAAATCTGTGTTGCACTTTAGAAACAGCATTTTATAAGTTTTGCTACACCCAAGGAAGTCTTGCTATCCAGTTTATTTTTTTTAAACTTACTGTATTTTTTTGCTACTTTTTAGTCCTGTTTTCTGAAATATTAAATGGAAATTGGATAGCACTTCAAGCAAAACAGAGTCATAGAAGGGAAATCTACAGCATCTACTGGAGGCCATTAAATCATGAAGATGCCAGGAATGCAGCAGCAGAGACAGCTCTGGGCATAGAATCCAGCTACTCGTTCACTGCTGTTAAGTTACACCAGTCCTTTTACTAAGCCAGTTCTGTCAACATGTTAGAAGTGCAGGGAGCAGCTTCCTCGTCTTCACAGCTCTGCAGGATCGAACACAACCTTGTCTGCTTCCACTGCATACCATCAGTTATTTTTTTCTAGAAAAGATAAACTGAGGGAATACAATGCTCTATCCATACCCTTGTTAGGTATCTGTTCATTCACAAGTGTGCCCACAGCACAGAGGTAAAATTCTCACAGAACATCTGTGTTTGGCTCAAGGCTGGAGGAATAGACTGCAAGACCCGAGCTGTCCCTCATTCAAACACTACTTCCAAGTATGTGCCAGTGATGAGAGTTCATCTCAGGGAGCAGTCTGTGCAAGAGCAGCTGACAGAAATAAATGTACTCTCTTAAGGAGGCAAACTTTGTAAATTTTTGTGACACTCTTAAAAACTGGGTAGATTTTATGTTTCACAGTTTCTCAGAAGAGCACATGCTTGTGCAAGCTAAGAATGTTTTTATATTTAAGGCACATAAAACTCAGCAGATATGAGGCGAAATCCAGCAAGTCATAACAAAATATGCAATCTTTAGAAGTTAGGAAGTATACATCTGAGCTTCATTCACATACTGCCTTCTCCAATTCTGCAAACTGAAAGTGAGGAGAATAAATGAGACAGCAGTTTTACAACACCTGTTTCTAAGCAAGAGTTCTGACCTTTAACTATATACCCTGAGGTGATTTAAAATGGGTAATTATAACTTCTAATTTTGCATCTAAGGTAAAGTGTTACTGAAGTAGGGAAGACAAAATATTGCATGCTCTTAAAAGAGGATTTTCCACAAGAAAAACAAACTGAATTACAAGTAGCTAAACTTTTCAGTTTCAAAGCCCAGATCATAAAGAGTTCATGTATTGTTTCCTACTATCTTTCTCTGAAAGGGAAATTAAACTACTAAAGAGTTTGAATTATTCGTAACAAAGCAGAAGGAAATAAAGAGAAAATGCCAGCATTGATATATATGAGGATTTTTTAGCTGAACACTACACATCAACTTGATGGTTACTTTCAATAGTTTGTAATCAAATTACATTAGCAGTAAGTCATCACCTTGATTATTCTATCAATAACTGTTACCCATCATTAAATCTTATCTCCTAGCACAGATAGTTATGAAATATTTTCTGCTTTATTTATTGCCTGTATAAATAAGAATGAACTCTGGAAAGTAAAGACAGACATTATAATTGAAGATGAAAACAAATGCCGAAAAAATTCCAAATCCCCTTGTCTTACAGAAGGCACTGGATGTTCACACGTTCAGCACTAGGGGCCACTGTAAGCCGAGCAACGTCGGGGGAAAAATCTCCACACTGAAAATGTCCCAAAAACTCTATTAAAGCAATTACAAACCCTTGTTTCCAATTTCGGTGACTTCTGCCAAACAAGAAAATTGAATGGTAAATATGAAGGACATTATATTCTAAAGGTCCTAAGAAAGTCTTCAACGTTCTTTTCTTATTCTTCTTTGGCTTGTCTTTCCTTTTAAGCACTACAGGAAAGTAATATCTGTTTACACAAAATCCAGATTTTGTTTAAGTTAGAACAGGAAAGTATTGGAGGAGCATCACATGTCCCAGTTAAGTGCTGTCGTTACAAATACAGTGAAAAGTTGCTGAATCTTTTATGATCTCAGGTCATGAATCCCAAGGAATCTCATTTCTTATCAGATTTTGTTTCAACATCTTTTAATTTCTTACCTATGAGAGAGACAGGGAGAAAGAAATATCTAAAATATTAGAGAGTACTTTCTGCAAACTCAGACTTTTCCTACTGTGCTTAAGGTTTCATTAGATACAGCTGTTACATTGTGTTATCCATGAACTCATCCCATTCCTATGAAAAAAAATCTGCATATCCACCCCTAAAGAACAGTGGGTAAGTTATTAGTAAAAAGCACATCCTGATTTCTGACCTGTAGAGTGCGTTGCTTGGAATCCTTTTCTTTGAACTGATGCATCAGAAATAAAGCGGAGAAACATTTTGTTTCCAGTAGCAATAAGAGGATCTGGTATTTTATTGCCACATAAGCGTCCCAGGATTGGCGATTTCTCACTTTCACCATCAAACACTTCCAAGTGGTCATAAGCACATTCTTGATGCTGTTCTATTTCAAACTCATTGAATGTCTACAGGGAAAAAAAGTAAAATGATCCATTGTGGTATTGTATTTACATAGTACATATGTTAATATGTTTTAGAATACAAGGATGCAGTTAAAATGACAGATTTAATACTACTGCCTCTACAAGCTTGTAGATTTGAATAACATATTGATCTTGAGAAAGTGGAATAAAAGTTAAGACATTGAACTTCAAGAGTGCATTATCCTTCATACAGAAAGGCATTAGAATCTTTACAACCAACTACTAGAATAAGATAATATTAAATCTAGAATACTGCTTCCTTTCTGCTGAATTTGCACTGTTTTTAGGATTATTAAAAATTTCACTGAGCATTCAAAACAGCGAAGAGTCAGAAATTACTGTTTCCTCGCATAGTTGAGGATTCATTTAAACATCTGCAAAACATAATGGCTTCCCCCCTGCCCTTTTTTAAAACCTACATCACACTGCAACTAAAGCCTCTGAGAATGACTTTTCCACATGAAGGTTTATGCATGAAAGTTATATTTTCTAATCTATTATCTAGATATCTGGTTTTTTTATTATTACAACTTCATGATTCAGGCTGCACCCTTCATGCTAAGGTCAGATTTTTGCTAGCAAAAGCATTGTGAAAAATAACAAAATTGTGTTAATTTTTCATTAGAAAAAAACTTCAGGCTTCTCCAAAAAGTGTATGCCATGCCTGACAGAAACTGTTAACATGCATACAACTAATACCTGCATTTCAGATATGGAAGAGTGTCTTCCAAGACTAAAATGATATTAAAAAAACTTATTTCAAGGGAACATCTAAGAGTTTTCAGATAAGACTTTTTGACAAGGGCTAAATTTCAACAACAACCCTGAAGCTTAATATCTGGTAATTTCCCCTCATGTAAATACTAAGAAGACAATATACATCCTTGTGAATCTTCAGAGTAACCTACAATTTTAGGTGAAATTCAAAATCTACTTTGTTCAACAAAATAGCATAAAAACATAAAGCACAAATGCTTTCACGAGTAGCCATATAGCTGACTGTTTATTAAAAAACCCCAAACAAACTCCCAAACAAAAACTGAAAAACAAAAAACCCAGACAAGGATTAAGAAACAATAATTAAAAGGAATAACACTGAACTATCAAATGCCAAGCAAGTATCACAACTAAGCATTTTTTCTGGTACACCAAAAGAAATCTGACCTACCAAATCACTTGTGGAACCCTGAGAGTGTGAGATGCGATGGCAATTTATATTAACAGCTGACCTAGAGAATATATAAAGAGCTAACACAAAGGTTTTTTTCCCAGAGAACTTCAATATTCAGAATAACATTTGTTTTTTTGAAGAGCTGTGTGATGCAGTGAAAGCAGGTTCATTTCACTAAAAATTTGGGGGTTACATTAAAGGACTGAAACTGCAGAGGCAGTGAAACCAACCGTGCAGCAGCTACCCCTGCTGCTCCTAAATTGTGGTCAGCCATTCTACTTTTATGATGCCAAGGATGTGTTGTCATTTATACCCAAGTAAAATCCGATGGGTTAAGAAAACCCCAGAAAGCTGAGAGACTAACTCTCAGTAAGGGAGTTAGCTAAACACAGCATTGAGTCAAGCCAACTTGGAATCAATGGGAGCAATAGACATGACCCAAGAGCAGCCTGCAGAATCTCATTTTCTTTTAGACGAAAATTATATCTGTTTTGTTCACTTCTCACCAGCATGAAAAAAACCCCAACAAAACCAACACTCTCCAGGAAGCATATCTCACTATGAACTGTAACACACATCTATTCTTTTTAATATTTGACTTCTCATTGGGATTCCTAAGCTTGCAGAAACACAGTACACGTTATATAGTGTCCCTCAAATATGACCAGAAAAAAGTCCTAAATCTGTTGTGGGTCTAACAATTGATTCTGGCAATTCTGAAGAGAATCCAAGGAACTTGCTTTTTAAAGGAAAATCAGATCTTAATATGCACAGTCTTTTAAAAGCTCAAAATGCCTGATATTTTAAAACACCCAAAGCCAGTCTCCATTTTTTAAAAGTTCCTTGCATGTTTGAAAGGGGAGAACCGACACAAACTTCCCTTAAACATAACTGAATAGTTGCTACCAACAGAGTTCACAAATGATTTAATAAAGTTGGTAGTTTTTAATTAAATTTTAATTAAATCACACCCTGTCTTCCTGGGACAAATACTTTTGAATTCCTACCCCACCATGACTATTTTAACACCGTGTGATTTGTCTCCTCAGAGGGAATGGTGTTCAGAAATGTTACATATAGCTCTGGCCATCCAGCCCCTTCTATCTACACCACTCAGTCGAGTAGATATGTTGGTGGCACTTATGGACAGCTGCCTAGATGGGACACTTAAGCCTGTCTCTTATAAACATCCGGCTGATTAGCTCATGAAAATCAGTCTCTTTACTACATACATTTTCAAAGCCATCTTTATCTACATGTTCCATTTAAAAATTCTGAAGTGCACATCCATTTTTTCATAGGCTTCCTAATTGCACCAAATACTTAAATTTAACCTGTTCAGGAAGAGACTTTTCAATGACTAGCAGAGTGAGAGCAATCACAACAAAAGATTAGTTTCAATATATACACCCCTCTCAGAAAAGAAAGCACAGCCTCACAATTCATGTGGTTTGTTACCATGAAGTAATTAATTCTCTTCTTGTTCAATTTGAACAAGTAAACTATGAAAAGTAAACTTAAATACAGTGTGAAAGTCCAAGAAAAAGTATTGATCCATTGTGGAATTATGGTATTAATATTACTGATATGGGACCTTGCTGTAGTACATAATTTAAAGATATTATACACATAGAATTTAGCAATTGACCTTACTGGCTTGCACAGAAGGGCAGATCTCAGAATCTAAATCATGGAGGTATTGTTGAAAATTCTATCTAGTAATATTCTATTTTTCCAATTCCATTGGTAAAAGCCAATTTTAAAAACTCTTTTCTTTGTAAAGTAGACCATGAAATATTTCGCTGAAGAAATCTGAATTTTAGGATTTTGCCTACTGAGGCTATAAGTATTAGGAAAGCTTTTACAGTAACATGCCCATGCTGGGCTGGCTTTGGTTTCTTCAGCCAGTATGAAGAATACTTGCTTAGGAGGAGCAGTAGGAAAGCCGCCTGAATTAGAAACCTATTTTTCACCCCTGGAGTGGACAGAGCATGCAAACCTTTCATTCTCCACCACGCCCACCCCCTCCAGTACCATTTAACTGTTTTACTTTTGGTGAACAGGGCTCAATACACAATCCCACATCAGCACCAGTAACAAGAGTGGTTTAATCCCAGGCAGCAGCCAAGTCCCACACAGCTACTTGCTCACTTCCCCACCAGTAGGTCTGGGGAGAGAATTTGAAGTGTAAAAGAAAACTTGTGGGCTGAGATAAAGACAGTTTAATAGGGAAAGCGAGAGGCACACACACAAGTAAAGCAAAACAAGGAATGAATTCACAGTTTCCCATGGGCAGGCAGGTGTTCAGCCATCACATGGGCCCCATCACATCTAAGGGTTACTTGGGAAGACAAATGCCATCACTTCAAATAGCCTCCCCTTCCTCCTTCTACCCCCCATTTAATATCCTGAGCATGATGTCATCTAGTCTGGAATATCCCTGTGGTCAAGCCACCTGTCCTATCTGTGTCCCCTGCTAACCTTCCATGCATCCCCAACTTCCTTGCCTGTAGAAAAAGTCTTGGTTCTGTGTAAGCCCTGCTTAGCAATAACAAAAACATCTCTGTATTATCAACACTGTTCAGCACAAATCCAAAACACAGCCCCATACCAGCCACTGTGAATAAAATTAGCTCTATCCCAGCCAAAACCAGCACAAGGGGTTAGGGTTTGGCTAAGGTCAGTAGTTATGAAATTACAATATCCCTTTCATCCCTGCACCAGTATTGGCTATTGCTTCTACCTCTCTCAAGCAAAGACATCTCTCTCGTTAACTTAACTTGCTCCAAAACTTAATTTGCTCAGAAAGTTGAAAGTCAATTTATGAAATTTAAAAATTTGTAAGACCAGCTTTTGTTGTGGCTGTCTCCCAAGTATGCTGCTGAAGGAACACTGGGGCTGAGCTCAAAGCAAAAACTCCCTGGGCAGGACTGTGCCTTTGGCTTCATACAGAGGCTATATAATCTCAGTCAACCTGCAAAGCTGTCTAAGCTCTGCTAGGCTTGTCTTTGGACACCAGCACTGTCATCAGCCAGCTGGACACAAAACTCACAGATCTACTCCAGGTTGCTCTTCTACTTATGTTAAAATTTGGAGCCACTTTTAAATGCGAAATCCAGATTCTCGGGGGTTTTATATCTCTTTTTCTTTCTCAAAAAGAACAGAACAGAAAAGGGTATGCGTAGAGGACTGCTCATAACTCAAAACTTTGCTTTTTCTATATATTGCAAATTGTGAAAATGGCCTCTGCCATATTTGCAAAAACTTTGCACAAGTTTTATGAGTTGCAACAATGATATACTAAAGTCCAACAGGAGGAAAGTAGTCCTTCTGCCTTTGCTGTCCAGAGTATTTCCAATCACCATAAACTTAAATCACAGCTCTATGATATTGAGTAGTCCCTGTTGGCCAGAAATGGACAGGAGTCAGCAAGTTTTTAAAATAGCTTACCTCTGGGATACAAACTGACAGTAAAATTTACTAAGAGTTTCATATCAGAGCAGTCATTTGAGAAGCTGATTTGGTGGAAGAAAAGCTGAAAAGGAAGGGTGGGCAGAGACTCACCAGTTTGACCCTCTGCCCAGGGGTGGCACTGATTTCCCACGTGCACTCCTTTCTGCTGGGATACTTGTCAGGCCAGTTGGGACTCGTGATGATGCCGTTGGGACTGTGGATCTTCTGTTCACATTCAGCTGTGCCAACAGTGATAACATCAGTTAGTCTGGGGGTCTGTATTCAGAGCTGTCAAAAAAGTGCTACATTTTGTCAGGGCAACCACTAAATGGAAAGGATCTTTAGGAAGATAGGTAAGCATGCTCTTCAGAGAGCACAGTCATGTTCTTTCCCTCAGGCATGCACTTTAGAGCATTAATCCAGCATGCTTCTTTATTGATTGCTGTGAAACATACACTGTTGTTTACAATGGATGGCTTTTTTCTGGAAAAATTATTATACAGGAGTAAACATAAGATAAATATTAAAAACTAATCAAATATTTTCCTATTTCCCCCATCCTACATACAAGTAAGTGTGTAAATCCATATGAAGTCTGACTACTCCAACTTCAAAAGAAATCTCTCGAACAATTTATTTTTTTCTCTTCTTGCTAATTTTCGCTGCAGCTACAGAGCAATCAATTTGATTTCTAAACCACAGTTTCTCGGTATATAGATACACACTTCGAGAACAGCTCAGACTAAACTCTGAGTATGTACAAAGAACAGCTTAATCACTGACTGTGCAACTAAACCACTGGCACCCAGAACTAAAAGAAAGCATTTTTGTATTTAGCTTTTTAACAATACCAAATAGCTTTATAAATATCAGATCATTATTTGAAAAGAAACTTTCACAGCAGACAAGTATCATTACAAAACCAGTGAAAATGCAAATGATTCACAAAGGGCACATCTTTACTCTTAAATTAAATCCATGTGAGAAAACAACATAGAGAAATCACAGCGGTTCACATGGTATTGCACACTTGAGGTTCATTTGCAGATAATTTATATTCTACTTAAGTTCTAAAGCCTATTGTTTTATTGAAGGTAGCCACACCATGAGAGAGCCAAGAGAAAGAAAGATGCATAGGGCTTTGATTGGGACTTATATTGTCTGAATATGTCACCTAAAATAAACCCAGAAAGGGTAGATATGTTTTCAGCCTGACTGTGAGGAAACTAACCGCTACTGATAGCAGCAAATCACAACTTTACCAGTGTTCTCTCCAGGAACTCTACCCCGGTATTTAATACAGCCTTAGATAAATACTTTATCAGAGCTTTAAATGTTCTACACTTCACAGAACTATTGAAAGTAGCACTCTGTGCTAATGCTCCCAAGTTTTCCAAACTGCATTCCTGTGGACCTCGAACTCAGCCCACACAAAAGCTGGGGATGGAGTGGATGGGAAAGGGGAGGGGTGTTGTTGTGCTTAAGCCCAGATGTCTAAAACCCCATTACCAAGAACTTTTTTCCTTTCTTTTGTTTGAAAGGACAGCTGCAGAAAGCTTTCTGCAAGACAATGTGTAACTAGCCACTGAAATGCCTTGCTACTCACCTTCCTTGCAGTCATGTTTGTTTTCATGTAGCACAAATCCATTCCGGCACTGGCAAACGTAGCTTCCTACTGTGTTGATGCAGTCGTGCTGGCAGCCACCGTTGTCCTTTGAACACTCATCCTTGTCTGCAAAACACACAACAGGCTCGGGTGAGCGCACAACTCCCAGGAGACCTTGCTCCCAAAAAGTAGCAAGAGGCCAGAGGAGGATAAGCTACAGCATAGTCACTCTTCCCAGTAAGGCAGTTTCATGGTACCTTAGTTCCAGCCACCCTCTGCTCAGTCTGCAGCCTTGCACTATGGCAAAAAGAGTCTGTCTCATCTGTCCAGGAAATGAGGGTTAGTTCTTCAGTGAGAGGAACACTAGTAAAACAAACAAGCTAGAACAAAGGAGGTAACAGGTTTACCAGCTTTTACTCTTTCAGGTGGTCTAGTTGGTAAAAGTTTCATAAATATCCAGTTTCATTTTAGTAAACAATGGTCGTGTAGTTTATGGACAACACAAATTATTCCAATTTTATGCAAATTCCACAATTTAATATCTTGAAAGGAACATATAGATCAAACAAGAATTCAACTTCTACACATTAAACATGTAGGAAGAGACAGATTTCACACAAACTTTTGGAATAAGTTGGGCTTTTTTCCCCAGCAGAGTGACAGCATGCTTCACTTTTAATGAATTTGTACATTACAGAACATCACAAAAAGAAAAGCATTTCATTGAAAGAAAAAAAGGAAAAAAAAAAAAGAAATTGGCATTAGTTAGTTCAAGATCTACAATATAGCATGCAGTTCTGTTTATTAACATATAATCCTTCAAAAGAGCTTTTAGTGTGTTAGAAATAAAGCAGAGAGTAGCGGAGGAAATATGACCTGCATTAAACAGCACAAATTCATTGCATGGACAAAATCCAAACTAGATTAACAGGCTGTCATTGTAGCAAGAGGCCTCAGCTGCCACGCTTCTATGTCATTCAGCTGTTCTTGTTTTAGGTGAGGCCGGTCCCTTTAAGAGAGACAGACTGCTCCTGACATGTATATACACATACATGCATATATGTATGCACATGTATAGAACTATAAGCGTATACACACACATGTATACGTTCTTAGATATAAAAATATATTAATATTCATATATAAATATAAACACACACATATTAAACCTCCCCTGTATTTTACTAAATGTGTCATTTCAGCATGCAAAAGAGAGGAAGAAAAAGAGAAAGGAATTTTGGTCATCCCAGAGATCTGGTTGTTGTAGAATTGGAATGTAGGGCATTTACCCCCTTCAGTCTTCTGTACCTTGGAAAGCAGCAGTTAACATTATCGCCAAACAAGCCAACATGTGGTATTTCAGACTTTAGCAGGTACAGCAAGAATTTCTATAGATTAGAAGCCACTATGGATAATTTAAGTCTCTTTTCATTGTCTTATCCATGCACTTTTTCCCTGCCCTTACTGATGCTCATATTCAGTAATGCAACAAAGGAAGTTTGCATTGTCACTTCATACACATCATCTTCCTCTGCCAAAATGTACGCAACTCTGTCAAAATGTATTCAGCACTTAACCCAGTGACTTGCAGGTCTTTCCATAAAAATCAGCTTCTGCTTATAATACAAGATGATAATGTACATTTATAGGTAAATTCTGCAAGTCAAACTCAAGCATCCATTGTATTTTGTACTGTAAATCTCAAATCTGTTTGCACTGAAAGTTTTTGGAAACTTTCTGCAAATGTGAACAGATTTGAAGGTTAAGAAACAGTTGAAAACATAGATACCTCTTGGTATCACACATTCAAAGACTTATACTACTTGCCATTTTGATGTTGAAAGGAAGCATAACAGCTCCACAACACACTATTTATGCACCTTGCAAACTGAGGTAGTAAATCTATGCAATTTCAAACCAAAGTTATAATTATGCAAAAGCAAGCACTATCATAAATTAATTTCACATTGCAAGTGAAGAGCAGTAACAAGCAATTGAGAAATTCAAAATAATATGAACAAAACTCTTCAATATTTCCCTCTTAAGCATGCATTACTTTGTAATTTTCTGCCAAAATAAAATAAAAGGAACGCAAGCTCAAAATGCATTCAAGTTAGGCTTTCAAGTACAGAGTAGGTGCACAAATTCTAATAAAAGCCCTGTCCATTTTCATCTTCTACCAAACTCTACGAAAACACTGAAAAGTATTCTAACATTAAACATGCTTATGTTCTGTAAAATAATCTGTTAAGAAACAAGTGCATAAGCAAATGGTTCCATGTTGAATGTCCTCAGAAATAAAATAATGGACAGAAGGTAGAAAGGAGAAGTTTTGGAACACATTTGAACTACAATAATTACTTGTACGTAGTTAATCAAGGATGCAACTGTTGAACAAGCCTTCCTCACACTTCATAATTGAGAACAGACTTTCTGTCAAATTGATTGCCCAGTTTAAAAATTTGTGAAAAAAAACCCAAAAAACAATTAGTCTGTATTAGTTACAAGAACAAATGTTTTGCCATGTAAAAACAAAGCCATTTGTTATGCTGACAGATGGAAATGAGTCCCCCCAATTTTGAATGGATACTTTATTTTCTCATTTCAGTACTCAGAAGAAGGAAAGATGCATTCTCAACAAAATATTAGGTTGAATCATTCAGAGGACAAATGGTCGTATCTCTGAGACCCTCAGAGTCCACCAGTCTGTGAATAATACGTACTTGGCCTGAAGGGACCTGTATCAAGTTCTTACAAGATTCAAAACCACAAAATTTTCTCTTTGCAGGCAGCTTTCTTGTCTGTGGAAAAAAATGTACCAGGATGGCACCACAGATGAGTTTGTGTCCAAGGCTAGAAATATTCTAGCTTTCTCTTTTTAACTGCTCAATGAATCACCACCCCCCAAAAAATGTCCCAACAAACCTCATTTCTACGTTACATCAAAAATAATGTATATTTTGAATGATTATGCCAAGAATCGTGTTTATTTAAAACACCGAAATAAATCTGAAACTTAGGATAAATGGAAGCAGTTTAATGACAAACTATGACTGATCTTTAGGTTATCTTCTCAGAAAGATCATAGAAAAAGAATTAAGGGTTTTTAATATATATATATATATATATATATATAGTTATCTTCTTGGAGTTAATTGATACTTCTCTAGTCTTACAGGCCCAGCAGAGTGTTGAGTCCTGCAGGGACTTACTCCTAGGTCTTGGTCTTATAACAAAAGCAGGAGACAGGAGAGAACAGAAGGCAGAGGGAGAAGAATGAAAACCTAATTACTGGAAGTTTTTTGTTTAGAAGCCTAATATCCAATACCAAGACGTTTTAATAAAAGTTTCTTTAAAAAAATAATATGTAGTGACCCCCTAGTTTCCTCTCTATATTCTAGAAACTTCATTATAGATATACAGTAGAGTCTCTGTAGATCAGCTAGATCCCTGCAGAGACTCCTAACTGAGCTTTCTTCAGAACTGTCCCATCAAATGTAAATTTCACAGAACGCTGATAAAAAAGTTTTTCTCACTTTCCAGTAGCACCTGTCTGGCTGTTAACACTACTTTGCAGCCAAAAATACAATTACATGTTGTCTTGTATCAACATAAATACCTTCCTAATGCAGGTCATCTGTTGCCCTATGTCACTGTTTGCTTTCACAGTTTATCACAGCAAGTTTCAACCACCCAAAAACTGCTTTCTGTCGTCTAAGCTGGAGCTGGGCCATGCTTTCTCAACTCTAGCTCTGGTGCAGAATTTACCACCAAAAGAGGTGCAGAAAAAAAAGAGAAGTTCTTTGGCTGTGCTTGAGGGAGGTTTTACAGTGCCTAACCTTCACACTAATTTAACTTATCCACCCTTCTCTCTTGCTGAGCATTGCATATGTCCTTTACTGGTAAACAGAGTGCAAGATGCAGTGTTTTCCTCACTACATTTTTTTTCATTATGTATGTCTTTACAACTAAGTGCTTACACATACTTCTATTGTGATTTAATTAATAAAATTGGTAAGTGTCTCCAATCAAGTATCTAAGTATTTCTACCCAGGGAATACCCAAGGGAAATACTAGTTCTGAAGAATTACAACCCGATGCTTTGTAATCCATTACCTATAATCTAGTCTTTCCCCAAGATACAGCATGTACAGCATTGGTAGAACTCACTCATTGGTGGAACCCACTCATTTTAAAAAGTCACTTAAGCAAAATAAATTAATACATATGTGAAGATGAACTATTATTTTAAAAAACCCAAAATGTAACTGACTATAAGTTACAAATTATCAGGATTTCCAGAGAACACAAATTCTGAACCATAGAGTTTACACAAATTACTACACTGTCATTGCTAGTCTTATCCAAAATATCTGTAAGATCTTAAAAAGACTTAGCAAACTTCATTTGCAGTTTTTAGAACTTGAACATGTCAATATTTACTCCTGTAAAAAGTCAGAGTATGTGACAATTCCTGCTGGCACGAATAGACCTACATAAAATGACTAGCTGTGTGTTTCTAGGAGAAAGCTCTGTTTTGTGCACATATGTATTTACTACAAATAATGAGTAAACCTTGAATGCCTCTTGCTAATGTAAATTATAAATTTAAATGCAAGAAGTGTTACTAAATGCAAAGATGGATCCTTGGAAGACTATGACCAGAGAAATTTGATTACTAGGAAAAAAAACCCCATACTTAGAGGAGGTAAAATGTTTGTTAATGTCTTTGTATGATATAAAACACCTTTTTCCATCTTCCATAGGTGCTTAATAAAAACATCAAAATAGTCATAATAAGAAAATATTCAAAGGCTAAACTGTTTGCCTTGGTAGATTTTTTTTCACTTTCCAAAGCACATCACTCATACATTATCGAGATTCTTATTAGTCATAATTATTAGTTACTAACAGTAACCAATGAAAAACAATTTCATTTAAGTTTTGATACAACATTTTAGCAAGCAAATGCTAAGAATGGTAGTATATTTTACTACATGCTAAGTGTAATCAGAATTCTCCACATTCAGATATTTAACCGCTATCAAAAAATCTGGGGCACAATTCAAGTCACAAATTCTTCTGTTTGACATTTGGTTTAGGGAGGTGGGCAGATGGGACTGGTGTTTGGTGTTGTTTTACACAAGATGAGATACCTATCCCTATGTGTGTGTCTAAACACACGGGAAAAATACAAAGCAAACTTTTTCTACAAACACCGAGTGGTGTCCTACCAGAGCCAGGTTTCTATATTCCACTCTCAGTGGGCAATTGCACAGGCCACTGTTGTGCAAATATTTCCTTACATCTTAAGCTTCACTCACTCATGTGTAACTTTATTCAACAGTGTATGTCCTCATGTGATATAAACTTCCACTGCTCTGATCTCCCTCAGTAAAACTACACTCATAAAGAAAAAGACACAGCTTTTTTGCAAGATCAAGGTCTTAAACCCTGTTCTTCTGCAAAACATTAAGAAGTGCAAAGTTTGGAGCGTAAGTACCCATAATGGTAAACAAATGTTGTACCACGAAGTGGTAATTTCCCAACAAATGGAATATATTAAGAGACCTGAGTAGAAAAAATACAAGCATACACAGTGTGCAATTCGTATCACATTACAACTGGGATTTGAAAAAACTAGCTACAAAACTTAGGATGAAAGAAATCTAATAAAAATATAGAAATACAGTAAATTTTCTTTTTTTCTTTTCTCTATCTCACAAAGTTTACTTGTTTCTACTGTTATTTAAGTATATATGCATTTTCCATATATTTTCTACAGACATTACAATTCAGAAGGGTATTTTAAGACAGGAGAGTGGTTTATGTTTATGTAAAGAAAACAAATTCAAAGCTACCAGGAAAACCACAAGCAAAGAAGCCACTCATTTTCATACCAAAATTGTGGTCTCTGCACCTAGTCAGTGGACACCCAGAGGCACTCACAGGTATACAAGGGTACTTTTCTGTACCTGAGAAGAAGTGTGCCTTGAAGCCTTTTTTTGAGACAGTGTTGTCAGATCGAAACTCAATCCTCATGTTGTTGTACTGAGAGGTGATAACTTCAGGCACTTCTGTACCGCAGAATTTACCATGCAGTTTGGAATCAGAAGAAAGGCCACTGCGAATCTCCACATAATCATACTTGCAAACCTGAGAAAAGAAAGAAAGAAAGAAAAAAAATTTGGCTAACCAAAATAAAAGCATTAAGCTGATTACAAATGCCAGAATTCTGATTCATATATATATATTGCTGCTTAATAGCAAATAAACAATATCCTTTTTCACTTTCTCCTGACTGTGAAAGCACTTGTAAGTTCTTACAAACATTTGCTGATTTTAGGTAAGAATATTTTAAAGTCACTAACACATAGCTATACTATGAATTACATTCAAACAGATTTTTATAGATGCTCACCTGTGTTTAATATCTAAATTTCAAGATGCATACAAGAATTTCCACTTAATTTAAAAAGCAAACATTCCATTGTCAGTAAATTAAAATCTAGAAACATTCATCCTAAAAATTATACCTACCTCCATGCTATAAACTACACACCTCAAACCTACAAACCTTCTACTGCTTGCATCTCAAAGATTTTTTTAAAATATTAATTTTCACATAAATAAGTTATGATAAAAACTTACCTTGTAAGTTTCTAAGACACATTCATTTATTTCCAAATATATAACTCTCCACTATTAAAACCATACAACCTTCATCAACAGTAGCATAGCTATAATTTGGAAGCAGAATGCATGCCATTTTCATTAAAAAGTTAAAAATAAAGTAATATAATGTAATAAAAAAGCTGTATGCACGGCCTACTATTCGTAATAATAATTTCAGTGCATAATCCCTTGGTCAACTTAAAGCCATCCACCCAAAAACTTCTAAGCTTCTTAGGCTCAACTATCAATCATCTAATCAAAAATGTCCCAGTTGTCTGCAATTAATAGCTTAAGAGAAAACATTGGCCTGGAGGATTCATACAGAGCTTATATTGTCCATTAAATCCAAGTTGCATTTGAAAAATTGCAATTTCTAGTCAAAAAATAAGTGTCAGGGGAGCTGGAAGGGAACAATAGAAAAGGATGTTTTGGCCTTTGTTGTTCTCTCCTTCTCTGAAAAATTGTCACAATTTCCAGTTGGTTTTAATATAATACACTGAAGATGTAGATTAAACTTTTATTGTTACCGGAAGAATTTTCATATGTTGCAGAGTTGGAAAGTGACTAATTCAGTTGAAACTCTTTCTGTATAATATAAAGAATACAAAGATTCATAAAACTTGAGTTACTGCCACATGCTGATCTGTGTTATCTGGAAGACATATTTATAATAATGCATGTGATTTTCAAATATAGCTCATTACATTGGTAAATCCCACCAATTTGAGCAATACAATAGTGGTGAGTTTTTATGGTTCCACAGCTTTAGATCAGAAATGAAATGTAATTTCAGATAGGTCTAACTTCCTCTATACTAAAGCGCATTGAAAAAAATTTACAAGTTAAACTGCAAAACGTGAATGCAAAATATTAAGATTGTAATAGTGTAAAAGACAGATTAAACTTGATCCTAAATGGAGCTCCTATAACAAATAAAAAAATAGAGTACTTGATAAATGTATGCATTTTATGTCTGCACTCAGAAAATATATTAGGGTTTTCCAAGTATTATGTTTCTTGTGATTTTCACAGGCATCCTTCCTTAGTAGTACTATTTAACAGTATAAAGCCAAGATTTAGTAGCACATAAGATGATCAAACTTCAGTTCTGAATGTTGAAAGACATTTAGTATTTTTCCATTTGCTTATGTTACATGTCTTTTATTACCTTAGAAAAGTGATTTAACTTCATTACACGCCATCCTGCTTATGTACCAAGAAAGTGCAAGAACTAAACTTTATGATTTGCTAAAATGGTAATTAAATTTTAATTCTTTGGCATTTTTAAGTTTTTATTATATCTCTTGCAGTTCTAGTAATAATGATTACAGGACATGAGTGTAATATATATATATCATTGAAAATTGCAATTTCATGGACTTTAGAACCCACTCCAAATAATTACAGGGGAAAAAATATCTCACATTGCTGCCTCTGCAAATAATATTGAGGTATTTTGGCGAAGCTATGGCTGATTTGGTTCTTAGTTATAAATTAAATTCCAGCTTTTGTCCCTTCAAATACCCCTGCCCAAAAGGTGGGCCATCCTTATACCAAATACATTGCTAGAAATTTATTTATTTAGAAATAACATCCTGGGCTTTGCATCCTTAATGCCATGTAAAGAATGTGCATATAAACTCAGTGATTACAGCACATTATAGCAGGAATGTGGCAAGGGAATTCAATGATATGGCAGACAAATACCTATGAAGCAGAACAAAGGCTGAAAAGGATGTCGAAACCTTTGGATGCTTCTCATCCAAAAAGAACTGCAACCTCCACCACTTTGTTTAAAGCTGCAAGGAGCATCCTTTAGAACATGGAGGGCTCCTGCCCTGTCCCTCCTCCCACCTGGGCAGAAGATCCCCCATGCCTCTGGGGGCTGCTCAGCTCAAAAACTGCTGCTGTTCTATTGTGCCTTATTTCTGGTGCTGCTCATTTCAAAATATTCCCCCAGTGAGATACTTGTAAGTGATTTAAACGCTCCCTCACTCCATCACTAACCACAGCTTATGTGTATTTTTTGTAGTCAGTCTGTAAAGATGATTTGGTTTCTCCAGATTTTCTTCTCTTGAATTCTTTCCAATATGCTTCAGCCCCATTTGCTCTGTTTTATTTTGTTGATAAAAAAGTCAGCTGAGACTCAGCAGAGAACATTTTTTAAAATTTCTTGTAATACATATACATTTAGATGATATGTAAAAGAGAGCTATTCTTTCCATGTTTGTTTTGAAAAAATCCAGAAACAGTCCCAAAACGAAAACAAGGATATCCATGCTTATTGTCAGCATATGAAAGGTCAGCAAGGGTTTTAAACGACGATATCTATTTTCGAATGCTTGTGAAACTGTTCAGCATGTAACAGATTGTGCAGTTCTTTGTTCACGGTTACTTACTTCATTCCCTTCTAACTCAAAAAACTCAAACTTCATTGAAATTCGGTATTGCGTTGGGGCAACCACCTGCCACACACAGTTTTTGTTTGGAGGATACTCTTTTGGCCACCCTGGTGTGGTTATAGTTCCATTTAGCTTTGTCAGGAGTCCTCCACAAGCAGCTGTAAAATTAAAAGAGAACATCATTTCTTGACTGACACTGTGTTTTACTATAAACAGAAGCACACTGAGAAGAATCAGTCCTCTCATTACTTATATGCTACATGTCCAGACAGACTAATCAGAATCTTGCTTTATCATGCTCGGTGCAAACAAAGAGAAAGAGACAGCCCCTATCTCGAACAGCTTGCAGGTTTGTGGGCAGAGATAAGTTTCAGGACTACACAAGGCGTTATCATATTCATTCTTTTCCCTTCCCTCCAGAGACTCTGGTTATTCTCTGACAGCCTTTCCCATGCAAAGTCCTCTGACCTCACCGCCCTCCCCAAGACCTTGACCACCCCTCTTCTGACAGAGGGATACTTAGGATGTGCTTCTTTCCTTGATTATTGATGCAGGATCAGCCCTACCTGTCTCAGCTCATATGGCTGTATGTGCCTCCCATAACCTACTAGACAGGGTCACTTCTTTGGAAGAGCAGTCACATAGATTTCAGTCACAATTTTGCTGAAGTACGGATGTTCAATTAATAGAGAAAATGCCCATTATTTCCAAATACGTGCCAAATAATCCCATAATACCTCCATAAAACAGAAAAATACTGTACTATGTTCCTGAATGCAATTCAACTAGCAAAGGATAAACTCATTAACCTTTTCCATCTGTGTATTTTTTTTTTTTAAAGGGAAAGTAATGGGATTTAGAGAGGCTCTTGATCACACTCTGCTACATTGATACCATTACAGCACTGTGACAGCACTGGAAATCATCCACAAATTTCTTTCCAAAGAGCTGAAGGGGGGAGCTCTACTCCACTGCTCTCTGCTAAAACTGAATGCTGTAAAAACTGGTTATTCCAATCTAGCTGGTGATCTCACATACTGCATCTACTCCATCTAACACAGCTGGGAGAACTCACCAGTTACTGTGCCAAGGCTCATTTTGTCAACTCCGACACACACCAGTGTTTCTCCTGGTCCCTAGTTTTCCACACAGCACACTTCTTGCTATACATGTAAAAGTAATCTGATGGGAACGGATGGACCAAGACACTGGGCCACACCTCAGTGCATCAAAAAAGAGCAGACATAAGTTTAGAGACTGCACCCAGACGACACAAGCTGCTCCCTCAAATGATCCAGTCTGGGTCAGAGCAACTACTGCCAGATTTCAATTTCTACTTTTGAACATTGTTCTCCTGATCCTTGAGGCAATGGCAGGAAATGTGGAAATAGTGAAAAAAGAAAATATTAATGCTTTCTAATATGCTGCCATTGGTGGAGACCTGGATTAGAAGACCATGAAGCAAATTTCCATGCATGTCAACACTGCAGCGAAGTATTGGGCAAAGTTTCTGACTTAGAGGCTTCTACTCATGTGTGAATTAATACAGCCAGCTGACTCTCCAAAGGCCCAAACTATAATGAGGATGTAATGCTCACAGTGACAACACAGTAATTTTAATTCAGCAGTTCCAAGTACTATCTACATACAGTGAGTGCCACCTCACGTGAAACAAACACATACATACTTTTAGGGATAGCTCAGGGTTTTTGCTCTACACTGCCCTGTGGTGCCTAGAGTGACTTCTTTTGACAGAGTTGCTTTACTGTTTGGGTGCCAGTGTCTCTCTCTTTTCTATTTTTCAGTGGTAGGGGGAAGAGTATTCTGAAAGACTGGTAATATTCTCTAATATTCGGACTCGACTCAGCAAGCAGACTAAACTGAATTCCTTAAGTTTGGGCTGATGATCTAAAACCCATAGATCAAACTTCTGTCTTCATGGCCCCCCTTAGAGTAAGCTTATTTTCTTATTGTCTGCCTAATATGCAGATGTCTATATCAAAATAAATTATTTTTCTAATGTTCTCTTTATTAAAGGTAGGAGAGGGAAGAAATCAACCAAAAAAACCCCAAGCAGCTTGATGAGAGCCACAATCTAACATGCGTTTAATCTAGGACTATCACCACCTCACACAAACATACAACAAAAAAAAACCCAAAACCAACCCCACAGATCCAAAAGCAAAATAACAAGAAAGAATAGCAAAGAAACTAGGCAAAACTACCCCACATTGTGACAAATAATGAACTAAAGCCAGGAAACCGGAAAAAAAGAGAACAATGAATTGCATCAGAAGAAAATCAGGACTCCAAGTTACTCCAGTTTTCAAAATCCATTCGCTAGTCAAACAGATGAGCTAAGAATAAATTTGTGCTTTATTTGTGCCTTGATTTGTTGGTGTCTATGAATAAAAATCAAACAATAATTGGTGTGTAATGATTCAAGAGCTTACATTTCTTTCCTTTGATATGAAATGTGCATAGAATGCAAAATCTCATCTCAGTTCAATCTTATGTTTACACAGACTTTCATTTATCTCTTTTTTTTTCTCCTAATGATTATTTGAACACACTTTGCTTACCCTGAAAAGTAAGAAAATTCCACAATGTGACTAGGAGTGGGGAGGATTCCTCTGAGCTTTGACCTAAAATAAAGGATCTTGCTCTTCCACACCTGCCAGCTTCCCAGGCACATCCCAGTCAGAGGTGGTCAGAGGGATCATTGAATACTCTGATTCTGAGAAAGTGGCACATTACTGTGATGGTAATTTTCTCCTTGTGCATGGTGAGAGACTTTGCTTTAGTGAGTATGAATAGTGTAATAAGTTGTATGAAGTCCTACTTTGCACCATTCCTGATCGACTAACAACAAAGTCTGCAAAACTAAATTGCTGACAGACATGGGACGAACATGGTTCTGGCACCACTACTAAAAGGAGAGCACTGGTTTTCTGGGTTGGGTTCCACAGATCTTATGCTGCTTGGAGAGAGCCTAAGAAATGTGTAGCATTCTGTTCAGGCAATGGCACTCTGAGAGCTTTAGGAGCCCATAAGACAGCGACACACTGTACCTTCACAACTCTTCTTGTCAGGACCAAGTTCGTAGCCAGGATCACAGGCGCACTGGTAACTGCCCAGGGTATTTACACAGCGCTGCTCACAGCCACCATTGTCAGGTTTGGCACATTCATCTTCCTCTACCAAGACAGGGAAGAATGCAAAAATGTGTTAAATAATTACCTTCCTCAGCTGTAGCTGCTGCATCAATATTAACCCAGAAAGCTGTATGCATGCCATTATAAGATGCACTACATAACACACTGTGGTTGCTGACTAGAGGATTTTCAAATGCTAAGGAGACCTGCAATGGAGAAAATAAAAATTATTCCTTTGTGGGGTGTGGGTGTTTGGGTTTCTTTTTTTTTTTTTTTTTTTTTTTAAAAAAAAATTTTTAACACTTGGGCAACTAATT
>VZTJ01000987.1:567605-863966 GCA_013397795.1 Orthonyx spaldingii | reverse complement strand
GTGGGTGTTTGGGTTTCTTTTTTTTTTTTTTTTTTAAACAATATCTACTGACAGCTGCAGAACTAATTTATAAGCATTTTGTGTGCAGCATACAGTAATTCAGGCAGCCATAATCTAAAGGTTGCACAAAGTATTGAAGGAAATACTGAAAATCCACAGTAGGGTCACTTGAAGGGCACTTTATCTCCCACAGAATCAATCTGTGCATTATCCTGAATTCATACTCAAAAACAGATTAACAGAATCCTCAAATCCCAGGTTTTTATTCTACTGATATTAAAAGGAACAAGATGAATCAGGGCTGGGGGAGGGAAAGGAATTGTGTATTCTCCTTACTGGCTCTGAAATACACCCATGAGATTCATTGCTAAAATATTCCTCAGATGTTGGAATATTGTTTCCTTACACCAGGACAAGTAATTTCTCAGGAAAAAAATCAAGAGATCCCACTCTCATGCCTACGGCCTTCAAAGTTATAACTGTCTACAATTAAAACTATCAGTTAGGATTAGAAAAGCCATGGTTTGTGTCTTTCTAAAAGAGCAAAAAGGTTTTCCTGGTGGCATGACCTGTATTTTGGGTGCCGCCATGGCCACACCACTGTCCCTGGCTTTAATAGTGCCATGGGCAGTATAATGTGCAAATTACAGACTTTCCGTGCACCAAAAGTTTCAGGCATAGCTGCAGTTGTATGACACCCTCTTCTCCCCACAAAACACCCAAAACTGAAGGAAGACTATGATGTCATTGCTCAATATGACTTCTCATCTGGTTTTTGGAGTTGTTTTCTTGCTTACAGAAAGTAATAAAAAGATAAAGCAGACTAATCCAGAAAATGGATTAGAAAAAACCTTACAAGATTTAGACAAAGAAAAAAACTTGAACAGAAAAAAAACCATTCACAATTATGTTGTTTAACTGTATATTTGATCATACAATGTAAAAAAAGTGTCACTTTTTTACAAAATTAGTACAAAATTACAAAATTAGTACAAAATTACAAAATATTTCAACACTAAGTTGATTAACTGAACCTGAAGACAGTACAAAGTTGTGTTGAATATGTTCCTTCCTTCTCTGGACACATTTTACTAGGAGATTCAAAAACCTCCATTGTTTTGTTTTGAATAAATTGTATGCCCAGGGAAAAAATATTCTAGAGAAAAGACAGTCTATTAGTAAAAAAAGACTGAGAAATATTTTTAACATCCTTTCATAATATTTCTAGTCCAAGAAGAAGTGATAAGCTGTTCACAACTCCTGAGACATGCTTTAAAACTTACCTTTAAAAAAGTTAGCTGCAAACCCTGCTTTGTTAACAGTTCCATCAGAAACAAACTTCATCCACAGGGTATTAGAGGTAGATCTAATGTCTTCTGGCTTGTCATAGCCACAAAAGTGACCAATTAAAGGACTGTTCTCATTTGTTCCATCTCGGATTTCCAAGTAATCATATGCACAGTTGTCATGTCTTTCAATCTGTAAAACATAATTTTCAAAGTGACCTACCTGAACTTGACCATAAATATCAAATATCAGTCATACAATATGCAGAATTGAAATTTTTCAAAATTAAGGTTAAGGTCTCTGTTTACTGTTCAAGCAGTAGAAGAACAAGCATCATTGAACTGATTTTAACTATACTTGTTTTCTACAAGAAAAAAATTATTGAAATGTTACTAAGGACACAGCAGTCTAACTGTGAAAAAAGGTAACTGAAAAAGACATGCTAACCTCTAAGCTTCCTAGTGTTCTGTCAAACTTCTACTCTGATCTCAAGTAAAGTCCTCTTTTCTCATGTACACTCAAATAAAGAAGATTAATAGCTCAGCAACAACAGGTCAGAAATATTCACTGTTTTACAATATTAAAAAGCTCAGTTTTGATCAATATGATAAGATTTTTAGACTCTCCCTTTGTCCTCCACACAGAGCAAAATTTTGCATTTGTCACTGTTCACTGATGTTGCAGAATAAAGGTAAAAAATTGCAGTGCATAAAAAATTTGATGCCTCTCAAGAATTAGGTCCAAACACACATTTTTAATGATCAGCTCTTAAGTAGTCAACAGAACAGAGGACAAAAAGAAACTCATCATTTTTCTGTGGCTGGTGTGTCTAGTTTCTGTTGCACCATTCCTGATTTCACATGTTGTGTTTTGATTTTCTGGGTCACTGAGTGAATCTTCTCTGGACTGAAGAAGAAACCTACTGAAATCAGAACAACTGAAGATTTCCCTTTCCATTTAAACTTCCTACTAGATGACATTCAAACACAGACAAATATATGAGTGGACATGTGTACATGTCTACTTCAGTAGCAAGCCTTGTGCTCTTTACATTATAAAACTTGCAGAGTCAATCGAAATGGGAATTGCACCAGGGAGGGAAACAGTTGCAGCTCAAATATGACCTTGTCCAGAACTAGAAAATTTATGATATGCATCTTTATTGAGAGTCTATCTTTCTCAACCAAATTAAAAACCCTCTTGAGCTGGGACATATTAATACTGGAATACTTCCCATCACTCAATCCAATTTATAAAAGAATTAACTAGATCCAAGCATTCAAAAATTAATTCCTGGAAGAACACTCTAGTTCAGCAAACTGGCTGAATTGGGAGAGGCAAGTTTAGGGACAGAGAGGATGGTGAGAGTGACAGGATCACAGACAGGTAAAAGGGGTGGGGAAAGCCTCAAATTTATTTGAGCATGTCCAAATTCTGTTAAAACAATAAAGAAACCAAAACTAAACCAAGCCCAGAAAAATCTACATTTGATCTCCAGAGAGAGACTTTCTTGTACCTAAGCTTCACAGCAAGTAGAAGTATCCACTGGTTCCCTGCTCTACTTGTGCATCATGACCAACATGAAGCTCAGGAACCACCGCGCACTAAGGAGCTTTCACTTAGCACATTAGGATTTCTTATGTAAGAGGGAAAATTGGGGGAAGGAACTGCTTGATTTTATGACATTTTAGAGGTATCAAAATATGGCACTTACACACTACATTTCTCTGTCTTCTTTCCAACTTTCAATTCTTCAAGCATTTACATGCATAATTTTCTCCCACTCACTTCCCTGTCACAAACCATATTGCCATTTACTGTAATTTCCTAGATATTTGCTCAGGAATTGCTTTGGGACAGAGTTTGGGCATGAGTGAGGAAAGTCAGGAAGATTTGGGATGCAACCACCTATTGCTGATTTTAGTGGCAATTGTATGTTTGCAACTAATGCAGTCAGGAACGTGTCTACATGAACACTAGTAACTTGATGACAATACCAATTCCAAATTTTCATTAATATAAATAATAAATTCATGACAGCATATTCCAATTTGAAATAAAGTCTGCCTCATTATCTCAGTAAAAATCAAGAAGTGAATTGGATTAAACCCACTAACATCAATGAAGGAATTGTGTACTTTCCCCATGTCTGTGGTCATTTCACTACTCAAGACTTTTAATTAACATCAGTTTTTTCCATGTTTGCGTGTTTTATGGGCAATATGGAAATTATGATAATCCACCAGTCCGGTATGGCTCTGAGTTACATGTGCCAAATTTCCATTGAGGTAAATTAGTAGTTTCTTTTCTGAGGATCACTTAATTTTGGGCAGAAGAGAACAGCTAAAAATACATTTTATATAGGATTAAATTTCTAAACTTCCTAAGACTATAAGAAAATCAACCAACTTGCAAAGTGCTATTGAGTTTCAAAACAACCAATTTGAAAGGTGGCCATTCTACCATACCCATGTAACTTTACTAGTAGTGCAAGTGATGCCACTATTATCAGTATTATTATATTAAGTGATTAAAGTCATACCTACATATAACCTAATAGATAAGTATTGTACTTTAGAGAAATAACTGGTGTTAAGGTACTTGGCAATAAATTTAAAAAATTATTATTATTAAATGTGTGGGTTTTATCTGTACCTCAGTTTTTTAGATTATGTGGTACTATCATCTGGGAACACTACCATACAAAGGTCTATTACACTGGGTCTCCTATTCCTTCTACTTATTCCTGTATTTCTGTCTTTCTTATTCTTCCTACTTCCTATTTGTTCCTTGAGGAAAATCTCCTCCAATTAATGAGGTTTAACTCTGGTAAGTTTGGTTGTAACAGGACTGATCCCATAAATCTTGTTTACTCGAGCACTAAAATTTCACAAGATTGATATTACATGTTGATGAGAAGAAATATGTGAAAAGTTAGCAAATTAAAGAAAAAAAAAACATAATTAAAAAATTTTTACCAAAAAAAGCATTTCCTGTAGGAGACTGAAATATACCCTTGGCTCCTGACGGCCTTGGAGGAAACCCTGAATTTGAATGGCATCAGAGAACTAAGTTGAGAAAATGCCAGAAAAATTACTAAAACAGGCACTTAAGAGCAGGAAAACACTATGAAATCTCCCAAAGAAATGGCAAGCCAGAGACCTTTTCAATATCCATTCTCATAAAAAAACCTCCTTGTAATTTCAGATTTAGAAAAACAGCAACAAAACCAAACAAATCAGAAAAACCCAAATAAAAATCTCCATAAAAACAAACATTCCAGAGTACCTCTCTCTTATAGCACTCCTCCAACAGAAAAAAATGAAGTTAAAAAATAAAAACTAAAACAAACAAACAAAAAGCCCCCCTAAAACTGAACAAACCAAAAACAGAGAGAAAAGGATATGAAGAGCAAATCTGTAAGCAATTCTATTGCAGTAAAAATCTTTTAATTACTTTTTGTCATTGTTAACTTTTTTGTTCCTAAAGTCAAATCACAATACAGGTAAACATATCTGTCTCAGGTTGTAGACTTCAGTCATAAAAGGTGGCATATATGCCTAGCAAAATCAGAATATCAGATATATTTATTCCCTAACTTATGTAAAAATAATTTAAATGGTCCCTATCTGCACAGAGTTTAATAAGGTCACTCAAGTGAGGAAGATTAATACGAATCTGCTCTACAAACTCTCTGGATTGTGTTAGCTGGTGAGACTGCGTGCAAAAAAGTCATCTTAAATTTAAAAAAAGAAAAAAAAACCAAAACCAAAACCCAAACCCCTTGCTACTTTTCAAAGAACAATATTATAAAGGTGACTGTAACAATAAAAAATATGGAGTTACCAGTCCCAACATCTCTACTGTCACACAGACAGTAGAAATTATAGCAGCCAAATAAGAAAGTTTAATCCTGTACTCAGTGGAAAATGTGTTGCCCACAGCAGGCAAAACAAGATGACTCATTGATACAGTTTGAAATTCTCAGCTTCCCTAGTGCTTTCATTTCAGAATGAAGGTTATTTATACAGTTATTTTTTTCTAGTATTACATAGGGATAATGAGAATTCCTCTTACTTAACTGTACCTTTCAAAGGACAGAGAAGTAATTTTCTCACAAACACACTGCAGTAACTCTCTGGCCTGACATTTACTTTTTTCTATCTCAGCTGGCACCAAGAACTGTGATTTTTAAACAACTTTTTGTTTTACTGGGCAGTGCACCAAGGATGCAGTCCAGAGAGGGACTCAGTATCAAAAACCAGAACACCTACGTTCAAGCGCTTGGAGCAGAAATGGAAATTGGCCCCAATGGTGAATGTCCAGGCAAGGCACTCCAGAGCAGCTTCCAAAGCAACTCCCATCCTCAGCAGGGAGCCCACTGGATGAGCCAGTGAGAGATGCCACAAAGACAGATATAACAGAGTTGTGCCAGTCCGGGGCACCTCATTTGGTGCTCAAGGGTCTCTTGCCACTCTAGAATTGCAGCTCAGACTCTCCCTGGAAAAGTAGTTCAAGTCCCTACTGTTGGAAATTTTTATTTTTTTTTCTTTCAAAACACATGAAGTATAAGCCCCAACTTGACACTATCCCCTGACTATATTTCTGCTCAATTTCCTCTTTCTTCTTATGAGGTGTTAGTCCATATGTTTCACCTCTAGAGAGTGCCATAATACTAAACAGTCTGGAGGAAAAACTGAACATTTCTTCCTACAGCCTTAATCACTTGTCTACTAAAATGTTCGTTGTTTGCTATTCCTTTGTTTCTAGTTATTTCCTGTATGGTGAGGCATAAGCATGCCATCTTCACACTTGTAAATTGTCCAAAGTTTGGTGGTTAGAACAAGGTCCTGAAAGATAAGGAGAGATGTAAGTTTGATTCTCCCAGCGGTGATACTGAACTGAGGTCAGTTCAAGCGATAACGCATCACACGCGTAGACCATTGCTGAGAAACTGCATGCAGATCAAATATTGCAGCAAGTCTCTTTTGCAGAGGCATAGGGCCATTTCCCTTGTCATCACATTGAAAAATGCTGAGCACCAATGGCAGACTAGAAAAACTCCGTATCTAGCCAGTAAATTATATACAAGGTACTCAAAACATTGTTCATTTTCAACAGTACATAAATAACTAACGTACTATGTTAACTAAACTTGACCTAGGTCATGCAGACTCTAACGAGCATTTGGAAAACCCTTTGAGCAGGGGAAGCTGATCTTGTCTGCAGTAGAATTGACATGAATTCAGGATTAAAAAAAAGAAAGGAAAATTAAGTAGAATCTATGAAATTATTAACATTTCTATACTTTACATTCATAATTCCTGATAAAGTCCCAAACCCTTACTGTCTCACACTCAGATCTTTCTATCAGTCACAGCAAAAGTGTGTCATAACCCTGAAGTCTGTCTGTAAGACTAAAACGTCAGGTTGGAAATTATAGCTGTGTTTACTCTACCTGTATTTATATCTATGTACAACAAAAAGCCAAAAAGTTTAGATTTTTAAAAAATGTTCTTCATGTCCTTACTGCTGGAGCATATTCAAATAAAACAACTCAAAGTATGCTACTAAATTTATTTACAAAAGTCAGGCTGGTGTATTGTGTAGGAATATAACAGACCTATGAAATATTACTTTTTCTCTTTTATGTAATAGTTTACCAGTGTTTAGCAACATTATACACAGAGTTATGTACACTAAAGACATACAAGTATGACTCACTGCATCTTTTTTTCTTCCCTCACTAAATATAGGTTTGTGATCTGACTATTAGTTTTAGGGGCTTTTTTTCTTTCAAAACAGAAGCCAAAAACACAGTGTTTTTTTCTCCAGACACACATTCCTTTTAAACCATAAGATTTGGCAAAGATAAAAAGTCCTGTTTATTTAACAGAATATTAAAGTAGCTTTGCTGAGCTGGATTATGTATTTGGTAAACTTTGTCTATTTTCAGTAATTAAAACATTCCAATTCAAATATCATAGATAACATAAAAAATCTTGAAAATTTCTGTGGAAGAGAGAGTTTCATGGATTCCAGAGTTAATTTTCATAGAGAATTCTTAAATTCATTCACAGGTTTAATAAATATTCCCTTAAATTTCACTGTCACTTAGCCACTAGATGCTTTTCTGAGATTAGTTAAAAGGCTTTACCTCAAATGCTTGAAAGGTTAATCCTACATTGTAGTTTTCTGACACTGTTATTTTCCACACACATTCCTTCATTGGTCTGTAGTCATCAGGATAATTGGGAGACTGGATCTGGCCTTCATTTTTGTGGATTTCACCTCCACAAATAGCTGATAAAAGCATAACATTTTTACTGTCAATAATGACATTTTTTGTAATTTCCCCATGCCCAAACTGACATTATTTGCTCCCATTTTTAAAATTAATGATAAGATTGTTCTGGAAAATACTTAAACCTACCAAGGATAAATGACTGAAAACACAATCAATTTAAACCATTATATGTATTTCAGTTAGCAAATATAATTTAGCATTTCTAATAGCTCTAAACATGTCTACAGTGTTAAGGAAGGTTTTGTAATCATGGATAATCTGAATCTATACATTTTACAGAATATATTTGAAAGGTCAAAATAATTACATTTTTGTCCACCCTTGAAATATACGTAATAAATGTTCTTCATGAATATTTACTAACCTTTAGAAAGAGACAAATGAAAGCAAAATGTCATATTTTATAATGATCTATGCATTTTAACCTACAGTTTATCACTTCAAGCTTGCACTCAGTTTGAAGAAGCACCTACTATAAATAAAAAATATTTTCACGAAAAGTACAGGCTCTATTTTAAATAGGTGAATGTTGACTTGCTAATATACCTAGTGTGCATGGATGCCTTTATTAACTATTCCCAGAGTATATGGAAAACATAAGAGATTTTTCTGAAGGATAAACATAAAGCACACACAGAAACCTTTACACACAATAAGCACAAAAACATGTATATTTAATTAATTAAAGACTGGTAAAAAATGTTTATTATTATTATCAGTGGTTTCTCTGAAAAAGAGCTCAGCTGAAATTCGATCACAGGAGGAGTTTCAAAATGTCCTGTCTAGTAAGTTAGCACCTGCTGTCTCTTAGTGATAAAATACTAATTTCATATGTTAGTTTTGGTGGGGAAGGATTCATATCCAAAGGTAACTGGTTAATATTTTTCCTCCATAATCAATTCATTTTTAATGCGATAAGGGGCTTACCTTCATAAACTGCTGCAAAACCTTTCCCAACCCAGTTGCTGCTGCTGCGGAACTCGATCCACATCCTGCTGTCGGAGGATGCGAGGACTTCTGGCAGTTTGTCACCACAAAACCTGCCTAAAAAACATGCAACCAGTAACTGCATTTTCTGCCGCCTCTGAAGCCACATGCTGCAAACATTTATACAAGTGTTTAACATTATAATCAGAAGTAGCAGAACCAGCTCAGTGGAACTATTCACACGCTTATGGTTAAGCACATGTGTTTCTGCAGATCAGGACCTATTACACAAAGATTTTATTATAAAGCTGTCAGAACTTTTTATTGCAGTCAGGTTCATGAGTCTAACTATAAAACCTTAGGGGAATTAATAATAAAAGATTGTTAGACATTGTTTCTATACATACAAACACATGCATTTTGGAAGGGGAAAGTAAGTACGAATCTTAAGAAAGGAACACAATGTAGATCACAGAAATACAGGTCATTGTGCCTAAGGACCAAAGAGATTTAAAAACTAATATCTAAATGATCTATTCTACATTACCCTCTTAAATTCTGCCTAGGTAGGTAAAATTTCTGTTTTTCTATGTGATAGAAAACACGAGAAAGGTATAATTGCTGTTTGGTCTTAATTGTTTCTTCTTTATTTTCTGTTCAAGGCCAAGAAAATAGACATTCCTGTTAGAAAGCTGTCCTCTGTATCTGGGAACTAGCAATATGGGAGGTGAAATCTCCCCACCAACCTTCTGAATTAAAAGAGGATTGAAGCTTTTACATATCAATTGAAACTCAAACTTAATTCATTAGTGCTTTGCATGTCTTTTCTCTGCAAGAGCAAAGAACACACAAAGAACAAATAGAAGCAATCTACTCATAATCTTAAAGGTATGGGCACAGAGCTCCTAAATCCAACTCTACAGCAGGTGCATGTGCTCATCACACAACATATGGATTTCCCATCACATGCTCTACAGATTTGTCTGTAAATTACTTCCCTATTTCTCTGAAAAAAAACCTGTGGCAGCTTCATATTTCAATATCCATAAGCAAAGCAAAAACGTGCACATTTTGTAGTTTGCATCTTTCCACACACAGTAATGGCTAGCTGCAGTGAAAGGAAGGCTTGAGGCTTGAAGCCAAGGCCCTTTATAGGTTTTTGTCCTTTCCCCAAGCTTAGATATATTCTAGACACCTAAAACCCAAGAAGTTTGTTGTGGGTTCAACAGCAAGTCCACTGAGCCCAATGAATGTGGTACAGTGGACAGTGCAGCATTTAACAGTTGCATACCAAGCAGAGAGGATTTTCTCCAGTAGCCATCTCTTACTTCAATATAGTCGTACCAACAGAGACTGCTCTTGTAAAGATCCATGGTGGTAAAGTTTAAAACGATCTGCAATCAGATGACAAGGCCTAAATAAATCAAGTGTGATTAATAAGCGAAAAACCATCACAACAACATTCTGCGGAACTGAAGCCACAGTGGTCACCTGTAATGGGATTCCAAATATTTAGACATTGAATTAACCTCTCCTCATTTATTTCTTTGACTAGGTAAAAGTTTCTCAGGAACATGAAAAGTTTCTTTCATTTAATCTTATATATTTGAGCAGATTCAAGACAAACAACACACATTCAATTGCTCACAGGGAGTTTTTCACTGAGAAATAAAACTTTGAGGATGTTAATTAGGTAAAATATTATGGTAATATAATTTTAAGTATGTTACTTGACAATTCTACTGCCCATTCCTCTTCCATTACATTTTGACTATAACCAGCATTGACTATAATCAGCTGCAATTAAAAATTTTTAAAAAATCAATGTTCTATTTTGGGTTGTGCTTCTTTCTACTACTGTATTGACAAGATATCTTACTGTCAGACACATAAATGTTGACAACGGTGAACAGTAATTCTGAAAGCAAGATCACTAATAAGAAATGGTATACAGTCCCTTAATGATTCTTAACAAAATTATAATAAAGATTTTTATACAGAAATCTGACTCCTGTCCATCTCTGGAACTTTTGACCTTGGACTCCAAGTTTTATTGAGAACATCTGTAAACAGGCATATTTTCAATATTTACTATGAGGACTACCCTTTTATTAAATTACATTATCCCTGTTTTAGAAATACTAATCCTAAACTGCCATAAACTTAGACTTTCAACAGAGGAATAGGATTCATTATGATCACACGTTGACACAATAGCTACAGTTTTGATTGACTGGGATAGTCTTAGCATCATGTCCTGCAATTACAGGGATCAATCCAAACAAGCATGTTAAAAGTGACTCATATTTTGTATTATAAAATCATTTCCAATTAATACCTTTTTACTGGATTTAGGTGCATTTGGAAAAACAATCTTCTTTGGAATCAGTTCCTCAGTATACATAAATAAATGTTTCAAACAAAAATGAAATTATCTATTCACATTTGAGTATAGAATTGGTATTATTTTAGCTTTGATCCTAGGAACTCACCAGTGAAACCTGCCACTATAAAACAAACATGAATTGTTTCACAGTAGCAAATACCTCACACTGCAAAAATACCTCTCCATGGCAGCCTATGAAGCAGCTGTGAGTGTCAGTTGAAAGGAGAAGAAATTTATTCCAGAAGCAAGGAAAAAATTATAACACCATACAATTATAACACCATAACAATGAACCCAGACAGACAAGATGGTTTAGTTCCATCTCAAACTTCTTCTAGGAAAGTGCACCCTTCCGTGGACATCTAACCCACGGGACATTTTGCCTTTACTATTCAGGCAGTCTTTCAGGAAGATGTACTGAACAAATAAATGCACAAATATTGCCAGACTGCCAAAACCACCTACTTACTGTGAGAAATATGAAGATCTCACTAAAAGTACAAACATTCCTATGCTTTACTCTGCTTCAGTATTTTAATACGTTTCCAAGTGTTATTTGAATCTACTTCAGAGAATAGCAGAGATCAATCTCTCATTCGCACAGCAATTCTCTGTCCTTGGGAGAATTTTTCTCCTTCAACTTGTCCTTCAAATAAAGAGGCCACACGAACTAACAAAACTTTCGTTCTTCTTAAATCATCCACTTTGCAGTTCAGATTCCTCTTAAACTCCTACTTTCCTTTTTCTCAAACTATAAGTAGGCATCTCTGTATTTAGCCACACTGCTTGAAAAGCCTGCTGCTCTCGTCAGTCTTGTCCTTTTCCACCCATGCTGACTTTATCCCCCCATCTGTGCAGTCAGAGGGGCTCACAAGGGGGAGCCCTTTTCCTTTCCTAGATGAGATGCAGACAGCTGCTTAAACTAACCCAGCTGGCTCTGTTGGAGGCAAGCTACAGAAGCCACAACCTATACCTCCTTCATTGCTTCAGCTCCTTAGAGCCTGGAGGTCTCTCACCAGTCTGGCCACAAGTTTTCCTTTTTCCATGACACAGCTAAAACATCCCTGTTCTTTGTTTAGAAATTTAACTTTTTCCAAACCTTTGTTGCCAGGATAGGTTTGGGAAATTGATCGTTTCACTTAGGTGTGATCACGTCAATTATCTCAAAGTGCTGCTATCTAAATGGAAACGGTTAAAATTTAATGAGCCTCCTCAATGGTCCCTGCTTTTGAAACTACACAAAATAACCTTCACAGCCTTTTCTCACTCTGACATGCCAAGGTATTTGATGATACAGCAATTTCTTAACATTGACCAGAATTCATTAGGTGTACGTAGGCAGAACCTCCAATCTGTCACAGCATGATTTCTGGTCATGAACCAAACAAGTTTAAATATATTTAAAGATTCTGATTTGCTATTCTGCAAGGTATTAAATAGAACTACAGACAAGGCTGAGCTTGTTCAAGGGGACAGGCTGGCTGAGAGACTTCCAGGAAAAACAATCAATGGGTATTTTTCAGCACAATTAAAGAATTATTGATTACACAGCAGATTCGATTGTGCTACTGCAGCTTCCGAGAGACTATATCATACCTCCTAGTGCCTGAGATAAGAAAGCACAAAATATACAACAAATACCTCTAGTACGAAATAAGGTTTCTGTAGGTGGCATTTTTTACCCATATCAATCAAGGATTTTTCTGTCCTATCTTTCATGTAAAACATTAAGGAAAATTGAAAAGTAGTGTAACCTATTCAAAAAGGCAGATTCAAATAAAACACTGGCACAGTTGCAACTCTCCCTATGCCAATAAAATTTCTACACAGCAGAAGGCAGGATTTGCCCTAGCTGAGGGCATACAGCATTAATAACACCATCCTCCCTCCGAGACTTTTCTGTGTATAAATACACTGAGTACAGCTGTTTACCATGTAGTCTTAAGGCTCAAAAGTAAAAGGTGAAAGGATTGCCTTGTTTTAACAATAGGAACACACATATTTTAGGTTGGCCTGGCAATTCATATTGCCTTGTGAATAAAGGGAATTCTATAGCTAGTGCGCGCACTGCAGTCCCCGCCTTCATTAAATTTCTGGACATCAAAGATCAGAAGAGTCCTTACTTGCAGAAAGAAGCATGGATAGAAGTCCTCTAAACTGTGCTCATACAGCAGAATGCTAAATCTCAATAAATGAATAGAAAAGAGCTAGGCAATGCCTTTTCAGTTTATTTTTAGGTGACTAAAGTGCTCACTGACCTTTCAGAACACGACATGATGCACTTATACATACTCTAATCTCCACACAATATTCCTGAGATTTATGAGGGTCAAAGCAGCAAAGGAACAAAAATTTGAATATATTTTCATTTTCCCTTCATTATATGAATGTGTTATCATCATTTACTGAGAAAAATTTGGATCAAGTATAATGCATGTCCATGGTTACATGATATATGCATTAGACCTCATGGTTGTAAATAGCATGGACAGTAGCATGAACAAAACAGACTTTTTGACACTAGCACAAATATAATTTACTTTGTTCTTGCTGAACTATATGGAAACTAGAGAGCTGGAGGTAATAACTGCACTATGGACATGACTTGTCATGTAAAATTTCAAGTAGAAAATTCTGCTTTTCCACATTTGGGGCAGCAAGTAAATTGGGAAAGGAGCCAGTCCTCTCACATTTCTGACTAAAACACATGGGTTTTCCCCCATTAAGCTTTTGTACAGTATAATATAGTTTCAGTGGTGGTTACAAACTCCAGACATTTTTTTAAATTATATTACATATGTATTACAATTACACTGGTGTCCATAGGTAGGCTTACACAAAGTTGGAGTATGCTATGAATACTTAAACATGAACGTTAACTCACACGTTAGTATTTTTTTCAAAAGCAAGTAACTGTAGATGAACACTTTTCTTTTTCTTTTTTTTAATGGAGGGGTGGGAAAAAAACCTAAGCCGTTTTTGTTGTTATCACAGCAATGTCTAAAACGTAACACAAATAGTGGGGATATAAATTTACTAGCTAGAGTGATTTTCATCCTTTGCACAAATATTCTCTTATTCATCCCTTTTCATTTTTTCCCCTGACAACCTGCTGAGCCACCCTTTTCCTCCCAGCAGAGAGTGCTTAGTTTTCCTCCTGTCTCTGGCTCTTGCCCAGAGGAGGGCAAACACTCTCCAAATGACTTTGCTTTCATTCCCCACAGTAGCAAATGCCCTTACAGCCTCTCAGGATCTATTAAAACATCAGGAGTGTATATTCTTGGTGTCTACCAGGACCCTGACCTGAAAGAAATATGGAACAAAGTAATACAGTCAGGAGAAAATAATGTCCAATACATGCATAGTGGGAGACCACTATGAAATAGCTGGGAGAAAGTGCTGGGTCTTCTTATTTGGACTTGTCAGTACTGAGTTTATTAGATCCCATATTTCAGTCTTTAGATCCTGTATTTTAGTCTAGTATTTGACTGTTTGGTATCAGCCACTGCTTTATGTAAGGAAACTTATATCCTTATCCCTGCATATTTTGTCTCAGCTGAAGCTTTTTATCACTCCATCGTTATTTGTTTTGAAGCAGCCTGATATTTGAGCTAATAATTTAAAATAAGATTTAGCTAGCACATTTTGAAAGTGTATGCAAGGACAGGTTTTGCTTTCACTAGGATGGCACACTTCTCTCTCCAAACTGCTCTCACCAAGCCCATTTTTTCCACACTATTTTTCCCATAAAACTGACCCCCAGAAAGTAAAATTATAGGCACTAGAACCAATATCAGGGAACAGTTACAAAGATATTTTCTTTACTCATATTACTACGGTTTTGTTTGAGAAACATCTTATTTAACACACTAAGGACTTCCTTAGTTACAGCCCAGCTATCAGTCCCATGCAGCACAGCCAGTTTGCCCTAGCCCATGCCGGAAAATGGACAATTCAGGAGCCTGAATCACCTCTTCTACTTTTATACCGAACCATAAATTGAACTGGGAGCCAGTTTTAAAGGGAGTTCATGGTGCAAACATACAGCAGGTTGAAATCATGCCTTCATTTCACAAGGACACACATTGAATAACTGATGTGGTTCTAATGCCACAGATCAAAGTCAATAGTACATAGTCTATGGTCCCATTTTTTATAACACATCATTATTTTCAATTAATATGCATCCTTTAAACTTAAACAAAAAGCTAAACATCCACAACATTCTTCTTTGAAAATAGCATCTGTGTCTATCTATAAATACCTTCTCTCCTGGGGTCACAGAGATTCTCCATATGCAGTGTGTGTAGGAAGGATAACCGTTTGGAAATCCAGGAGAAGAAAAGTTGCCTGTAGATTCCTGCAATGTTTCTCCACAGGCTGAAAGAAACAAATTACAGTAAAAATATAAAATTTGGTGTGCCTAATGGAGAAAAATGCATCTTTCCAGTATCTACTCGAAATACATTTAACTAACTGCAGATGCAGAATGGAAAACAAACTAGTTCGTTCACAATTTATTCAAAGCTATGATTTTAAGCCAGTCTGACATTCATTCCATTTTATGCAGGATGTTTTTATTCCATGAACTATTTCACTGTGTGTTGTCTGTTGACATAACCAAAATTATGGCAGTCTTAAAACTATCACTGCTGTCAGTCAACTGCAACATTATACATAGAACTCTTTCGGTAATAAAAAAAAATAAGTTAGACATCTTTTAAAATCTAAAACAAATGGTAACACAACATGATTTGCACCACACTGAAATTTTGTCAGTGGTTTCATTTAATTTAGTACTTTACCCACATGAGAGACTGATCTGACCTAAACTCGCTCATTTTTCTTGGTATAGAAAACTAAATCCTATATTTGACAAAGTCTCTTGCAAGAGTGATTTGTAGAGATATGAGAAATAAAAGCAAAGCAAATGTAAAGTCTTAAAATACCAAAGACTTTGATATTCTTTATTATTAAAGCTTTTAGCACCCTTCTCTCACCTGTCAATCATGCTGCTAGATGCTGGTGGATGCTGGTCAATAAATCATCTTCACACTCACATATAACATTGGAAGCTTCTGCCACTCTCTATGATTAAAACTGATTTTGGTAGGGTGTTACACCTTAGTCAGTCATCTTTTTAGACCTTTATCAAATTTTTTCACCCACTGATATTGCAGGTGTGATACAAGATATTATCTTATCCCATGACCAACACTGTAATCAGATCTGCAGTGCTTTGAAATTACAGGGCTACCATTGCCAGCAGGTGAACAACTGTGTCATCAAAATATCAATGAATTTTAAATGATCTGGAAAATCTTTAAATAAAAGAGGACAGAGGAAAAGATTGTTTATGACAAAGACAGACAACACAGCTGTAAAGGCTGTCTTGTTAAAAGGCATCTAAGATGTGATCGGACAACTACACTGTAATATCAGGCATAAGTTAGATTCAAGGCATTAAATATGCTCTCTGACACTCAAAAGGTTATCATGATGAGGACACAAAGGAAAGATTGGCGCAGCCGTCAAGAAGTGTAATGGTTAAAGCCACTATCACTGTGTCCTTTAGGAATGACACAGGAAAACAAAAATATTTTCTAGCCTTCATTTAAAAAATGTGGTTTTATCTTTAAAAAATTGCAGGCAGCCACAGCAAATGACATTTCTGCACAAAGCCTTGTCAGTGAAAAGGCTATATCTGTCATTAACCACAATTGTTTTTAACACAACAATGAATACAAACTTGGGTATTGGCAGAGTCCTGTATTGGGTTCCCCCAGAGCTGATGAGCTGTGCCGTAGATTACAGTGAATAAGTAAAGCACTTAAGAAAAAGCCAACAGTGAAATCATTGTCTCACTGAGGAGTAGAGGACAGCCGAGCCCAAAGATGAGACATCCACGAGAATCCAAGTACTCCTCTCACCCCTTTTAGAGTCCTCTCTTATTCTTCCCCCAAGCACGACTTCATTAAGACAATGCTGAAACATTCCATGCTCCACATAGAGAAGATGTGTATAGACCTAAAATAATGGCTTTTAAGATGCAAAAGGACCCATGGAACACTTTTTTTCCTCAGGAATTATAGAATAAAACTATTTAATATAAAAAATTATGTTATATCAATATTAAATTCCTGGGAGCTCACTATCAAATCAAAATTATTTTCAGAAATATCTCTAAATTTAACAGAAGCACAAGGAAACTTGTAAGTAGATAACTTCTAAGAATTAGCACAATCAGAATTTATAAAATGCACTTGGGCTTTATGTGTTTTGCCACATTTATCTTTTAATTTTAAATTCTTGATTACTCAAGGGAACTATAACAAGAACATTTTATATCAATCAATAGTTGACTTAATTTTCTATGGGATTCGAGTTCCAGGCTGGCTTCCAAAGCTGCTGTAGACAGGGTAATATTTGGGAATTTCTTGTTGAAAAGCACATTTCTCTACAAGGGGAAACAGTTAAAATTCTATCACTAGAGAATGTAAAAGTTTTCTTTGTATTTGGACTTTAGCATCTGCAGTATTCATGACTAGGCTTATAAAACAGAATATTATACAATTTTTATACCATATAACAGTTCTACTAATCACTAGTAATGAAATTCACTTTGGGAGAGAAATGTGGAGGGAAAATAACTGGCAAGGGCTACTTATTTAAATTTCATTTAATAATTATTTTAGTATATTTCAAGTCCGAAGACATCAATTACAACTTTAATCTTATACAACTCTGCTTTATAAAGCATTTGTACATTTTTATTCCTTTGTTAATCATTAACATTTGCCAAGATTTTCTCTGAAGCTTCCCCCCCCCCTTTCAAATGTCATGCTTTTTATCAATTTTACTAGGCTAGACCACTTGCAGAAATGCCACTTTAGCTTTCCCCACACACATAATCTAACCATAAAAGACACTCTCCTCTGTTTTACAGCTTGAGAAGATTAGACATCTAATAAGACATTCCATGTTTAGGAGAGGGAAACTATTTTTGCTTCTCCTTGTAAAGGTTAGCCATGGGTGTAGGCAGCAGGTAGATTACATGCTCATGCACAGCAATTCCCACCCGTGTACTCTGCAGCAGTGTTTAATTACACAGCCTGTACATAACACGTCTCTGGGCTGGCCTACACACATGGTCAAGTCCCAGCAAGGATTACTGTGAAATCTGCAAATGATGAAGCCCAGATCCTCCAGGACACTTAGGGAACCAAGTCTCATTCCTTTGTACATAGCACTAGCAAATACCTAGTATCATTTATGGCTAATTTGAGTTCACCCTTTTTCTTTAAGTTCTTTAACACTTAGACACAAGTCTGCACAACTATACATATATGGCATATAAAGCTGCCACAAAGTCCTAAAAATATCTATGTTGATCATGTTCTTGTTAAATTCAAAACTTAAATCAGTTTACTACAACTCAGGGTCTTACTATTGACTTGATTCCCCTTTATGCTTACAGGGCAACTGTCTTGATCTGAAAACCCTGATCCTCCTTATGCAGTGAACAAAGGCTGACTTTTGAAGGTGAACATTCTTTTCAAATCTAATAGGGACGGCAGCAAGTTGAGCCTGAGAAACAGTGAGAACAGCACAAAAAAGAGACAGGCTTCAGCCTTCATCTGCTCTTTTCTACACACACTGTCACAGACCCAGGCAATTTGTAAATTTGCTGAATTTCATCCATCCACCTTCTTTTCCTCTAAACAGATTTCTCCCACCAGTCTGCAACTCCTTTCCTATCCATTATTCAGACCCACTCTACCCACTTATTTTTTGTTCTCTCTTTTGGCATATGAGTATCTTTCTTCATCATTTTCCTTTCTTATTCTTCCGCTCCTATAAAAGTACATATAAACATTAACTACAATTTCTATATAAAACTATAAAGGCAGACCTGTGTTGAAATTTGAGCATCTATAAGGAACCACATTCTATCACTCCATTAGAGTGTCTGAAAACCATTGTAATACATCCAGCCTTGAAGTCCAAGTTTTATTCTCAAATACCAAGACACTCAAAATCAGATTGGCAGAGGAAGGACTTCAGCTTAGTTGCTTTCTTTCCCCTTATTATTCCATCATGTAACAATATAATTCAGTTTTAAAATGTAACGGATCCCTATCGCCAATTACATTTTCCTTTTACAAAAATCCTAAGGAAAAATTAAAAACAAACCAAAATCTCTGTTGCTACATTTTAGAGACCTGGCACTTACCCTGCTTCTGAAAGGCAGGTTATCAAATCTCACTCCTTGGCCTCACCAATCTCAAAACTGTTTCTTGGTCATTAGGCCCCTTCCTGAATAATGATCCTGAATATCCTGACTAGCTAAAACACCTGGAAGGCTCAGCTGCCTCCCTGCTGTGAGGATCACCTGAATTCTCCAGCAACCTGGAGCTCAGCTTCATGTTCATGGGCCCCAGAAAAAGACTTGGACCAGAAACTGCTTTCAGAAATAATTAGAACCCCAAACAAAACATGAACAATACCATAACATCCTTTATCATAGAAGTGTGGGTCTCTGGAAAATGCTGATTAAGTAACTGTTTTCTGTATTTTCATTGTATTGCATTTAAGGCAGCACAAGTGAACACATGAAACAATGCAGATAGTATTATTATATTCACTGCTGTTTTATCATAAACAGGCATCATGGTTAATATCTTCTGTCTGAAACAGGAAATAAAACATACGTCCAAAACCAACACAGTGTCAGGGATTTTACTGATATATACTACAATGATCACATGATTCCTTACATAAAACCAAAGGCTTTATGTCTGTCTGAATTTTCAGTTTCAGTATTTGCTGGAAAATTTATTAGAACAAAAGGACTGTGCAGCTTTCAGAGATTTGTATTCTTTATTGGGTGCTTCAGTCTGGGTTGTGTATTTCAGCTATGCAACTTCTATTAAAACTATTAACTGAAGAAATAACATTTTAAATAGTATGCTATTTAACATTTGTAGAAAAACCTTCTGCCTTTTCCTCTCTCTTAAAACTCACTTTCTTTTATGGCATGGCTCATCTAAGTAAGGCTTGAAAGCCAATGTGTTTTATCCCCAAGTTTGCCAAAGCTAGGTGCCAGAAAAGGAGCATGACCCTTCAACCACAATTAATTTTTATTATCTGTGTGACCCATGTTCACCAGTGCTGCAAAAAAAAAAACAAAAAAAACAAAAAAACAATCCTACTTTTCAAGTGCACACTGCTACTGAAAAACCAGCGGTTTTACAAAACTGTGAAATTAACTTTCAACAACACTTTCACCACATTGAAAGAAATTACAACTCTCAGTACATGTTTTCATGACATATATAAAAAGGATATTTTCTCTGAATAACTCTTTAGCTCAAAAAGTACGTCGCATCTTTTACAGCTGACTGAAAGTGTGTATTGGAGTATTATATACACACTAAACAGCCTAGTTTATAATTACTTTCCTTTTTTCTTTTCTTTCTTAAGTCAATATGACTATACTACCTACTTTCACAGTAGTTTTAATTTTATAGACTATTTTTTCCTCCAAAATTTGTCTTTTATCAAAATATATATGTGTTCTTTGTGTTTATGAAATTGTTGCTCTCTGTATATTTTGGTTAGAAATAATGCTGCCAAGAGTGTCATTATTAAAGTCCTTTCTGTACCAAAAGGAAAGAGCAAAAATTGTTCCCAAAGGAACAGTTGTTAAAAAAAAGGTGTTCAAGTGGTTTCTCCTCTGGCAGGCCCAGAAGCTCTGTGCATGTTCTCAGTATATACAAGACTGTGATTCAGCGTACTTACAGCACAAAGGAAAAGCGTATTTCAGCTGTACAGTGTACATCAAATGCACATCAGAATCCCCAGATCTTCAGTAGATCCCATTGCTGCTGGTACAAATTTGAAGCAACTCCATTACTTTAATCCTGATCCCTTTCTTTAGTCCTTCTGTACTGATCATTGGGTTAAAAGTAGCAAGAGATCTAAGTTAAAACAGTTACTGAGATTTCATTAGTTCCCATGAGGAGCAGTAAGGCTGTAAACCTATTTGGTGGGACATGGCACAAAGCTGGGATGTCTAGCCTCCCACAAGGACCTTGCTGGTGAATTCTGACTGAGAGATGGCACTTCTGAACTTCTTTGGTTGACACCAAACATGAACAGTGGTATCAGCCATAACTAGAGCAAGGAAATTAAAACCTTTTCCTTTGACATTTCCACCATTCTGGCAGCACTCAGTGAAGAAAGAGCACTAGAGAACAACGTGAACCACAGGCTTGACTCTGGGTTACTCCGGGCTTGCCACTGATGTCTCTGAGACAGACAGTAACTCCACCATACTATTTTGAGATAAAAAATTAATATGCATATTAAATTATAGGATGATAGAATTAGGCAGAAGATATTCAAATAGTAAATGTATCTGGTAAAACTGTAGAATTTTTGTAGTAAGACCTAACCATTTTATCCATAAAAGAGTTTACAATTTAGTTGTCCTGGCTTGTTTTATTGACAAATTTTCAAAAAATATAATGAGTTCAGAGCTGAGTACAATAATTTATTTTGCTCCTTCTGCACTCATCTTGAATTGAAATAAAAGACTCCAGCCGGTATGCAAACCAGAAGTGATATTAAACATCTTTTTTGTATTGTTGTTGAACAGCTAAGGAAAACAGATTGAAATGTCATGTTGTTTCATACAGTTTATCTGTCCTTACATGCTTTGCATTCCAGTGACCTTACCTATAAGATCTTTTTATGATTCAATTCTGAGCAGCCTATGTCAGTTGCCAACACAGAAACAGACTACTGAGCAGCTGACTCAAAAAGTTTATCATTTCTCTTGAACAACAAGTCAAACAGTTGCTAGTATGTGGTTTTTGTGTGTTTGTGGTGCAATACCTGGACATCTATACAGCTTTCTTGCCTGTGCAATATCTCCTTTACTTAGACGGGTACGCTGGCCAATGGCAGGTCGTATACCATTGTCATCACGGGAAGGGAGAATGGTATCCAGAAACATGCCCCTAAAAAAAATAAAAATAAAAATAGACCCCAAAAACCCCTATCAGGTTTCTGTCATAAAACTGAATTCCATGAATGCATACCTGTTTTGTAAATCTGGTTTTTATATTTGGCATAAATAAGAGGGTAAAATACAGAGCTTTAAATACAGACAACATGCCATAAAATTCCTCAGGCTGGCAAACTTTATTCAAAGTTACCAAAAAATATTCTTCTCTCAGTACATCAATTAACATATCAGCTTTTATATTTCTGCTAGACAAGAGGAAGAAGATCTCTTAATACTATTAAGACTACACAGGGAAAAGACACTGCCATTAAGTCATTGCTATAAGGAAAAAAAAATTATAAAATTGCATAAAAATACATAAATTAATCTCTATCACCAAAAGCTTAAGCACAAAGTTCCTATTTCTACCAAAGTTTTTATGAGAAGTCCTAAAGTCTGACTTAGATGTAAGAGCTGGTAAAGTCAGACACATTTGCCAATCATGATTCTGTCAAGTGTTATAAGACATCTAACTCCACTCTAGCTGCTGCTGCTTTTGAAACAGAAATGCTTACTTTTAAGTCTTTACTTGCTTCACAATAAAATATATCAACTTACCATATGAGATTTTATGACATTTACCTTAAATGAGATGACATCATAGAAAAGTACACTTGTAGCAAATGTACAGGTTATTAAAAATTTCCCTGATTTTAAATATGATCTAAAACATTTTGGTATTCTCAAATAAATTTTAAAAGAGTGAGGTACAAAATTACATTCTGTTATCAGGTTACAGAATTTAAAAGCCCTCAAATTCCATACAATGGAAGTTAACAGAAGAATATGTTTCTATACTCTCTTTTTCTTTATTTATAGTCTCTTGTATACCTGTAGGGCTTTTATTGAAAAGTAAAACCAATATTTTCAGACATAACATAGGTCCAAAAATGAATGAACAGGAAGGATCATAGTAGTTAGGAATACCATTTATAAACACATATTAGTTTTTAAATTATAACAAATGAACCATTTTGAGTATTGCAGATACATACTGCTCTCTTTAACCAGTTAGATTTTTTTGAGGCATCACTAGAAATTTTGCAAAGAAAAAATCATCTCAGGATGTTATCCTAAACAGTGAAATTAACTACATATGGCATTAATCAGTTTCTAGAACTAAGGCACATTATTCTTTAGAAAGTGTTTACATCAGTAAGTTATATTTTCCGGTGGATATCAGTACAACCTGAAACTAATGCTTTTCATACTTTGAAAAACTGCAAAAACAATCCTCTCTTAAATGCCTTAGCACTTTAACAAGGGAACATACTGTAAGTTTTAATACAGCATGAACAAAACCATTGTGTATTACTAGAACTTAATGATGTTTTGTGATTTCTACTACTTGCCCAGGTGAGCAGTCTAACAAACAGCTGGCAATAAGCCACACTGTGCATGAGTCACACTTGCAGGATGAATTAGTGCAAATCAATACCTGATCTCAGGGGTTTGCTGGCTGTTTTAGACAGTATGAAGTAACAACTTCTTGTACCTTGGGGCAGGGCATGCCTAGTCATGGCACTATCAGTTTTTGCCAGCTCGGAAAGTGATGAGATGAGGGCCAACAAATCAAATTACCTTGATGTTGTCATTGCTCTAGGACTTGTGGGGGTTCTGTCTTGTCCAATTATTCTATTTTATATAGGTTCTTAGAATCTCTTCCTTAAGGTAATGGTATGTGTAACTGGATTAAGCAATGTGACTAATAGCTACCTCATGTGGCTCATTCCCATGCTCTTCCAGGGGTGAATTATGTGTATGCTGAGTAATACAGCCTTTGACTGGATTGTTTTTTAATAATATAATTTATATTGAGAGAACAAGCCAAACAAATTTGCAAGGACTGGTGAGATTTTAGTGCCCTCAGTTTATTTCAAAGTGTCAGATTGTCTAGTATTTTTGCCTTGAAATGCATGAAGTGAAAAAATAATTTTAAAAAACCCCAAGTACATAACTTTTCAAACTAACACTTTTTGTTGGGTGTTTTTGGAGGTTTCTTTTAATTTTACGTTACTCTGGTATTTTTAGAGAATAATTAGCTGGTAAGTAACTTGGTACGAAATATAATAGGAGACTGGGTGACAGCCTCCTTCTTCACTCATTCTCCAGAGTAGGGCTGACCTACAGGACCAGGTCATTGTACAGCTCCCCACAACCCTGCACCCTTTCAAAGAGAGCTCCAAAAAGTTACTAAGGAGCTGAGAATGGATCAGCCTGCAACAGGACAGAACAAAGCAAGCAGAACTCATTATAAGGTTTTGATGACAGTAGCAATCTGTACAAACAACAGAGAGGAGGCTGCAGCCTCTGTTATAAATGGTTGACTGCAGTCCTTAACAAAGGCTGTGGCTTGTGTGATAGATGTCCAAATAACCTATGTTCTACCTGCATAATCCATAGTTATGAAACTCTATGCATCAAAGGAGATTACTCTTTAGAGAACAGGTCGTGTTACACATAACATGCCTAGCCATGTCACTAATTTGATTTTTCTATATTCAAATTTTTGTGGACACAAAAAGAAAGCAAGTATCATATAAAATGATGTTTCCAGATTATCTTTTCTGAAAATCTAAAGAACTGAAGAAAGATCAAAAGGCTGCTTTGAAACTGAACAGAAAAGAAATGCATTTTTAAATATAATTAAATTATTTTGACTTAAAATAAACAAGCTGTGCTTTGACTGCTCTAAGAATACTATATCGCAGTGGACATTTTAAGGGATTTCAAAATACTTCAAAAAGCATAGTTCTTAGCATTCACAGATAGGAATAGAATTAAAAGTCAAAAGGTATAACCTGAGACTCCAACCTTGAGAAGGTGTTCCTGGCATAGTGCATAATGCTGTCAAAGTCATATGGCTCCCCAAGAGAGTTCACCTCCCCAGGCTCCATCTTCAAAAAGTTATATTCCTGACCTACAAATGATTGATAATTATAGATTTTTTAATAACTTTTTCTGTAAAGATAAAACCAAACAGGAAAAGAAAACCAACAAAGATCCTAACCTAATTACTCACTGACATTCATAAATCTTTGCCATTTGGGAGAGAGTGTGTAGCTTTATTATGCCCTCTTAACTGAGAAGGCAGACATCTTCTGAAACACACATCAAATCTGTATATTTGGATTTACAAAGACTACTCTCATTCAACTAATACATAAAGGCCCCACACACCATGATGTGCTTCATGCAGAGTCCATACAAATTTCTGGTTTGATTCTTAATTCCAAAAATAAATCATTTTGACAGCAAAGACTCCAGAAGAACCCTCCTCACTCATTAGACTGGATACTAACAGTCTAACTGGATGCTGAATCCAGCATTAAACTACTGGATACTGGAGACTTTTGCTTCAGCCAAGGCTGCTCTCTGAGGCTCCATGTAATGTAGACACTACAAAGTCACATTTTCATGATCCAGCTGTTGCAAATTAACAAGAGCAGAACAGGAGAAAAAGAATTATATTTAGTTCATAATTCCATACCCTAAGTTCTTTGACCTAATCCATATATTAGCAATACAAGGTAGCCCCTACAGTTCATACTCCCACCAGAGTCTCGCAAACAAACCATGCAGTGACATTAACATTTTAACCAACCTAAGTTGCAAAATATAACAAAACCCAAATATCTCAGTAGTCGTGGCATCCTGATCCCATTTAGTGATACTCAAGCTCATGCCACACTACACGAAGTGGTTTCAGTCACAAACCAGAGAGACAGCTGAAAGGGGGAGCAGGCAGCTTTGGATGGCACTCCAGCTGATTTTCTCATTACAACAAAAGAAAAGGGGAAGATCTCTTATGGCACCTGCACAAGTCAATAACACAGAGAGACCAGAAAGAAGGCCCAAACGCGTGTGCCCTTTCAGGACTTTAGAGATTTAAGGGAGTGTGTATCAGCTGCCAGTCTCCTTCCAAGTCCTAGATGAAGTGGCAAAGATGCTTCATATCTCAAATATATTTTAAAAATATTTTCTGAAGAAACAAACAAATACTCCAAGCTATCATTGGACAATTTCTGATTTCATCATTTTTGGGCATAGAATTCCTGTAATTCAAAAGCAGTGTGTTGAAAAGACCATACACATTTATGAACATTGCAAATAACCACGCTCTAGTTCCCTCCCATCTTGCCTACCCAACACAAGCAAGGGCACAACAGCTAGTGGCAAAGGGTTGACAGTCACAGTTTAAAGTTCTCAAGTTCCTCAGATTCTTTATCTTAATAACACCAAGGTCACTGACTAAAGCTGCATGTTCTGTAGAGAGTGAGGTAAATAATGTGTAGACTGCAGGAACTGGGCCTTGTCTTTGTCACAGATTCAAAGTCCTTCACCTTACCTCCCAGGTCCAAGCCTCTCGGGCAGCTAGAAGCTACTGACGTATTTCTACTTATCATTCAGTAAAGCCTACAAGGGAAATGCCCTTCCTCAAGCACAGAAACATGACTTTTAAAGGCCCTCAAGAGCAGTGGCTTCTTTCAAAGTTTTTAGCATGATTGTTATTTTGCTCCTTCTAGCCTTCTATTTAATGGCTTGCTACTTGGCCAGACTTTTGGAAAATATTATAATTTCAGTATTTTATTTCCAAATCAGCTTGAGATCAGTCAAGGTAACAGGAATAGCAGGTATAAGTACTATTTCAGTTCAGCATTTAGTTCCAATAGAGTTGAGTAGATGAAGGAAACACCATAAACAAACACGTGATTTTTTTTTTTTTCCCCAAAATACGTAACAGAATATCTCACCAGGTTGGATGTTTTCTCTAATGATAGTGACATGGTCATCACGGTCTGGTCGTGTATGTTCATGCCAAAAACCTATCACATGACCCAACTCATGGACAACTATGCCAAATTTATCACAGTTCTTGCCAATAGATATAGCCTGAGGACCATTTCCCCTTCGACCCACATAAGAACAGCACCTGTATTTAAAACACAAAGACAGATGAAAGTTTTCATGCATATCTCTACAAACCACATAACAAATTCAGTTAAAACTTGAGAAAATAGTATATAAAGATTCAACAGTATAACGCACAATGTAATTTCAGCAGTCTCCCAAACTCTAGATCTTCTACAACTTATTATTCAAAATACCTTATAAGGGACACAGGAATGGGGCTTTTTAAAATATTGTTCAAGATCTTAAAAGACGTTAGCTTTGATCAACAGAATTGCCACTGTCGTGACAGTCTATTCAGTCAGTCTATAGAATGACATGGCAACTTATTTTCAGCTAAAGAATAAAAATAAATGATGCTCTGACGAGAGCATGAGACATCACCTCTTTTTGGGTCATTGATAAAAATGTTAAAAATGACAGGTTGCTGGATAAGCCCCTGTTACACCACACTTTCAGTCACAGCTTGAGTCCAATCCATTTAGCACAACCCTTCAAACCCAACCATGCAACCAATTTTAACCTATTAATTTTCCTTTCACCTATAATCCTGCAAAATACGCCTTGGAGACTCAACAAATTTAAACACATTCGTTTAAATCCTGGAATTTAATTTGTAGTTAAAAACCTTTATCATCTTAATACAACATGTGATGGCAGTGCAACAGATTGATGAGAATAAAGTTAGGATAAGCATATATAATTGTGAAAAGGCAGAAAGAATCCTTTTTTTTAAAACAGTTTAAACACTTCTGCAGAGTCTTCATGTTTGCCACTGTGTGGAAACTCTACAGAGAAAAATTGCAATGCAGAACTAAAGAACACTAATTATTATTTATGGCTTAAAATAAATCAGTAGGTTATTGAGACTTAAAGTTGTAGACTATTTAATACATTTTCAATAGTTTTAACATACCTAATTTATTGACTTCATATACATTACATGCTTCAGCTAAAAAAGACATATTTGGTGGCCTAAAAATTTTTCCATATATTCAATATAGTTATTTCACAGTGATCTTTTGGAGATGAACAGATAAAAAGGAAAAATTGAAAAAAATTATTCTAAATAGTACCTTTTGTGATGTCTCCTGCTTTGCTTTTATTGACACTATTGATAACAAGGTCAAAATAATAAAACAAGAATTTAACTACAGTCTATCTCTTCCTGTCCTTCTTACTTCTTTTGGACCAAATGAGGGTCTAACTTTTTAAGGCTGCGCACTGTGTCTTGTAAAGGTCAGGCAATAGCTGTGTGCCAATAGCAGAACAACCAAAGGGCCAGTATAAAACATTAAGTTATTAAGACAATTTTTAAATAAGAAAAGAAATACTTAATTAGCCAAATTATCAAATAAAATTAACAATACCAAGAAGATGATTGTTGCTTGAAAACAGAGATGGTTTAGATCACCTTTGAAAGCTTTTAATGGTATTTCATAAATCAGATAGATTTTTAGGTGTTTGATAAAATAATTTGACATTTTACTCTTACAGGTATAAAAAAGAAAATTTGGGCATTCTTAAATGTGTTAATGACTGAGGGTACCTCATCTGACAGATTTCAAAGATGGGTTTTTTTCAGAAGAAAAAAATTAACTGCAATCTTTTACATGGTGTTCCTCTAGGTTATCTAACACTGTACATCTGAACCCCAGCATATTGGAAATTATTTTTTTTATGCTACCCTGCTCCTAAAAAGTAAGCAGCCAGACGAGGAGAGTTCCCTTACACTGGTTACTTGACAGATTTCAAGTATTCCCTAGAAAATATAAAGAAATTTATTAAGTGTTTCTTGACATGCCAAGGAAAATTAGAATTAACACCAAGTCTGAAAATAACAACAGCAGTTCACACTTACAGAGGGTCATTAGGATTTGCTAGGTTAAACGTCTTGTCAAGCACACCAGATATATCCAATTAGGCTACAACAATTTACTTCAACAATTGCACTGGGACAAAGAATAAGGAAAACTAAAATAAAAAAAATCTTTGAAGTAATTTAAGTTGCATTATTGTGGATTTGACCCCAGGTGTGTTTGGCAAAAGACCAAGATCTCTTTGTGCTGTATAAGCACTTGTCACACCCCTTAAATTGAATCAACTGGCAGGTTTTAAAGCTCATCTCTTTAATCTTTATTACACCAGACAGTATTTGGAGACAGTAACTATTTATGAATCTCTAATTCCCTTTAATCAGTCTAGCTGATCAATGATGGTGAGTGACGAGAAACAAATGACAAAGCAAAAGTGAAATGACTGGAACAATATACTCATTCTTTTAAGTAATACTATTTCACAACTACTGTCAAAAATATTCTTAAATTAATGCAAAGGAAGAGAGAATCAGGTAGGGTCAATGCTCCTCTTTTTTTTAAAAAAGCTGTACTCTTGAAAATGTCATAATATAAAAATCATCATAGACCACGACATCAGCTTGCCGTGGCACTGACTGTATGAAGGTTCGAATGAATTTCATAAGCATACTAGGACCATGTATCATCAACTTTATGTTACACAAAGCAAAAAAAAGAGGTTCACGAAATTCACAAACAAAATCTCACTCAGGTGTTTTTCTCGGTGAGAACACCTCTTTTAATCACAGTTATAGCTCTATCCATATAAAGGAGATATTGGCTATGACCTGTCAATGAATTTGGTTTTTGTCAGGGATCAAGACACAATCATGGCTACTAAATATTCTGATTCACTGCCCTAAGAGGACTTGTTGGGATGGCAGATGTGTTTACTGCTTCTTCATCTGCTCAATGGAGATGTCCACCCCAATACTACAACCAACATTCCTCAGTTAACACCTGCCTATTCCAGTGTATTTATATAAACCACTCCTCACCCTTTGTGTCGGTGCACCGAGTTCTAGACTATGGCAACGTGTGCCTTGCTCACACCCCTCCTGCAGGCCACAACACAGCCAGCAGGGAAGCTGTGCCAGCTGCCAGTTATTCAACACCTGAGAGCATGAGTCAGCCCTTCCCCCGTGCACGGATTATTGGGCACAACTTTGGTCTCTTCTCATTTTTTAAGAGTGATTTTGCACCTTTTATAACATGTTATTTAGCTGAAGCATGCTACAAAGGTGAACCTCAGACGATGAATTTACCTGTTTCACCAACTTTAAGAACTTGTCTGCAATGCCTATTTAATATACTATCAAATTGAAAAAAGGTTAAAATATTCGTCTGTTCAGTCTACAATGTTTGGGGAAGCATATAAAAGAGATTTGATTTTCCTGTATCTCAGACAGATCTGTCAAATTCTTAGATGATACAGTAATGACTGCAATAAGTCATCTGGATTTTGTCATAAAAATTGTTTACATTTTCTAACAGAGAACAAAAATTGCCACAAATTGAGATCAAAGGCATATTGAGCTACCAGAACAGTATGACTAATTGTTCCTTTCTTTTTTTGTCTTACTATGTAAAAAGAAGCTTTATCTTGTACTCAGTAATATCTATTAACAACTTGTGACTAGATGCCATCCCAGTTTGCTGACCCTTTTTTGGCTTTGCATACAGAGAAGTATACTGACTGTTGTCTTGAGGAACTTCAATTTACTAGGAAGAAATAAAAGGATAGAGAAGCAGTAGTGAATAAAGAATGTTTTGAATCTATTACCGATTAGGGTTTTATTTGCCCTAATCAACCAGATGCATAAATACTTGCTGTAATTGATATTAATGCCAGTGTACACTGCTTAGTAGTAGAATCACAAACACTAGTACCTTAATATTTTTATTCTCACATCTACAGCTTATGAATACAAATGACCATCACTAATTAGAAAGTACTGAGTTAGTGAACCAGCTATACTGTGAAACCATATTTTAATAATTAACTTATCAAACTCAGGTTAAATAAACTAGACATAATGACAAATAATTATAGTTTAAGACTTCATCAGATTAAATTATTCTGATGGGAAGGAGGGATCCAGCTGTAAAGCTTTTGACATTTTTCTGAACAACTGTCCATAAGCAAACTAGAGTAGTCTGCTATCGAGTGGGGTATAAAGCTGGTTGGAATATTATATGAAACTGAGATAGAGAAGACACTTTTTAAACTTGCAGTCTGAGAAAACACTGCTAAATGCCATGAAGACAAGCCTGGAGCTGATAGCACCTTTAAGAGATTATAGAAAAGATCTGGAAAGGGAAATATGGAATTACTTGATGTCTTAAGATGTTCAAAACCTAGTAAAGACTGGAAGCAATGACTGGGTGTCTGTGCTGCTGCTCTTATTCAGAAACACATCCCAATCAACCACATGCTGAACATGGCAGCTGTTGAGCAACAGGGAGGCACCATGCTTAGCTACCTAAGTGGAAGGAGAGGCTACAAGAAATGAGAATTAGCTCTTGCACTGGCTCAGCAGAAGTAATGACTCATCTGGACAAACATGCCCTAGTTTTGGGGCTATCAATTTCAAGAAAGATGTGGACTAATTGAAAAGAATCTCAAAGAGCAGTGTGATCAAAGGCCTAGAAAATGCTATTTGCCACAAAAGATTAGACAAATTAGTCGTTTTCTAGCCCAAAAGAATATAGAACTGAGGAGGAACATAATAACAGTCTCAAATTATGTAATAGATTCCTTCAAAAAGTAAAAGGAATTTCTTTCCTATGGCCATAGTGAAAAGGAAAAAAAGTTAATGTCCTTTAATTGCAATAAGAAATATCTGGTTTAGCTATGACTAAAAATGCTACCCCAACTTCCTACATTTCTTATATTAAGGATGCTGAAGTAATACAATTCCTGGACGGTTGTGAAACATTCATTTTTGCAGGTTTTTAGAACCAAGTTAGATAAGCATATATCAGCAATGACATAGGAATAGCTGTTTCTGTCTTAAGAATACATTAGACATCTTTCTGAGATCCCTTGCAGTCCTATGGGTCTATGATAAAACTTATCTCTTGTTCATTGCTGATATGTAACTTCTCAACTTTAAGAAAGTCATGTATCTCTGATAACCAGCTGCTATATTTCAAATATGCTTTTTTAATCGCTTCCATTCTGGGATGATCTTCCCATGAACTGTTTCAAGATGTAATGCATTACACTCCAAAATATCCTTATTGTTTACGAAGGCTCAGAAACACTTCACTTGCTAGTGTGCTAATGCTGTCATATGAGACTTTTGTAGATACTGCCACCTGAATTTCCAGATATATGACTATCCACTTTGTTTCATTTAATGTGTTATGTTTTGACTGTGCGCTCTTCGGGGCAGGGTTTATCACTTAGTTTTTAATTTCAACAGTGCTAAGTACAATAAAGTCTCCATCATCTGTGAATGTTAGCTGCCGTGGTAGTACAAACAATACTGACACAATGTGCTAACAAACCAACACAGCAGGGTGCCATGGGAAAGAACTGAAGATTAATTTCAATGCGACTGGCCATGTAGCAGAAAGTGTTTGCAGTTGGTTTGGTGTCACTTTAGTCTGGGCTCTTTCCGTGGAAAATCCTGCGTCAGCACTGGATGCTGGTGGGTAGTGCCGGGCTTGTATTTTGCAAAGTACCCTTCAATAAAACAACAATGATAATAATAGAGACTTTGGAGGTATATACTGAGTATATTCCAACCTTCTGGTTAAAGCTGGTTATAATCCAGCCTTCCCCTTAGAGTTATTTGATCTCATGAGGCATCAATCAGCCTAAGGAATAGTTGTTTGGCTGGACAGATTTTCTGTCATTTGGCTTTGGGTATTTTGAAGTAGAATTTACATTTGGCAGATAACCCCATAATTCTCTTCCTAAAATGCTTGAAAACACTTATATCTTTCACACTCTTCTGTTTAAATTGCCTTCTGCCTCTGTGAGTGCAAGGGAACCATCACAATTATTCTCTGCTTCCCATTTTTCTTCAAGTTGTGAGTCAGTATCCCTGAATCCTCTTTTATGGGTGAATCCTATCCTACGGGTTGTGTTATCGAAAATAATATCCATTCTGGCTCAGAACAAAAGTCCATTTCATTTGGCACTGTTTCTAACAGGGGTCTACAACAGACCTACAGTGGCACAAGAACAGGACAGGAAACCATAGAATAAGCTGCCCAATTGCAAGATCTGTGGCTCAGAGACTTTAAGGGGCAAAGGCAATGCCTTTCAAAAGTAGCCTAGGAGCAGGTTTTATTAAGTTGCCCTACGCTTTAAGAAGAATATCATGGATGCTCTAAACAGACAATTCTACATGCAATTTTAGAGGTTATAAATTAAATACATTCAGGATCATTCCTACAGTGCAAGGAGGTCCCAAAACTTCTTTTCACTACCCTATCCTACGATTCAAAAGTAGACAAGCAAAGGGCTCAGTGATCAGGAAGGCAGAGAGCTGTTCACTGGGGAGCTTACAACCCAAACAGGAGGTGACTGTCAGAAGTACAGAATTTCCACAGGCAGTGTGCACTCTTCTTGGGAAATGAACACGGTGCACTCAGAAAGTTCACTAAGCACTATATAAAATTAACAATTCTGAGTGAAAGAAATAGCAAATACAGCTGACTGAGGCATTAGTGAGCAGCAATGCCTGAAGGTGGAACATGGTGATTAATGGAAAGCTCCACTCATGAGTAATAAAACCTGTTCTGTTCACTTTTACATATCAGTGACCTAGAAGAAGGAATTTGCAAAATGGGCATAAATTTGGTGGTTAAACAAATCTGGGCAAGGATAGTCTAGCAATACGAAGTTAAAATTACAACTAACAACAATTTAACTGGAAAAGGGATATGGGATAGATGTCCATACATAGTTCAGCAGTAAATATGTGACATGGAGAAAGCTAAGAATAAACAAATGAAAAAGCTGAAATCCCTTTAGAAGAACACATATGAATATTGGAAGTATGACAGAAAGCCAAAAATAAAAGTCGTATATCTATACGTATATATAGCAAGACAATTTTATCTAGAAATAGATAAAAGAGGTGCAACTTCACAAAGTTACCACACATACCCCTTTCAATGAACTTAAAAGCCAGGCAGAACACGTGCATCATTTCAATGTAATAATGATCTATTTGTTTTCCTGTGAAGTATATATTCCCTTCTAAGTGCAAAGCTGACAAACATGGCCAAAGGCTGAAAGCAGGAATATCTGTTCCCATAGGTGCACACTTACCCACAGGGTCTGTAGGTAAACACAATATAGCTTTCTTCATCGCTGCGCTCGATGAACGTGACGCACGTGTACTTCTCCCAGTGCCGCATGGCCTGCTTGAACATGGCGCGCTGCGTGCCTGCAGGAACAATTGCAGGAGAAGAAACCAGAGATTTTTCCTAACTGCAGCTTGCTTCTGACAATCAATACTAGGAATTCAGGACTGGAAACAGCTGGTGAATCATGAAGCCCTGTGTATCCCAGTAGCCCCATATATGGCGAGATTCCAACTAAAGGGATACTCAGGCCATCAGTTTGTTATAACATATGTGCCTGTAAGGGGGCTAATACTGCCTGACACACCCTAGCAAATATAAAACCTGCAATAAAGATCATGACTGTGTTACACCAGAGGAAGACAGCACAAGAAATACAGCATTGCTTATATGCCTGCATCAGCATAGCATTTGCTAAGCAATTTCCCAGATGAAACTATCAAGTGAACCACATTGGGGAAGGAAAAAAAGAAAACTAGAAAGAAAAAGAATAAGCAAAATTGAGTAACCCTACATCATAGCTATCTATCTAGTAGAAATGAAAAAAAAACCAAAGGAAAAAAAAATCCTATAGCCTTCAAGTCTGGACATCAGTTTAATCTAAGCCATGTAAATAGGCATACTGGTAAAAACATTTGATTAAAACAAGGCTGTTGTGAACAGGGACCAGTCTCCCCTTCTTTGCATCAAAATCTCTCAGAAAACAAATAATCCATCAAACGTGGGAAATTCAGAATTTGGTAAAACACTAAGCACACCCAGATATTTGCTTTAAAAATGAGATCCAGAAAAGGTCAGAACTATCCCCTAGATGCAAAAGCAGCCAGGCCAACTCTCAGCACAGAACACAAAGCCAGCTAGTATACAGCACTTCAGAGATGTAATGTAATTTCATTGCATGACAAAAGACAAGGCTTATTGACATACAGGCAGCATGTGAGAATATAGCTGTATTACTTCTGAGTCGAAAATCCACAAAGAGGAGTATTATTTGGCAAGAATTTGCTAGCAGAAATACACTCACCTTGCAGGTTACAACATGGGATAATTAAACAAACAAAAAAATCTAACCTTTTTAAAACTTAAAGACAACAGAACCCAGAAGATCATAAAAATAAAAAGTTCAAATCACATGAGATTCTAAAAAATAAAGGTTATTCCATCCCATCTTGCCCTTTTCCTTTATCTTTAAGCAGTGTTTTCTAAGCTTTAGAATTTATCTTTCATTATGAAAAAGGCAAAATCTTTAATATGGTGCTTTCATTTAGTTTACTATGATTATTTCAGAAGACAGTAATCCTAAAGCAAAGGTCTCCTTTGGTACAGTACTATGTAAATACCCAAACTGAAAGCTTGACTGTTGCTGTAAGTTTGAAAGGAATGCCTCTGGTTTCTCCACATAAATACAATGTGTGAGCATTGGCATGTTTGTTTTGGTTTCCTGTATTACCATGCGCAATAAACACGATGTTATTTCATGTATTTTCCCATATCGCTTTGGTTTCCTTGCTCCACTTTTGTTTTATATTATCTCTTACATCCACACTGATATTGATCCACTTACATTTTTCAAGGAGAACAAATGTTTTAAAATTTTCTACAGTTTTCTGCTAAGAGTTCTATATACAGGGTACCCAGTCTTTATTCTTGTCATATGCAATGTCTGTGTGTACCCATCTGAAAACCAAACTGAGGAATGACAAAACACATTTGAGTCAGTTTGTTGAGGGAAATCAGTTTAGAAGAATACATGTCACACCAGTTAAATTGGAGATATTCTCGTGCTAAATATAGCGCATTAAAAAAAGAAAAAGTTTTCTTGACATTCTGTTACTTAGGCTCATGGAAACAAACGTGCAACAAGAAATATTAGGTAAAGAAGTAGAGCTTTCCCTCTCTAAAACGTTGTCATACATTTTTTGTTATGTAGCTTGCCTTTGAAAACAATTCAGTATGACTAATATTTTCAAACCAGATGTACTTCAGGCCTGTTCCAACAGAGAACCTTCTATTGACTTTCATAGCATGACTTCACTCTTAAAAATTAAAAAAAAAAAAAAGCAATTTTAAAAAATTATCTTTCCTCTTTTCATCCAAAGCACCACACCACATAGCTTACCAGTGAAATTTCCACCTATTACATATGGAATGACACCACCTGGCCATATTCTTTCTGTTCGTGATGTAGCAGCTCTGGGAAATCGGTTTTTCTCATTTTTCCCTGAGAATTTTACAGTAGTTCGTCCTTTAGATGTATTATTTTGCTCAAAACCTGCAATAATTAAAACACTGAATGAGATCACACACGCATGAAAAAAGAGAGCAATTATTTTCCAGCACGTTAAACTCAGATAATTTCTTTATGCCCTTTCAAAGTAGGACATTCCTGTCATGTGACAGCCTAGATAGTTTTCTAAGAAAGTCTTGAAAAACTAAGAAAACTTAGTTTTCTGAGAAAGACTTGAAGTGTGAATTTTCATTTTTTGAATATATCTAGAATAACAGTCTTGCACATATGTTTATTAACTGGAATGTGCATTGCATAAGTGCATCTTTCTCATTTAATAAAAATATTTAAGAAATCACACTCTCTGTGGTTTTGGGGTGGTGTTTTGGGGGGTTCTTTTTTTCTGGTTTTTGTTCTGGTCTGTTTTTCTTTTAAATAAATGAGAATTTTTCCAAGGAAGAACGAAAGACTTTGGACAGACTCAAAGTAATCAAGACATTCACTACCCCTTTCATTTTTATTGTATGATCTGGAAAAAGAAAGTACATGACCATCTTTAAAGCACTGGATAGAAAGAAACTATACATTTTTTGCAAACATTTGGAACCCCATGGGTAGGTATTACTCATGACTGGAATTTCTTTACAACAGAAAAAATGTCTACCATTTTCAGGGACACCACCACCATTCATTCCATTACAGGCAAATCTTTCTAAATCGGTTGATTCTATGGTGAGAACAGAAAATGACAAGGATAGTTAGACAAGGACTTGAGCACCACAATAGGTGCTTCTTCTGAACAATTTATAAGTTAGTTTGCCGATCCGGACAGTTGATCAGAATGGACCACTTGAAAGGTGCTTAACAAATCCTACTCAACGCAGTTGAAGCCTTATTCCTCACGGAAGACTACTTTTTCCCTCTGTGAGAATCCCCTGTGATAACAGCTGCACTTAAGTGTTAATGACTATGTCAGAATCAGGGAGTATTCCAGGGCAGAGTCATGGTCAGGAATGTTGGCATAGCCCCGAGACCGAGAGAGCAGCAATAGGAAGAAAAGGAAGAAGCTACAGCACAAGGCAGGGAGAAAGCTCTGACATATGGGAAGGAAAGCCTGCCTTTGTGACAACCAACATGTAACTTAAATTACACCAAGAATTTTACAGAAAATTCCAGGGTTTAAAAAAAAATCCCCCAAAACAGGTAAAGCAAATAACTTGTCCTTGTAATTGAGTGTGTAAATGAGAATTACACAACAAATTGCCCACAAGGTGTCCACAATACAGGCAGACACTTTACAGAAAAACTATTTTTACACTTAGCATGCAGTGTTTACTGAAGCACATCACACGTTTATCTAGACATTTTACCATTCCAAATGCTTTTTATTGGTGCTCTTTAGAGATTTGAGCAAGAAATTTATTCCAAACTGCATACAAAAGATGACAAGAATTTATGCAATACTAAAATTTTAATTCTCCTTTAAAGAATCAAGATTATATATCAAAGCATATCTACAAAGGCAGTTACTGTGCTCTGATTAACACAATGTGATGCAATTACAATGAAGTTTCACATATTTTCCTGTTTGAGGTTGAGGTTTCACACGACATTAAGGTGATGTCTCCTTGCATCAAATATAGAGAATAAACTCAGCCAGAATTAGTGGGGATTCCACTTCTATAGCCTGCTCAATTCAACTACATTCATACTGACAAGGGTAAGATTAGTACAAAAATATGCTTGTTCAGCACAACCCATCATAAATCCTTCAAACACATTATGAATCATCAGAATGCCCCACCTGAATCCAGAAAAAAAGTAAGAAACAAACCAAATTAGCAGCTTTTCAGTATAGTCTACTTGCAGTGAAAAGACATTGTATTGCTATTAGTTAAGCCAATAACTGTGAACACAGCCATAAAACAAAGTTAAGCAGTTTTTAACATGACATTTAAAACTATGTATTTCAGCTTTCAGATTTCATGCTGGAACAAGAAAATGGAACAAAGAGCTAATCTCTTCATTACTATCTTGCACTATTTATTTTATAATTTGTTTATGCCAATAGTAATACAGAAAGGCTTTAAAGTGTTAAAGTACTATCATCATTAATGTTCATTATACACTATCACATCAGGCAACTTGCTAATTTAAACAGTGAAAATACCAGAGCCAAATCTTCTTATCCTCTCTATAAGCTGATAGAGGGCACTGCGTTTTTTTGACATTCCATGCTCTCCAAAGCCACCTTTAAAAAGAGATGAAAAAAAGAAAAGAATTTTCAAAAGTTAAAACCATGGAATTTTATGCTCACAACAACTATATTAGCCTAGAGAGGCATCCTAAAGGAAGGTTCATATTCTTCAATAATTTCCATAAAAACATTTCAAGTATTCTTGACAATGCAATAAAAACACATTAGCTGCAAATTTTTCTAATATGCATTCCATGAATGTAAGCCAACATGTCTTTGTTATTCAGGCAAGTCATGACAATTACATCATCTAATTATTATTTGGAGCTTTTTTCTTCCTGGTGGCCTTGACATCCTCAGAGCCATATTGATTGACAGCTAAAAGGCTTACTCTCAAAGAAATTTCCTGAATGCATGCCGTAATTTTCTCATTTCAAGGGGCAGGGGGGTAGGAAGAGAAAAAGCAAACAGCCAAAGTTTCATCAGAAAACAAACAAACCCTATAAACTTGATGCAAACTTAATATGCTTGATTTTGCCAAGAAATATTTGTTTTTCTTTGCTAGCTTGCAAATAGATGTCAATGCACTCTAAAGGCTTTGAAATATCACATGCTGATGTATATTGCAGTCAGACCTGGCAGGTATATATACATATAGGTCTGTGTCATTTCAGCAATCAATGAAAAGCTAAGCTAGAAAGTGGTTTATTTTAACATTTACTATGCCATTTACAGAAATAAAACACATTTCTGGGTTTACTGCATACAGTCTGTCACATACTCCCTTCACACATAAACCTTTGGTGGCCACAAGTGGCTTCTCAAACACCAGTAAATGAGAAGCAAGAACACTGACTACACCACGTGAGTCAATTAAATCATTCAGAATTGTTCAGAAAGTTTTGTGATTTTACAGGTTTGCAGTAGGTTGTATTTTACAATTCACAATTTGTTATTGTTCAGGAGTTTCTAAACTACTTTTACAACTGAAAAAGGAAAAAGGTAGAAAGAAACAAACCATTGATATGTCTGACCACCACTAAAAAGGCCTTTCCCAACTTTCCATAAAAACTTTTAATATATAGGTAGAAAATATATTTATTAAACAGCAACTTAAATTCATATTACAGATGAGAAAATTCCATATAAGGCAAGTGAGTGTGTGGCTGCTCAGTGAATAACAATGTGCCTAATTACTTGGGTTACACTGTCACATAGTTGCTGGCTCTCTTGAGAAAAATTTTCCAAATTTTTAAAAACATTTTAGAGAGATGAAGTAATAGTTCAACACATTCCTTTCCAACAAGTTACATGGTAACTACAACATAAACTGTAGAGGATATAACATTGATCATCATTAATGTAATTGTATCTTATGTTAACATTCATCTTATAAAATAAGGCATACAGCTGAGTATTCCAAATAAATATTAAAAAATCATTAAAAGCATCAACTGTCAAACATATCAGAAAACTCCCAAAGAACCCATTAGCTACTTAAAGAAGGTATGATACTATATTTCTGGGGGGGGGGGGGGGGGGGAACCCCAACACCCNNNGGGGAACCCCAAAACACTCATTTCTGTCTCAGTGCAGCCTGTGTATTTCATTTAGTGAAAAACCAAAGAAGAAAAAGTATCTCACTTAACTAAGCTGTCTTATATGACTAACATGCAGCCCTTGCCAGACAATATAGTCTAACAACGTTTTAATTCCTATTTGCTACATCTTCTCATAATTCAGGTAGGAGACGTAGGATACTTTCAGCAGTTTGGACTTACAATAACATACACATAAAAATGTTATCGGCTTTATTGTTGTTTCTGTTTACAGTGATTATGCATTTTGCTTGGACAAAATAAAAAATAAAATGACAGAGCCATATTCCAAGAAGCTCACAGATTATCTGACCCTGAAAATCCAGGCAGATGATCCTCAGGAAAAGAAGCAGTCACATAATGTGAATCAGAGCCTGTGAGCCTCAGGATTTTAATTAGAGTTACAATAACAACTGTGACTCCGCCACTTCATCTTGATAGTTTACAACCAAGTTTCTAATCCTTCTACCTGATGCCACCTTTAGTTTGTGAAAACCAACAACAGAAAGTGCTCAGAAATCAAGCTTACAATTAATTGCCATTGTATCTGTAACTAAGATAAAATTTTGGATTTTAGATTTCAGATAACTAGCATTCATTTTATTCATTTTTCAGTTGCTACCTAATATTAACTAGTTAATTGGCAGTTTGCTCTTTTGGAATTGGGGGGAAACAAGCACACTAGGCTCTGCAGTTTGTAAAAACAGGCTAAACTCGTTGTTTATGCATCAAGAATGTTGCAAATTCAGAAAAAAAATTACATATGTGAAAGGCAAAATTGACTTCTCCAATGCTCTTTTTGGAAAGATCAAGCATGTTGAGGGTTCACTGAGAGCAATTATTAAGTCATTAACTTAAGAAAGTTTGTTCTCCAAAGTTTAGTCCCACAGATCACCACAATTGCATCAACTTCTCTTGTGCTATAATGGCAGAAAAAATTGGTCCAAATGCATTAGTAATACTTAACAAGGTGATTCAACATCCTGAATAGGATACCATCCATGAGAAAAGAAAAAATGCATGTCACAAAACACATAAGAAAGGAAAAATTAAGTAATAGAATATTAAATACAACTTTTTAAGTGCTTAGAAATGTATATCCTTTCTGTGGTAATTTAAAAAAATAATAACTTTTCAATTAAAAAGAAAAAGGAGAAAAGCAAGAAGAAAAGGGAGTCAGCAAGCCAAAGAAATCACTTGACTGCACCCTTTCTAAGGGAAAGTGTCCAATGTTGTTCTACACTTTTTTCAACAAAATTAGCGTCTGAAATACCTTCAAAGGCAATTAAAACTTTGTTTGGAGGAGAGAAGAGCAGGGAGACCACTGACTCTATAAACATTTTCAAATCCAGTCTAGTCTAGAAATGATCAAAAGTTTTCCTGTTTTGGAAAAACAAGTGGGTGTAAAAGGAGATAAAACAAAATTTCAAGTTGTCATAAAAACACTCTAATCACAGCATCTACCTAGAAAGAGGAAAAATGTTTTAAAATTATCAATACTGAAAGTTTAAACTTAAAATTGCTTCTTTGGTCTGTAATTTTTTTTTCCACATATCAGGAATAATGATAATGTTATAGTAGCTCAGTTCAGGAACATATAAAACATGCTTAACAGAAAAAAAATTTCAACTATAAATTTTTAGTTTCCAATAGCATTTTTCCAGAGTCTTCCTCAGTAAGTTGGCTATTTTTTGTATCATAACCTGAAAAATTACAAATTCTCAGTTATCAATTTACAAATCACAGCCTGAAAGCATAAATATTTTTAGACATTAGACATCCATTTAGGCTTGGATTATGTTTTCTCTCTTGCAAACAGACATATTTACACATAAATAAAATCTCTTTATCTATCTGTCTGAATATCCAGCTGCCTCTGTTAATCAGATTGCAGCTTCTGGTGCTAATGCATTGTATGTTAATAATGGCATAGAAACGCGTATTAAAATGTCAAATAACTAGTTGTTGTAGACAAGGCAAATCTAGGCAGGATGACACGTTCTTGTGTTTCTTCTAGGTCTGGTTACAGAACTGGATGAAACAGCAAAAAGAGCAAAAGGAGGGGTTGTAATGCAAAGCTTCTAGGATCCCACATATGTTCTCCATAGTGTATTTGAGCTCTGCTATCAGGAACTTTCAGTGATGAAATCAAAGCTTTGTACAATTTCCTTTCCCACATGACCACCTGCAGAGTAGACTCTACAGTTCCTACTAGCTTCTGCTCCTCAGTTCAACAAGATATTTTTACAAAGAAATGCTTGAATAAAACTAAATTTTTTGCCTCTCTTTTCCCTAAAGTGAATTTATAGTCTTTGTTTAATAACTTTTCTATGTTATTCAACTTTTCTATGTTATCTAATGTTATCCAAGACATTATATTGACTTTCCACATTTAAAACACAGATTGCCTTCTACGCAGAATTAACTAACAGGAAAAATAAATTAAAACAAGGTTGAAATAGCATACCTGTGTTATGGCCAAGTCTTTCGTTGGAGTGCTGCGTAAGGTCAATCGTCCTGTCAATTTGAAAGATTTTTAAGTCTTCATCATCTAAGGCAATATCTCCCCAAAAGACAGCTTTAAATAAAAAAGAGCTCAATTTAATTAGAGAATTATTTGAACAATAAAGCCAATCTGAAGAATATAATGCCATGTTTACAGCCTTTGGGAAAGTATATGACAAGCATATATTTACATCACGTATTTTTCCTTACTGATCTATATTCTTATATGAAGAAAGAAAGAAAACTACCTAGCAAAAGACAAATAGCTTATTTCAAAATCTTAGTCTGTTTGGTTTCTTGGCACATTACCTAAATGCAATAATTTAAATATAGTGTCAATCTATTCATAACTTTTCAGCATGTAGTTTTCTGTAAGTAAATATAACAAAGCATAAAAGACGTTGAGATGTGAATATTTGAATGATGAAATCAAATACATACACTTCTGAGAAAACACAACATTTACATCTCCTAACATTGTTCTGAAATGGGAATTACTGGAAGGAGTTTTTATTATGTTTCAGTTCCTTTCTATATTACATTATGTTTCTCTCAGATGATTGTTTATCTGTTTTCTGTTAAACTGAGAAAAAAACTCTTTATTTTTTCTTTTCCTCTCAGTTTATTTGTATGCTTTCCTTTTATAGTTAATCTCACTACTAGGATGCTTTCAAATTCCTTACTTTTCAAAACTCCAGTCTCTTTTTAGCTTTTCTTTGGCCTTTTTGGTGGATTTCTCCTTCTCTCTTTTCTCTTTCTTTTGCTCTATTTTCTTTCAGGTTTTTTCTTTTCCACTTTTGCATAGGCAATTCGTCTTCCGTAAGCTGCCTCTACAGCTCAGTGGACCATGATACAATTCCACTTCCAAGAAGTCAGGATCTATAACCTCAAACTTTCATCTCTGTCTATTTTTTTCTGAGATGTTATCCTGAGATCTCCCTGCCAATTCAAACTTAACATGAAAGCTGGACTTAACAGCCAAATCCTCAATTGCTGTGAATGAAGGTGGCAGAGCATGTGCCAATTAATCTGAGCCGAAGTGGTTGTTTATCATCTTAATCCAAATTCCTCCTTTTCCTTCTCCCTCTGTCAATAGCTCTATTATTTGTTCCCTCAGAGTCACAAAACGCCAGGGTTTGATCTTGGTGTCATGTCCAAGTCCTTTCCTTCTTCCCCCCATCCAGCGAGACGACACAAACTGCTTGGTTGGTTGTTACACAGCTCTACAGAAAACTGCTTTCTTCACTCCCACGCAGCTGAACCCTAGTCCAAAGTCCAGCTGTTACCAAATCAGTCTCTGTAGTCTTCTTCCATTCAAACTGATTCTAAACATTATTGTTAATTCTATTCTTTTTCTCTGTTTTTATATCACATTTTAAAGACCTCTCCTCAGATAATATTCTCACAGCAGTTTCATGTTGCTGTGAAAGTTACCCATTTCTCAGAATGTGATGCTCACATTCATTGGTGCTCAATCAATTCCATATAAAAAAGAGTTTTTACTTAAGCAAAAAGAGGTATTTTTAAATAACTCCAAGACATTGTATTTCTTCCTCCAACTTACATTATTTTTCTTGAACACAAGGCAACTAGGAGAAATTACATTGAATATGCCTTGAGTCTGCCTTGTAAAATACCTTTTAAAAACCCCAGATCATCTACACAGTGTTAATAATGAAATTATTAATGAAATCTAAAATGAACATTTTCAATTAAAAACATAGCCAACACTTTGTCTCCCCCAAATATTAATATTTCCACGTATACAATTTTTCTACACAAAATAATGTTTCTTAGAAACCACAAGTATTTGAGACCATTACTGAAACTGTTCAGTATTGTGAGTTCTAGCACATTCCAGGTCACTATCCTTCCAATGGTCACTGTTCTCATGCTCACATTGGGTACACTGGTGACATCACTCCTCTAGCTAACCTGTTCTTACCGGTCACGGTTTTACCATCAGATCAAGACACAAAGCCATTGACAGCTCTAGATGTTTGGGGCTTTTTCCCCTTAAGCTTCTAGGAAAAAAATCTAAAATTATCAGGGTTTTGGACAGTGAAGGAAAAAAGTCTGTAGCGTCCATCTGGTTGAGTTAAATATTATTTATTTTTATGAATTCCTTCTCAAGGTTTCTCTTGAATCTCATTCGTAACAGGGACCACTGTACAAGGCACATGGAAAGTTTGCAAACTTGAACAAACAGAAGAGACAGTTGTAAAAGGAAGAAACTGTTAACATTTCTGTCTACAAAGATACAGTGTGCCCCTGCAGAGGTCACACAGATTGGCCACACCAAACTCAAGGAAGTGCTAAAGCTTAATAGCAAGGCCATTTTTTTTCCTGGTGATATTGAGAGTTAACAAAAGGAAGATTCCAAATTAACAATGGATGATGCAAAAGATAGCCCACAGAAATGCATTAACAGAAATCACTTTGGTTTCTGTGTGTAATACCAATGTATAAATAAGAAAACCCAAGGCAAATCAAACTTCATACTAACAATAAAGTAGAAAAAAAATTGGAAAATATCTGCCCTAGTCCTGGTGATGCATATTTATCAGTTTTACCACTTCACTGTGGTAACATTCACTTAAAGATGAAAATACAAACAGAAATACTAATTCCTATGAATTTGTCTGACATAATAGTATCGAATTTGTGTGTACATATGTAAAACATATGCCTTAGTATTCAGGCAGTGTGTAGCAACTTTTTCTGTTGTGTTAGACAGGAAAAGAAACTTATTGTTGTTAAACCTCTGGACCATTAGCTAGTTTTTGATTAGCAACCAAGGACAAGATTGAGTTTACCAATAGTATAACCATAGTTATATAATAATAAGTGCTGATGCAAAGTGTCATAAGTGTAAACACGTAAACTAAATGACCAATAGCAGCCACAATCTCTGACACACTAAAGCAATATGAGTAAACATTAATGTCAGAAATATATAAGATTATTTGATTAAAATATAATGGAAAGTTTGGAACTTTCTTCAGGCCACTGGTTCATTTTACTCAAGGCAATTCTGTTTTGCAGAAGGCAACAAAGAAGACAAAACACAGAAACCTTGATAAAATTATCTCATTTGACTTCAGCAACAATCTAATAAGTGTCACTTTACTTCTACTGAACTAAACCTCTGATCTTCTGAATTAATTTAACTTTACCTAGCAAAAGAAACAACAGTTAACTGGATGCTATTTAATTTCAATGTAGTCCAAGCAATCAGCAACTGAGACAAAAAGGGAGTTGATAACTGTTGTTTAAAATTACACCTTTTTTCCAATGAAAGGTCTGCACTGAATAGTAATTCTGCCCTTCAAAGCCTAAAGCATAAGCCCAACAAGAATTATCAAAAAAAAAAAAAAATTATCTCTCATAACTATTAAAAGTATCCTTTAATTTTTTGGAATGCCAGTTTAAGTGTCAAACTACTTTGTAACAAGAGAAGACCATAGTTTTATCTCCTGCCTTAAAATTTTTATGGCCTGAAACCATCTGAAGAAGTCACTCCATATACTTCATCATGTCACAAACCAATCTTAACGTTACAGAAAGCAAGCAGAGGATTGTTTGGGTATGCAAGGCATGATGTTAAAGATTTTGCTAAGAGCATGTTAGGATTAAGAGCTTTAGTAGCTCCCTCTAAGGAACTTCTGACAGAATTGACCAGTTCAGCTGTTCACTCAGTTTTCACACATATTTAATTCATAAGTTCCATCTGAAAACTTAACCAGAATCTGGTAATCAGTTGACTAGGCAAGAAAACAAAATTGAAACAAATGGACAGAAAAACTTTTAAAATGATCCAAACAGAATTTTAACGTACCTCTGTTTATTTAAGGTCGCTTCATATTATCTGTTATCCTACCTATTTATTCAGTGATCAGAAAACTTGATATTACAGATAGCTTTTTCATTTAATTTGAAAATGCAAGAACGACAATAAACTTGAGAAATATCTGTTGAAAATCTGAGACAGTATTAATTGCAGAGAAAAATACTTCAAATACCTTTTGTTATATAAAGGTACTTAAGAAAAAAGAAAATGGATCTTTTTGTCCAATACTTGATAAAGACAACACCCTGTCATACCAAATGTCATGCCAGTTAGTTTTTATTTCTTTTCTATTGCTATATGTTTTGTATGGCCACTTACACAAATTCAACAGAAAAATACATACATCAGTTTCAGAAAGGTGGACAAAAACTGGTTGCACAGTAAAGGTGTGTATTTCTGTAACACTGGAGAACGATTTTTGTGGAGCTGTTAAAATAGAGGAGATGCTTAACTAGCAGATGCTAAAACCCAAATAATAAACTGCCATTTTTAAATAAAATATATTCCTGATAGCATTCATACCAATATTAGTAACAACATATAAAATGCAAGTAAGTTATGATTGCTAGAGTTTGTCCCTACAGCACAACAGCATAGCAGAAGAAAACCAACTGGACCTTGGAGTAGGTCAGAAGCACTCGGCAACCCAGCAGAGACCAACACTACCCAGAAATCATTCCCAGGACCTGATTTTCTCTGATGATGCCACAGACTAGAAACATGTTCAACTGAGACCTTCTCAAACTGAGATGTGAACTGTGACCTTGTCCTGTGAGCAGACACAGAATTTTGACAGGGGGATTATTGCTCCTGTACTGAGAAGATACCAATGAAAGGAATAAGGCAATGTTAAAAGGCATTTCAAAAGCAAAGCCTCAAATTTTGGTATGCTACTGAGAGTGGAAAGCATAGCAAGTTTGTGCTTTATTCCCTTTGCAGAAGCTGCCAAGAAAGAACAGAAAAAAAATATTAATTGCAAGGTACAGCAAGGAAATCTGAAGAGCTCCTTTAACATCCCTAGAAGTGGGACACCCAACACAAAGCAAAGTAATTCATGCAGTAAGAGGTATCAGAAAGTGTGCTGGCCAGCTTCAGGGCAGATATTCATCTAAACTCACGCATAGCAGACTCTTCTATAGCTGAGTCATTGAGTACTTCCCTGTAACAACACAGCTATGTGCACTATATTCTGTTTTAGTGAGTCACTTTATTCCATACAATTCATTCACAATTTACATAACTGCCTCTAACTGAACAGAAAATGAAAAGATTACAGTTAAGTAAGGACAATTTTACCTCATTACAAGGAAAGCAATGTACACTACTATAACTAACCTTATTCTGTATTACCATTGTCTTCAAATTATTTCAGTCTTTCCAAGGTTTTCAGGTGCAATACACTTTTCTTAGAAATCATTAAAATGAGAACAAGACAGGGCAAATAAACTTGCTACTCCCAAGTTACAGTTATGGAGCCCCTTCTGAGGTATGCAGCATCTCACTACAGCCCCTCCACACTCTTTTCCAAACTCTGCAGGAAGTTACTACTAAACTGACCCAACTAGGACAGAAAAATAACCAGGTAGGACCTGACTGTGCATACAAAAAACAGCTGTAGAGCCAAAGGTAGGAGAAGAGAAATAATTGCTGGAAAGGCATCCACCATCCTATTGAGCCAGCTTGTTCCAGTCAAAACTTCCAGGAGCACGGCAATCACATCACATCACAGTACAGATGGGCTGCGGGGTGAGTGGTGTGCAGCACTGGGGCATGTCCCGATTTTTTCAAAGCAGGAAACACCTCTGATATAAAGCAATACTCATAAGGAAGATAGAATAACTGTTATACCCTTTATCTGAGTAAAACCTTCACTCACCAAAAGAGACATTTGTAGAACTTGATTTTTGTGAAAGGTGACACAAATTTGCTAGATATGCTTCTTCATGGCACAGATAAATCCTAATTTAAGGATATCCATTTACTCTGAGCTAATTCTAATTTTTACTTTGTTCTTAATTTCAAAATAGTGACTTTTTCAATTCTATTTTCCTTCTGCTTTGCTTTTTAGTGACAATTTTCATATTTCTTTACAATTACTACAGTAAAAAAATTTAAACTTCAAAAAAGCAAAGGCAACTCTGACAGAAGTTGCAATCTTAGGTAAAAGGACAAGCTTCACTCCTAAACTTACTGCAAGGTGTTTTGAGGACAGGCTCTTCAATATTGTAACAGCTCCTCTGTGATAGGTTTCATTCTTCATTAAGCTGCTCAACCTAGCAAGCTTCCTGACTTTGAGTAACTATTTTCTTTTTTTATGCAAGATCATCATCAACATCACACATGCTTTGCAGCTGGTAACATCTGTTCCTCATATGATGGATTAACTACTGAACTGAATGCAGAAGACACTGTTCAGCAAACAGTAAAGGTGTCTGCACACTGTTGGAAAAGCAAGCAGCTACACAAAGAACTTTCTTTACCACTGATGATTGCCTCAGGCCAGATATTGGCAAAACAAGCCCACAGAGAAATAATCTGAAGGAAACCCACTTATCTATCCTACTATTAATATTTTTTATTATTATTTTTTACTACTTCAAGTTTTTAGTATGCAGAAATAGTCAGAAGCTCAATTAAAAATAAATTGAAACATGAGCCTTCCTTCAGAACAGTTATTAACCACTTTGAAAGGAAAGCCATAGCAAGAAACCAGTGACTCTCAGGAAGATCCACGAGTGCCAAAAATATAGGGCAATCACAGCTAATATTTGTTACCACAGCAAATGCCGACCTGCTTTATATGAAACCTCATGCAAGAATACCACCATTTCCTGGGCCTGATACTCCTTCTGCCACTGGAACAGCAGAGGGAGCGGAGAAAACAATTCTCAGTCTTCCTGGGAAGGGTGCATGTCACCACTAGTAGAAACCATTGCAGCAGTATTAGCTGAACTTCAATTTAGTGATAACTGACTGTGATTTCTGGCACAAGAAAAGAAGGGTGACAGGTCATGAGGGTTTTTTTGCTGTCCCCAAACACCTGTAAACGCTGACTTCTTCTGCTATAGCTGGCTTTATTAAGGAGGCTAGAAAAACACACCGGGGGCAAATTTGAATCTATAATATCACAACAGTCATAACTGCCCCAGTTAGTCCTGTGTGACCACTATGATGCTATAATATTCACCTTGATTTTACTTTGAAACTCCATTATCCTGGATAGCCTTAGAGTCAAGATCTACAAAATTAATTATATGACTAAGCTTTCTTACAGTAGAAAAAAACAGACTCTGTGAGGCAAAATTATCACTCTTAAAGTGAAATCTTTTTTTAAATATTGAAAACTCATATAAAACTGGGAAGAAAAAATATAATTTGTTCTGAAATTAAGAACAGATTTTAATTAACTCAGTTACTTGGAGACTGGGGAAATGGATAGCTTCAAAAATAAGCCACATATAGATGAATGGAGAAAAATCCTTGTTGGAAAGAAAGTTGTCAGTCTGGGCGTGCCACCTACATGAAACAGCTGTTAGGGCTGAGACAGATAGAGCAGCTGCTACAAGGCCTCCCCAAAGAAGCAAGGCTTAGACATTCTCATTCAAACACCAAGAAGACAGAATATCAGCACCAAACCAAGTGACTTACAAGCTAACTGATAATGCATGGTACAAACCAAAATATTAAAGAAACGATTTTATTCTTTGCATTTACACCCATGTTAATCAACTGCACCTACTTTTTCCAGAATTGTGTATAATTCACATGGTGTTTTACAGCTTTTGTTTTCCTCATAATGTCTAAATTTCAGATCAAACTAGCTTCTCTAATTTCACAAAATAAATTATACGTCTTATAAGTGAAGTATCAAAGCTTTCATAATCTTTTTCACATGATTAACAACATTTTTATAGCTTAGAGCAGACTTAGGTATTTTTTAATTAAAATAATGCTTTCATCATCATGAAACAACTTTGCGTCACTCGAGGCTGCCCCAGTGCAGAGCAGAGCGGGACAATCCCCTCCCCTGCCCGGCTGGCCATGCTGTGCCTGATGCCCCCAAGACACTGGTGGCCCTCCTGGGGCCAGGGCACTGCTAACTCAGGTTCAACTTGCCATTGTTAAATGTTACATGGTTGGTGACTGCCCACTTCCCCTAATTTGTTGAGGTCTCCCTGTGGGAGACTTGCCTTCAAGGGAGTCAAGAGCTCCTCCCAATTTTGTATCATCTGCCAGCTTGCTTACTATCTCCTTCAGTTCTTGCATCCAAGTCATTTATGAAGATAACGAAGAGCACAAAGCCAAGGAAGAAGTCCTGCAGAACCCCACTAGTGACAGATCTCCACTCTGATGTCATCCCATTCACTACAACCCTTTGCATCCAACCCATGAGCCAGTTGCTCACCCATCACATGTTGTGTTGATCCAGCTGAATGCTGGACGTTTTGTCCAGAAGGATCCTTTGGGAGAGAGAACTGAAAGTTTTACCAGTCCAAAAAGATTACATGAACTGGCTTCCCTTGATCAGCTAGGTGGATAATCAGCTTTGAGAAGCAGGACTTTCACCTCCTGAAGCCGTGCTGGTTGTAACCAGTGACTGCCTTGTCCTTAGGTGCTTTCCAAGTACCTCCCAGAATAATCTTCTTCCTAACTTTAGCCATCTACAATTAAGTATTTTTTTTTCTTCTTTCTTGAGAAAGAAAAATTTTAGTGAAGTGGAAGAGTTGAAAAGACAATTTCAGCATTTGTCTAGATGTTTGTATTCCAGAAGATAGAGGCAAAATCCTTTATATGCTTTTCCAGTCTCCAGACTTTAGAAAAGAAAAAAGGTAGCTTCTAAACCATTCAGTGGAATTGAAGCATTATTGAATTGTAAAGATTTCAGAGAATAAAATTCCTTTCAAAGATGAAGAACAAAATTAATAGGACATTTATATGTAAATAGATTACTGGTGGTATGGGGAAAATCTGTTTTGATCACAACTTTAATTTAACATCTCAGCCCTTCAGTGACAGTAAATTATAAAATTAAGTAAAAAAATATTGTTTCTGATAAAATGAAGGATTAGATTTCTATACACTACAGAAGAGTAGTAGTTCCCTAGTCTTACACCTTTGTAAGCATATTTTCCTGGGTGCTTTCTTCTTCCAAAAACAGCCAGGCAAGTCAGATATTAATGGTTCCCCCAAAAGAGTCCTGGTACAAGCATGGCCAAAGTCAGCAGAACACAAGCACTGCACAGCAGCCCTGAGGGGGAAGCAGCAGCAGTCCTCTAGGGAGAGTAAACATGATTAAAATTTTTTAAAAAGGGAATAACTGTTTAGATAAGCTATCTGGCTTTGGCAACATCAGTCTTCAAGAAATTCCACAACCATAACATCTCTCCTCTAGTGTTACAGGTTGTTACTACAGAGTAGAAGTGGATAAGGAACTCAGTAACAAGGGAGATAACTCCCTTAGTAATTTTGTTGTGCTATGACAACAAGAGGCCACCGATTTATACAGCAACACCTTCTTTATAACTTGGCATTAGAACATAATAAGCATGCCACAATAATGTTACAGTAAAGCAGCACTGGTATACATGAAAATCCTCCTGTACCTTTTCCTCATCTTTGGGAAACAAAAAAAAAGTATTTCACTTTTCTCACAGACATAAAACCCCAAGTAGGCTAAAGTAGTACCTCAAAAGCAGAAAATCCTGAATAATCAAATGCAACCAAAGATTCATACAGAAAGCCAAATGGCACAGAAAGGAAAGCATATATTTATGGGATTATCCAGTATTCAGGATCAAGGTTGTCATCATAGCACATGAAATAAATGTTGCTCCATTTGCATCATCTTATATTCAGACATAGAGAATTATTAAACTGTATATAAATAAACCCTTTTTATAGGTTTCAGAAGTGATTTTCATTATCAGCTGCAGCTTCCTGTTTCCATCATTTTTGTCATGAACCTCACTTAAGTCACTCCATCTCATATTTTAGCACATCATTCTGTGACTTGGCTCTGCAGAAAAGACAAGGAAAGAGACTAAATAGCTCTTAATGCTGTTTTTTTTGGCATTGGTCCAGTGCTTAATACAGTGAGTTCTGGGTATTGGACCAAGGCAGTTCTACATTTCTGTCTTCATATTCAATAGTCGTCTCCTACCACATTTTCTTACCAGAGTACAAATTTTAGTTAATAAAGCTGAAAAGTTGAAGCCTGATTGCTTAACTCTGTATCATCTAATTCATGTAATCATTTAAAACAGAAATTATGAGTCTCATGCATCACAACTATTTTGCTTGCTTGTCTCTGAATACTGTTTCTTCCCCCCAACCCTGCCTTTGTAATTTAAGGGGTTGGGTTTTATTTTCCCACGGAGACTCTGCACAGCTGCTGATTATTTTATGGACACAGCAAGTAAAAGAGAAAGTGAAAAATTATCCTCAGAGTTAGTGAGGTGACAGTAAATGTACAGTGGAAAAGCACTGATGTTATCCAATGCCTAATATCAAGTTATGAATTAGAATTTAATATTCCATACATCTGACTCTTACACAGCTTAATATTCTGAGCAATTTTAGCCACGAGAATACTTGAGACAGAACTTATACAATCATCTTAATATTTTACCTCTTGATGGATACAATGAAACCTCATTTCATCTTTACATTTGTTTGTTTGCTCTTGAAAAGTTCAATTCAGCATATCTGCTAAAAGCTTTTTTAAATCCTTCTTTTTAACCAGTGAAGAGTATTAGCCTTTTTCAAGTACTCTGCTGCAAGCCAGTAGAATCTCCGCCCCGTTCTGAAGAGAATTATGGCACTGAGTCCACACTTACTCATTTCCTAGTTTTTGGCACGGTGGTAATTCAACTGTCATCCACAGAACTTATGCGGGGGAGGTAGGGGAGAGGACAGTAAAAAACCACACAACTTCAGCTTTCTCCTGACCCTATAATTTCTTTGTAAGATTGTATTTATGCCCAAACTTGTGAAGCTGCAACCACTAATGCCACCCCCCAGGCTGCCACAAAAGTGATTAGGTTAAATCGTCCATATTTACAGTGGGATTTACATAAGGACTCAGAGTTTGCTACTTGTTTACAGCTGATTATCAGGCTAATGCATCTCAAGCAAATTAAGATAAAATCAATCCTACGGCTGAAACACCTGAGTCCCATGAATTTTAATACAGACCATTCTGTGGTGTAAAATGGTAGGTACATGAAGGTTCAATAATTTCACAAATCTTAAAAAAAAGCAAACAGTTATACTTTGGTTAGGTTTTCCATTTCTATAAGGTCAGTGTCATGCTGATCCTCATTTTATAGGGCATTTTAGCTTGCATGTCAACCTGAAACACCAAAGGGCCAATTCGAATAATAGATCCCGACTTTTTCTCCATGTCTGTTATTCTTCTCTTCTTGCCTTCATTAAGCCACTGCAGCTCCTTATGTACTGCTTACCACCAGATTTCTTGTGCTGCTTTCTAATAGCAGCCCATATGTTAGCAGGAACAGCATACCAGGGTCCATTTGCCATCCCACTCGCAGACACTGCTTCTCCCTTTGCAACTACAACAGCCTCAACTGCAGCTGCTGTTTGCATGAGTACAGACAGATACTAAGGATTTAATTTTTTTTAATGGGTTCATTTCTTAATTAATAAAGATGTTACTGTCTAAATTAGTCTCAGAGTATTTTCAGATGTCTTTCAATACAATTCAGCAGCTGAAACAAAGTACATGAGCCAAACATGATGTTTCTAGCCAGCTCACCCTGGGCTAGCATGGTCTGCTGGCGATGAGGGCTGTGTCTCTTGACAGCAACAGTGGTGACCTTAAATAACCTCTTAATATATCTCTGGAAATAGAAATTACACAAGATGCTGAAAATACTAAGCTTCTTTCAAGCTCAGAGAAAATACCAATATTTAATATAGCTAACATTCAGGGCAAATATGCCAAATTAAATATTAACTTTTTAGAGGACTGCTGTTTTGCCTATGGCATTAAGGGTCTAATATTTAAAATTTCCTTGACTATTAACATTTTAGGAAATTGAGGATTTTAATAGGTTCATTAAGTCCTAGATGATTTTCTTTCTTTATTCTTTCATGCTTTCAAAGCAAACAATTCAGAAGTAAGCATAAATATGTACAAAACCAAGGAAATGCACTTGAACAAGTAAAGAGCAGTCAGACAACTGTTACTGTATCACTTACCCCTTAATTAGACCATTATTATTATTGTGCTTAAAAAACATTTTCATTTAATTCTTGGACATGGTACTGAAGACAAATCCTGTATTATCAAAACGCATACTCCTGTAAATATTTGAGAGACTTGTGTTCCACGTGTGGGAGGAAAAAAAAGCCAGGCATACAAAACATATGCTTTCTTCAACCCCCTATCTCTTCTCATATGAATTTTGGTCTGTAAATCATAATCCTAGATGTCCACAGTTCTCACGTACAAACTGTGTCAGTACACATACTTGTTTTAAGTGTTTCCCCAAGTTAATACAAGAGTAACTGAAAATAGAATTCCTAATAAAGAACAAAACAGAAAGGTTTACTGTGCCGGTGCTCTAAAGCAGAGTTGTTTAAGGCACTGGTCTTTGAATACGAGACTGTTCAAATAATATATTGTATTTTGGGACAGCTAAGATTTCAGGTGAGTGATGCTGGTTCACTCCTTATCTGTAGAAAGGAATGCTTCAAATTTTCTGTTCACAACTAAAATATCTGCAGGGTGCCATTTTATAACAACTTATCTGTTTTAAAGCTCTTTTAGGAAGAGTTCAGATTGTGGATTGATGGCATGAATACCGCTTCAGTTATTAGAGAGCTGTAATATCACAGTCCTCTTGTGAAAATCAAGTTATTCAGTTATAAGGTATTCCCCAAGAACATGGATCCCAAAGAGAAAATAATTTTATCATAACCTTACTATTACTAGTATAAATGCATTTAAGTGTACAGTTCATCTAAATGTCATATAAAAGTTAATCTGCAAAAGTGTCAATTAGAAACACCTTCACGACTGTGAAAACCAGTGACATTTGTGGTTTATAAATTATTCTTGCACTAGTTCTGAAACCACATTTCTTTCTATCCCTGAAGAGGAAAAAAAGGCTCAATATTTAAAGACAGTCAGCTTTTTAGTGTAATCAGTAGAAATACATCACCAGAATCTTTTAGAAATTTCACACTCATTTTCGTTTGAAGGACTGACATTCATCTTAGAACTAATAAATACCTAAATAAGATATAAGGCAGAATAGGGATAGACAGAAAATTGTCATGTAATCTACAAAACACAATGTGAAAAAAAAAAAAGGGAAAAAGAAAAATCCTGTGCTACAGGACTTAACTGTTTTTTTCATGGCAGACAAAAGTAAGAAGCTTAGCTTTGGGTTGTGCGTGTACCAGAAAACTGTCTTTGTGGCATCCCAAATGCTTTTAACTTTGATGAATGTGTTAGAAAATCATGAATGCACAGGGGACACTTCAGAGAGCAGTAAGTGACCTAACACAAAGTTTGAGAACAGAAGACATCTTCATGTGCTAAAATGACTTCATTTGTTTTCATAAAACATGGGAGAAACATCTGTCAGGACAGGAAAGCATTCTGGAGCAACCTAAGGCATCAGAGCTGAAATTGGCAGGAGGGATTTGGGGGTTGGATATGTTTTCTTAATGCTTGTTTGACTGAATGCTTGGCTTTGACAAAGGTACTTCACATTTCTGTGACTTACAGAAAGTGAGCAAGAACCTTAGAGCTCAAGACTGGATGGAAAGGATTGCAAGGTTCCTATAAATCTTGAGAAAATACAGTAAATTAAAGATCTGTGGAGTGTGGATTTTAGATTAAAACAAAAACTTACAAAACAAGTATCAGTGCTACTCCACCTGCAACAGTTCAGGCCATTTGGAAGAAAACACCAAAAAAGTTCTGAGTTACTAAACTAAATACTTCTCCTCCCAGACCTATGCCTGAGTGACTAGATTGATCGCATCTATGTTTGGCAATTTGTGATATCTCAAGAGGTATTTATTGGATTTGCACTAAAATAAATTATCTTAATAAAATGAGACAAATATCTCAAGGAAATAAGGCACTCTGCTAACTCCACAGGGATCTTTCAGTACTGACAAAAAACCTGAAAGGCAAAATGCAACTGCCATTGCTCTGGTTCCCCAGCCTGCACTGAGCAAAGAGCAGTCCTAACCACTGATGAGCTGATGGTGATAACCAGCCCATATCCCACCTCACATGAACTAATATACCTTTTAATTTTTTTCATGTTATTTTCATTTTCTTTGGATACTAGTGTCCAGAATAAAAGTCCAATCATATGTCCAATCAAAATTCTCATGGCATACCCAGAAGTTCACTATTTTAACAACAGAGAACTTAGTAATACAATAAAAAGTTTTCACTTGGAAGTTCTGTTAACAGAAATATGTAACTGGTTGAGCTACTAAATTCAGATCCCTGCTGGCACCACCAACTTTATTGCATGCACCTTCCCATAACTTATCAAGAACCATTTTGTAAACAATACATTCCCTTCACTGTTCCTACTGAAAACTTTTTCTGTGAGTCTTTCAGTTTGAAGCTGACCTTTCTTACTCGCCTTTTGACCTAGCTTTTGAAAAATATGTTAGCACTACAACTCAATTTTCATAAACCAATACCACAAATGCAAATGTAGAGGCCATTCCTACTATATGAGTTTAAAATATATCAAGCCAAAAAATAAAATTTTGTGACAATATCACTGAATTCCGACCATGCAATAAAATTCTGTAAGAGCATTTAACTGATAACATCCTTCAAGTTTAATACTAGCAGTAATAACAATAATAGTAATAATGTCTTAGTATTGAAGCCTTCCTGCACAGCAAGATACAGATAGCTTAAAATTACTAGCAAAGTAATGAAGATAAGTAGACTTTTAGAGAAAGGCATAATGCCAGCTGGAGTCAACTTATCAGAAAATCTTTACACTCAAAGAGAAAAATAATTACTCTAATACTTGTAAATCTCTAAGTTAATAAGAGAGGGATGAACTAACTTTGTCTCTAATTTGGTATCTATATCACACTTCTGTATCAGAAACTAAATGTTTCTTCCATACACAATTGAAATCATTATCTTCATATTACTCCCATTTGTCAAAATCATTCATATTAAATTGATTAAAACAGCCTTTTGACAAAAGAAGGCACAATTAAGTACAAAGAATTATTATTCATCTGCATCTATTTTCTTGCAAGTTATATCAAAGATATACAACTATTTTTCAACTAGAAAAATATAGAGAAATATTCATAAAAGATCAGCATTTAGCACAGGGCTACTCTAATTGTATACAATGAGAGAGACAAGTCCTAAATGCAGAGACCTAGACTTCTTGCTAAACTGAAACCACAACTGCTCAAACCAAGAGTTAACAGCTAACTCAGGTGCATTTTAGAAAACTCATACATTCAGAGCAGGGGCGCACACCTGCATGTACCTGTGAAGAATGTAGATCACATTACAGGGAGTAGATGTGTCCTAGAAAATAGAAACTCCCCAAAAGGATTGTGAATTTGCATGACATACAACCTCAAAATCAACAGTTTGGTTCAACAGGAGCCAAGATGCAGAGCATGCCTTGACTGAAAACTGAGAGGCTACCTTCTCACTGCCCATACCTCTGTCCACCTCATCAGAAAAATATTAGACATGTGACTCAAACAGAACCTGCTTGGTATCTTATCAAGTTGGCAAGCAGTGGAAAACAACAAGGGAGAGAGCTGGGGAAAAGGCCAGGGTTCACTGGGGATGCAGCTGGACAGAAACAAGAGAAATTGCTAATGACTCTCTTACCAATACGACATGGAATTAGCAGAATGGTGAATAACCAGGCAAACATCATTTTCAGGGCAACATTGTAGCCCCAAAAGTGTAAGCTATTTTAACAGACAAATGGTGTGAAAGAACAGTAGGTATTTTACCTGGCAAATAAACATAGCAGGCCATTGGCAGAATAGTTAGTTCAGGTTCATATATGCTCTCTCAAGAGAATGCTGACAGGCTGGAACAGGTTCATAAGGAATGCGTGCAAATGATTTTTCAAGGTACAGTGAGACACCTGAGATAGTCACTAATATAAAATGTAACAGAAACAATGTTAAATGATTTGGTCACCATTAAATAGTAAAGAGAAATTCATTCACTGTGTGACTTCTCTTAGTCCCACCAACAAATGACAAAGCGAACAGAAATTGATAACAGGACAAAACAAACTGGACATGACACACCACTATGGAATAAGGCATACTGGAGCTGGAAAGGCATTTACAGTGTAGCAATGACCATTAACTTTTTTAATTAACATTAATCAACACTCCTCTAATTTTTGTCTGTAATTCATCAAGAATGAGACTGTATTTCACACTCCAGAAAAAAACGAGATGCAAATAGACCCTATGCCATCTTCAGAGAGCAAGGAAATGGACAGAATTGTAGTAGGCAGTTAGAAGTACAAGTGCTTGATGTGATGGTTACAATAAGGGAATTACCATTCAAAATACTCATTTTATGGTTATTGAACTCCAGTCCCTGGGTATAAAGGTAAGAGAAACAACTGTCATTACTCTACAGATCCCATGGAAGAGTAAAGCCTCTCCTTGAAGGTAGGACAAAAGAGACTATCTGGAAAAGAGACAATGAGAAACCAAAATCATTTTTAGGTCAGTTTATCAGAAGTAGCAGCCAGCGAGTTAAGTAGTTTCTTAAACATAGAAAATAGCAACATTATCAAGTTCTGGAAGAGCAAATAATCTCAATTTCAAGAAAGCTGTATGTAAAATGTATCTGGCAGGGGCAATCAAAAAAACAGCTCTAATAAGCTTTGTCTCTGCAGACAATGTGGAACCTCCGTTATCTCTTTCAGAGGATAAATTTCACATAAAATTATTTTTCAATATTAAGATCTAATATACACTTTTCAGGGCTCTCAGAAAACCTGCTCTTTACTGTCCATACTGTATAAGTAAGCTTGTAAAACATTTTCATGCTTAAAATATGTAGAAAATGCATCCCAGCAGTCACACAATGCAGTTTCATGTGATGCTTTAATTGACACACACACGAACTGACAGAACATTTTCCTTCTCGCTGCTTAGTGAGAGGTCAGTACAAACACATTAAGAAGACAGCCTATGTTTCACGGTTCTGGCTTCCTTTGGCTGTCCTTGATGCCTGACATTTTGCAGTACAACTTAGCTTCAACAAAAAACTTTTTAGGGTACTTGTGGCAAGCAGATAGTCAGTGAGCATTCTATAGCTGACAGCAAAAGCTGTTGCCACCAAGATATGACGGTTCCACTTCAGACCAGGTTTGGTACCAGCAGGAGTAATTTTGCATGTTAAGATCAGCATACTTCCCACCACTTTCTACTTTGGATCTACAAAATACCCTAAAAAACCTATATGTATTCTGAATTGAAAAGACAGAACAAATTCTTAACGTCTGGTTTCAGTTGGTTCAGATGCCTTGACAGAAATATACATTATTTTTCTGAATGGCACCGGAAATGACAGTAAGGATTCACAGTAATCTCATGATCCTCGAGTTTAAGGTAATCATAAAAAAAGACACACATAACAAGATTTGACTTGTGGTAAAGTTATCTGAAAAGCAAAAATCTCTTGGCTATACATGATGGACAGATAAATGAACAGTTTTGATCTTGCGCTTTTCCTATCATCCTATTTGATCTGGCAAAGTCATCTGTCAGTGAAGGAAAAGCAGCTTTCAGGAATGGAATCTTTGGTATTTTCCACTGGGGCAGAACTAAACTTCTGAGGCAATTCAGTGTTATGATAATCAATGAGGTGAAATTTAACATGGAGCACTGTACAAACGATATTAACAACGCACCACTGAAGAAGGTATTTACCGAAATTGCAACTCCCAGAAGCACCCTCATCTTCAGCAGAGAAATACTACAACAAAGCAAAAATCTCATGTCAGCATTCGGCAGGAAAAAGAGAAAGACTGAGCCTTTGGTCTGATTATTTTGAAAGAGAAAGTAGCTTGGGTTTGGAGAGGAAAAAAGAAAAGAAAACCCTTAACAGAAATTTGTGTCACCATAAAAAACACACACAAGAAAAAATGTTGACCAAGTTTTAAAACATAACAAATTCCTAGTGGTAAGTAGCTACTGGAGATAAACACTTGATTTCCTACCAATAAATATCAGCTAGAGTACACTAGTGTGCAGCTATGTACACATCTTTTCCAACACTTGCATCCTACACTCCTTGCTCCTTTAACAGTCAAAAACACACTGTTATCACATGTAGGTATGCTATGCTATCAAATAGTATGACTTTGACATTCTTCAGAATAATGTAAAGGCAGTTTGCTTTCAGGATAAAATGTTTTGGGAGTTTTTTTTGGTTGAGGTTTTTTTTCCCCTCTGAGCACATGGAATTTCTTCCCTGCTATGGAAACATTTTGAAAATTGTCTTTCACTTGATTTGGAACAAAATAACATTTTGTTCTAATCTTATATAATATCTTCTGTTTGGATATATAACAAGGTTTTACTTGCAGTAAAATGTCTTAAAAAGTAAAACACTCTGTGGTGAAGTATTATTCAGATGTACCAAGGAGTTAGTTTGATAGTGTATTTCACACTATAGTTTCAATATGTCAGCAGACAGGATACTTAAAAGGAACATACCCTGCAACCAGTTAAATGGTAAAAACTTTTAGCATTTCATATACTGACTACTGTTCCATTTCCATTATTTCTTTTCTCTCTTTAATTACAGGGAAAGATTACATCTGAAAACTCAATGCCTGCAGCTAAAATAAGAAAGCTAAATTTAGGTACATGTTATGCAAATGCAATAAAAAGACTAGTCCACACTAATTATGCTTTAAGGTATCAGAATAAATTTTTTAATCTTCTACATTCGGACATTTTTTATGGGTCTTTTCCCATTTTTCCACTTATCAGACAGGGTACAGCCATCAAGAACAGTATTTTTACTTTTCAAGCAGCACCTATGTCCTGAACAAATTTAATTTTTCCCCCCTACTCACTTGTGTATTTCTGTACACAATTTCAATAAAACTAACTCTTAATAGGAAGCATGAATGAAGAAGAGTGTGTGACATTTACAGCTAAGTGGCAGGATGCAGACTACCAGGAAAAGATAACTAAAGTCCATGGTGAGCACTTAACAAACGTAAGCCAGTTTGGCAGAACCTGACACTGTGCTGCAGTCGGGAAACTAGATAACAAAAGGTTGGCAATGTGCATTCTGCTCTTTAATAGAAAAGACAGTATCAGATAAGCTAGCAGCCAAATATTCACATCGTGTCTTTCCTCACAATAACATGGACAGGAATACCTGGCAATACTAAAATTTAATGGTATTTTGTTTGGAAGAAAAATTAATCTGAACCCTATGCTAAGATGACCTTTCATTTAGATAAAATTGAATTTAAAAACTACTCTTTCTGAAAAGAAAGCAATAGTGTAACTCATTAAGACAATTTTCTGTAAAGATGATAAGTATCTAGCCATTGTTATACATTTCACCACTGTAAAATGTAAGACTATCCCACTAGTAAAACCCATAGAGTTTTCTGCCAAAAGACCTTAGCTAATGAATTCAAGAAACAGATATAACACTAAGGCTGTTTTGCAAATACAGCAGTCTTCATGGTAATGTTTAGTTTTCCATGTACCTAAACTTCATTGAGAGTGTACATTTGAAACAAACCCTTTGGAGGAGCTGAAACTCTTTCATCTCTCCCATGATAATTCAGAAAAATTAATACCTTAAAAGAAAGGTAAAATAAAGTACTGCACTGTGCTTCCTGTTTTGGGGCCTTGTACTATGATATACTACGATTAGGGAAAAAAATTCTGCAGCAAAATAATCTAAATTTAGACATAACAGATATACAGACACTTTAAATCTTTTCTATTGTAGGATTATTTTTGAAAACAATTTGCAACATTGAGGATTGTGTCATAATATGCTTCTACTATGTATTGTTACAAAACAGGTAAAAGCTATTTTAAAGTAATTTCCTGGTTTTTGCTTTAAAATGTGAAAATTCCGTTTCTAGTAGGGACAGCAACAAGGACCACGCACCCATCATCAGGGGTTTTCACCTGAAATTACAGCACAGACTTCTGTCAGCTGAGATGCAGGAAGTTAACTGGCAATAGAGGAAGGCCTTTTTCCAGAGAGGGAGATGGCTCATGGAGCTAAGGGCTACCTCCAACATCAGTCAGGAAAGCCATGGCTCAACTTATCCTGCTCTTTTCTCCCACTCTGGAGGTGGGATGTGTGCCACATATTTGTGCCCCCAAAGGAGGGAAGAGAGACTATGGTTTAATGGAGAAAGACTGGTCAGGCTGTCTGCTTCTCCAAGTTTCCCTGCAATTGTGAGAACATTTTCTCCCAGTAGGTATTCTGAGAGGCTTATGGAGCTAAGGATAGGAGGTAGGACTTCACTAACTTGCTTCCCTCCAACTCATATTGCTCTATTTGCTCTGTCAGCTCCCAGCATAATGTGGGATAGTGCTTTGGTGGCAGCCTGGGACCCTCTCCCTGGAACAACCACGTTCAGACATGGATTTGGCAGGTTGAAACCAGTTTCCTGAGGGAAAAAAAAAAAATCAAGTGAAGGGAAATCGGGTGTCTAAACTGTACTGTTTAAACTCCACTAAATCTGAAGAAAATTGGATTGGAATTATGAAAAGGTGGTTTTCTAGCTCCAGGGTCTTCTTCCCTCCAAATTTCAAAGATCTGCAATGTAACAGCTTTTCTCTATCCCACCCTCCCCCTTAATCTTAAAACACTAAAGACAATACCAAGTCTACAGGTGAGTGTAGTAATCCTCTCCAATTATAAAATTATAGAAAGTGTATTTGTAGGAATTTGCATTTGAGAATTGTGGTCCTCATTCTTTAACTCTGCAATAAGGCATAGAGAGCAAAATGGACAAATTCCAAAACACAGACCAGAGCACTTGACAGTTCAAGAGAGACCTCTTCAGCAGCAAACCTTGTTCTGAAATCAGTAGCTAAAATCCAGTCTAGAACCTGTTGTGGTCAGCAGATATTACTACTTAACTATGAGGAAGCTTACATGAAGTGTGTTTGTGAAGCTCAGCCCACACTATCCAGCGGACATGTGTTGACACTATAAATAATTGACAGTTTTATTGACAGGTTCCTGAGAATCTTCATCATGACAGCCTAGAATTGTCATGGTAGGGCATTTCATGCTCTGCATCACTTCCTAACACCTATAAAAAAAAAAAACTACAATAAGAAATTTATTTGTCCATACATTTTGTGTACATAGCCTGAAACCATAATGTAATTAATATTTTATCAGTGAGAATTTTTGTACAAAAGTCTGAGGAAATGGGGTGAGTTCATTCATACTTGTTTGTTTATATGTACTTGATAGCTTGAAAAGTTTTGTAAGCAAAGTAAAAAATATTTGCCATTTATTAAAGCCATAAATGTAAGCATATTTCCTTGGCTTGCTCTTCTAAATGCTAACTATAAAGTACAGGTGGTGATTTGTACAGTGTTGGTAGATTCACAGAGATTTTACAGATTTGTCTTTGTTGCCCAAAGTGATACTTGTGTTCCAATAACTGGTGAATGGATGAACAGACAGGCAGACATATGGCTATGAATGCCCAGAGGACTGAAGGTAGTAACATGCAACTGACATGTAGTCTTTCCTCAGCTTCCATTATGTCCTAACATTTGTTTTGTGCAAACCTTTCTTTTCTGCACAATTTTAACTTTGTGCTTCAGTTTGGTGCTTCCATCAACTCTTTTTTCTCCAACCCTGGAAAACTCAATTTCTTGAATTAATTGAAAAATATTAAAATACATACTTGATTTGTTATTCAAATTATCATCTTTCTTGGATCCAAAATAAATTTTGAATCAAGGAAAACAGTAGTTACTACGTATTACACAACAATAGTACTAAATATGGATCAAAAGTTAACTTCCGGGAAGTACACAACAACTATATAGAAAAGCAAATTTCATAGACAAGTTAATGTCCATGTTATATAAGGCTGCCATACATACATCGAGGAAGCCCTTTTTTCAAACTTACAGCTATTTTCTGTACGTGTAACCAAAAAAGAATAATATACAGTTTTGCCTATTACTTGCCTTCTATGATTTAGTAAGACAGTTTTTGGAACTACCACACTGCAGTTACTTCCATTGCACTGAATCAAAAGTGGGCTATCCCACAGTTCCACCCCACCAGCCACACCACCAAACACCTTACAGACTACAAAATGCTATCAGCTGTTTCAAAGAGCTCTCTGCTTTCTATCTGCTTCTCAGAATGAGGAGGTGGCACTATTTTTTTTTTTTTTTTTAAGTCTTGGGTTTTCTTTTCTTTAAAATAAAACATTGGCTATTTTTATGAAAAAGAGTAATTGTTTTCTTTCTTTTTAAGCAAGAAAAAGTGTTTAGCTTTTGCCATAGCATGTTTACTTTTGCTAAGAGGGCCAACCTAGTATTGGAGCCAAGAAGAAATACATAACACAAAGGAAAGCTATTGAGGAATAAATTTATAATGTTTTCTTTTCTTTAACAACATTATCTGTTTTTAAAATGGAATATATTTCTTTTTCATAAGTGAGTGTGATTGAAGAGCACATGAGCCAGTACTTATCTCCACTGACTTAAGAACATCTTTTGAAAGTCTCTAAGTCTAATGTTAAATCTCTGCTAAATTACTGAACAGGAAGTAGATAAAAAAAAAGAAACACTTTTAGGTATGCCTCAGAAGCTCTATTTGAACATCTCCTCTCCTTTTGTGTGAATTCCAGCAACCAGACAAACTTCAAAGTATCTGTCCTGTTTTGCAATATTTCATCTCAACCATTAAAGAAAGACTTGACTCTCAAAGTGGACATTTTATAGACCAAGAAATCTTTGGAAAGAGTGCCTCAATACCATTTTTATTTCTTGTAGCTCATTCTTCAATGTAAAAATATCAAGACCTAACAAACGTGCAAAACCAGAGAAAACTGAAAACCAGAAAAAAAAAATGGTCACCATGCCTGCAGTGGTGAAGAAGAAACATCCAATGCACAGAAATTGTACTTCCAAAATGTTGTCCTTTACAAGGAAAACTCAGGAAGAAAAATGTATCTCTCTGTGTAGTGTCAAATCAAATACCAGTTATGTGAATTCACTTGGTAAACAGGCATTTGCATAGACAATTTTAATGAAAAATCTGATCACTTACTTGGGAAATTTAGCTATTCCCTCCAAACTCAAGGATATCCCAAGAGCATCTCACTTGATCATACACATCTATACCCATTTTTCCAGCAAGAAGAAAAACAGGTATTCCAGGCCAAGGCCATGCACCCCTGTCTAACACAGGTATCTAACACAGGCAGGTCTAGTGACTGACTGATAATCTCTCTTCAACTCATTATACCAGGATAAGAGATGACCAGTTGACCAAACTAAACACCTGTCTTTTAGAAGGCTGGCTTTAAGGGAGATAAATGCTATCTTGAGTGTTACTAATGCTTTAGCACATTTCCTCCCCAGTATTTTTCAGATGCAATAGAGAAATTGGATGCACAATGTTTTGCCTTATTTATTCTTGCAGCATAATTACATTCTTCAATGAAGGCACAAGTGGAAATGTAACTGATCTTCAGGCAAGTGTGGCATGGGTGCAAATCAGAAAATACAAGATTGTATACACATGAGCAGGTGATTTTTAAAATGAAAATATAAAACAGTCTAAAATATAGGGTTTGAGTTCAAAAAATATCACTGCATTAAGTTCCTATAAAACAATTCTACACATTTCAAGATACAAGTGACTTCTGCTTTGTCTATTTAAATAATGCTTCTAGGATTTGAAACATTAACCTAACAGTGTACTGAAACTGAGGAGTCAAATCAATAGCTTCATTTACTATTACTATGCAGCAACCTGAATGCTCAAAGATGCTTGCCAAAAATTGTCTTCATCTGTGTCAAAAGATTAAGACATAATTTGCACAAGGGACTGTGCAATTACCACTTACTTAGGTGAGTAATTAGTAATTTTGGCAAAAAAGGTCCACATTGGACATGGGACAGAATCTTCCCTGTAGATTCTTAAGACTAATTATCTAAAAAGTAAAAGATCAGACAATTACAAACTTGAAAAAAAATACTGGGTATAAAAAAGCAACAGTTAATTTAAGTACTTTTATTCTGATTTCTGAAATTACTATAAAGCAAAGTTTAGTATAGTTTTTATTTTAAGCCCATATCCTGATTTTTTATTTAATTCTGAAATTAACTAAGCCACACATAAAGCTCTGTACATTAGAAAATCTGTTCTAAGGGCCTTTCAAAAGTTTTACCAGTTACTCCAGTAATTTCAGAGACATGAAGAAGTAGTGCTTTCATGGTTTTCCCGGCCTGACATTGATTGTTAAGTAAAGAGGGGACAAAGGCAAATAAATTTGAGCACACGACATGTGATTATCCACTCTCCCTGTCATTCCCTCACACTGTTTCAAATTGTTCCAACTTGCCATTTTCCAGACAAAATTTAAGCATGCTTATAAATGTTCATTCCAGGAACCACTTCCCAACAAAACTGCAAGCATTCAGAGCCCACCAGCTCAGCTCTCGAGAGGGTCGCTGTCTCTCCTGACACGCTGCAGGGCAGGCAATGCATGCTCACATATACTCTTCATCTCATGCTATAAAAACTCTTCACTTCAGTGGACCACAACACAGCCCTTGCCCTATTTCCATACTTTGAACCAACAAGAATACTCACAATCATCAGTTTGCCCCCAAAACGATGTTGAGACTCATCATGAAGCTGATGATGAAAATTGCATTTTCCTCAGTTCTTAAAGCTTCTGAAAAAGGGTCAGAACAGCAGCCTTATACCAAAGTTTAAGCAGGGCTTAAGAGTCAAGAGTATTTCTTCTGAGACTTGATAGAATCCTTTGATATCTCTAGGTACCAGATAGTATTTTTCCAAAAAATGAGATGTATGTTTTCAAAGAAACATTGCTCAGCCAAATTAACATTTAGAAAAGTCTTTAAGAAAAGTCTTGGATGAAAAGCAAGATCTCATGTAATTTATGATACCACACCAAGTCTTAACTGGTAATACTTCAATTACTTTAATTTAGATAACAACCTACCTACTAAATTACTAATTTGCCTAATTACAAGGAAGAATCATTCACTATCCCACTAATGGAAGACAGATTTTCAAATGACACCTCTTGTAGTAGAGTTTCATTTAGTTCACCTGGAAACTATCTCCAAAAGTGCAATACTTCAAAGCAGAGCATAAAAACTGGCTGCTGGTCTTTTTTTTCTCTTCAGAAAGGTATTCTGCAATTAAGTGCAAAGGCCAGAAGCTAAAATGCTTAATCCTCTTACAACTTACTAATCCATTTTATTAAGAACAATGAAGATATCACTACATTTTTTTCTTAAGCATATCAAGTAGGAAAAAGCTAGAGCTTGACAAACAACACCCCAGTTCAATAAAACTACACTTCCAGCTAAAAGAAGTAAAATGAAGTCCCTTTAAACAGTGCCTTAAGGCAATAGCCTCAGAAACATTTACTTAATCAGCACTCTTGAACAAACTTACTTAACTGTATTTCTCCATTACCATCTACTGCGAGAATCCTTAACTCGATAATATTGTAAATCCCTGAAAAGAAAGAACCAAGTTGAAAGGCAAATAGACTAGTGCATAATTGACAAAGGGACTAACCTTTAAAGAAAGGTAACACCAAACCCAGGAAAGCTAGGTATAATCTCTAGTCTCTCAATGCAACAAAGCATCCTTACTGCTCCAGGAGTAAGAGAATTAAAATAAATGAATGAGAACAGCCAAAACATAAAGAACAAAAATCCGAAGAAAAACCACAACAAAAAGCTTGAGAGTTTTCAGTCAAAATCAGACAAAACCAAACAAACCAGAAAACCACCAAGCCAAGGACTTCACAAAATGAGACTGTAGCTAGTTGAAACTGAGAAGGTGCAAGATATGGTCATGAAGCTCAGCATAAAAGGATCACCGCCACTGCCCTCCCTCCAATATTAGCAACACTGACACCACGTTCCCTTCCTGCCCAGAAAGACAGCACTCTGGGCAGCTCCAACCCCCCTTGCCAATCAGGTACACAGGCAGGGGGACAGTCCAGGAACTATTGCAAAGCAAGGCAGCTGTGGGAGAGAAAGGAGCCGGGGGGAAAAAATGTGCATATCAGAGAGAAATGGCAGTTTCAAGTACAAGGAAAGCTCACCATGTCTGCAGGATTTAATCATGCAATTTTAAGGGGGACAGGGAGGAGAAGAGGGGAAAATATGGGCTCTAACCCAAACAGTATCAAAAGCAATAAACAAGAGGGACTGGAAATCAGAAACTCCTCCATAGTGGGCAAGGCAGCAAGCTCTGAAAGTTTCCATCATTTCAAACTCAGTGTTGATAAGGGTCAAGAAGAAAATCCTTACTTTTAGGAATGTTTGCTGTGATCTGTTCCTTGAAAAAATGACAGCTATGGAATGATTCAAGTAACTGCTGTGAAAAAATCATCTGTTCCGCAAAAGGCAACTTCTCTGCCAGCTGGTATTTGAGAGACAATTTTATGTGAAGAAAAACAAAACATAATTTACAGAATACATTCATCCAAATTCACCAAAAGGTAAAATGTATTTATATTCCTTAATGTAAACAATTTCTTTTCTAAGACACACAAACCCACCAGTATCACAGCTGATGACAATTTCTAAATTGGAAAAATATTCTTAGAAATCACGCGTGAATTATTAGTGTCAAAATCTATCAGGTGGATCCATGAGAAAAAATCCACCCACTAGCCTATTTACCAGGAATTATTTCAAATTTATTCCTCGGTAAGTACCTAATCAGAGTGGTATACAGATGTGACACAGAAAGGGCCAGATCCTTCCGAGATGCAACTTCAGTGAAATTTGAAAGATATACAATTTTAAGACCATTTGTAGTTTCATATTTTAATGTAATAGTCACCTCTTAATTTAGTTAGATTGGTTCCTGAGCAACTTGAACTAATGAGTGACATTCCTGCCTGCAGCAGTAGGGTTGAAACTGCAGGGATCTTTAAGGTCCCTTCTAACCCAAGCTATTCTATGGTAAGTAATTACCTTCCATCTCATTTAACAGCAACAACTTTGTCTAGTTTGTTCTAAAGAAACAAACCAGAAAAACCCAACCAAGCCAAAAAAAAAAAAGAAAAAAGGGATTACAAGGGTGAAATTTGCACATATTAAAATTAATTGATTTTATTTTATCCTCTAAATACACCAATAGATTGAGCTCCATGTATAGCTATAAAGCACGAATTATACACCTACAAAGCAGAAATTAAAAATTTGGTCATATAAATATTGACTTTACAGTTCCACTAACCACAGAAATTTATTCCACAAGCTGTTAATCAGTGGTTCCAAAACAAAGACGACTTCAAGCTTGATCTGAGAAACACAATGCAGAGAGGGAAGTGTAATCTCTTTTCGAACTAAACACTGCATATCCAACGAATGCACTGAGATAAATTGTGACCCTGCAAATATTTAGTTACAAGAACATCCAATGGAACTGGCCAAGGATGTCAACAGAAGCTTTATTTATTGACTTAAGCTAAGTGCCCACAAGACAAAAATCTGCTTATATTCATTGATAACACGCTTAGAAAGTCAGAGGAACAGGACCACGCCTACCACTTCAATTTAAAAGCACTGGCCAGGCCCACCTTAGCTGCTCAGATAATTTGACTACAGCTGCAGAGCAAGAGGGAGAACGGTTGCAAGCACAAGCTCAGCAAACACAAAAGGATGAACTTCATTTAAAGTCGTTAGGAACAGAAGATTCTGATACATTTTATCTCACCAGGTCCATATTCACAGCAAAAACTTCTGTTTTGTCAGCTAAACTGGATCAAAAAGAGTTTGACAAACAAGAGTCTTCACTGTAAAAATTAAGGGGCTTACTGAAAGCACCCATGTAATTAAAAGGATTAGACTTGCTTCTCATACCTACAGAATAACAGATTTAACTTAAAGCACATACAGCTTTTATAATGAGTTGCTTCAATAATTAAATATTTCAGCTGCTTTCTCCAATCTTTCTTTGAGTTTGTATAACTAACTCGTTCAGCCTCGTTAGCATTTCACACACTCTGCCTTATTCAGATTTCCTCTCATTCCACACATGGAAGCACTGCTGATAGAAATCAGACACCTAAACAGAAGCTCAGATCAGTGTTTAGTCAGCATCCTTTCAAAATATCTCAATTCTGAGATGCATTCTTTACAAAGCATTTAATTCCATCCAAAACCAAACTAATTTAAATTTCAGCGGAATCACTGTCTATTTTCTCTTGTTCCCTACTCTGCCAAATCAGGTCACCTCAATCGTAGCATTCAGTCAGTCTTTCTCTTGGCTCATCCTAAAAAAAAATAAAAAATCTGTATGTCCTAAATGGTAAGTGGGTATATTACCAAATATAAAGCTCAGCTGAGAACTCTATCTCACAAATCACACCAATGGATTTTCAATATGTGTTTTATTGCTCATTTGTTCTAAAATTGAAAAAACTCATAAAACTAAAGGCTCATGGTTAATTAGACATTAAAAAATGCAACCCGTCACACATGCTTGGTAAGAGACACTTTTTAATTCAGCTGGGTAGACAAAAATAAATATATTTCTTCACAAATGATACTTCAGAAGAATCTTTCCCATCAGAAAATAATCTATGTAGGATGTCACTGTAATTTCACTATATTGCTCTAATGCTTCACATTAGGGAAAAATAATAAATTTCCAAACTACGAAGCTAAAATAACATTTGATTACGTACTACCTCTCTCATCTCAAGCCATTAAGTAGGAACCAGTTTATTATCATTGCCACTAACTTTTAAGATGCTTTGTCTTCCAACTATCCTCTACAGAGCCCTTCAGTACACGAATGCACAAAGAGTGATTTGACACCTGGCACCACTGACAGGTAAGGGGGAGGTGGGCTGGCAACCTCTTCTTTCATGCCAGATCAATCCTTAGTTGTACTATCAAGGTAAAGCTAACAAACATATCTTAATCCATAATTTTCTACTCTGTCTACAATAAAGCATTAAGGAGAAGAAACTTCATTGAAGAACCTTCAATTGTATCTGAGAGCATTGTTTTAGCAACTGATTTGACTAATTAATGCTGTTTACACATGAAGTTTGCTGGAGTTCTTTGCTTTAAGGATGTTTTATGTTGATTTATCTTTGAAACATTAGCATAAGGTGTTCTCAAATTGAAGAAAGAATGTCTAAAGAAGGCAATGCCTTGTTTAAACTGATCTCTAAACTTAAGTGATTTAATCACTACAATTTTCTTGTGTACACAAGGCCTTTGTGTTACAGCAGCCCCTTGAAAAGGTGTAGGCTTCAGGCACACTGAGAGAAGCTTGATGGACCAGGAACCCAAAACGAGCTGCAGATTAGGTACACAAGGCTTTGTTTGATTACTCCCTCCTAACCAGCTAGCCCTATGCTAATAGCTCTTAGGATAGTTATATTTGCATGACAAGGAAGAAGAGATTTTTAACTATTCTGTGTGTAGAATGAGGAGAAGTGGCTACCCATTATGTCACTACACTGAACTGAAACATTATAACTTAGGCAAGCCAAGGCTGGACAGGCTAATATTTTTTTTCCAAAATCTATGCAGCACCACATGAATACACACACACAGAAAAAGAAAATAAAGGCATTACTCAGAAAATAATTTACATTTAGCAAAAGGGATTTCATTTACCACAGTCTATGCGTAAGCAAAACAAAAGAATATCTTTGTAAAAGCAAATTTCACATACAAGCAATCTGCATAATGAAGTTTTCTCCAGTAGCATTTGCCTTTTTCTGTATAATAGAAGCCTGTGTGGATGACAGTGCACATGCTCTTGTCATAATGCCTTGGGAGAAAACCATAATTCAGAGAGGCAGGGCCCCACCTCACTTCCTTCGCTGACAGGTGCTTGACAGTCCTTGTGCCCAGGGCATGCAGCTGTGGCTTACCCTCTCCTCCTGCAACAATTAACACTATCCTCACCAGCTGCTGGACAGTCCAATGTGGCTTGTAAAGACCTCTATACCCAGCCCCTTTTCAAGATTCTTCGGCATTTGAATCTCGCAGTGGCTTGCTTTCAGGCTGGTCTATAAACTCCTTTTCAATTCTTTTAATAGCTTCTTCAGATATTTGTTTAACACATGAGAGATAGGTTTGTTAATCTATAGTTTTGTCCCTTACTGTTCTATTTACTTACTTGAATTTTCACATCCGGATCAATAAACATAAAAGTAAGATTTTTCTCTCCCTTTATACCTTCCATCCCTGTGCCTGTTTTCTCACAGATTTTTCTCTCATGTTTTTAATTTTTCCCCTTTCACCTCATCTTCCTTGCTTGGTAATTAATAACAACCATCTAGAATGCCTAACCGCAGAGGGGAAACTCCTTTCTTCATACAGGAAACAAGACACTGATTTAAGTGTAAGGACACACATAAAATGCAGTTTAGCACCTGCACAAGTTAGAAATGGGCACAAATTCCAATTCTTCTTGCTATACCAGATCATGACAATTATTATCAGAGTACAGTCCTGCCTTATATACCTCTTCTCTTTCACTTTCCAGCAGATTTTCAGCAGCAAGACAGTTTCCTCTAGTCCAGAGCCATACTTTACCTGGGTTTACATGAAAACTGAACCTAAAAAAACCTAGGCTAAAGTCTCACATTTTTCTTCTAAAGTATTAATACATGAAATATATAAAGTATTTTCTGTGTGTCATGGCTGCCTCATTTGTCTTCATTTCTAGAACGGACCTGCCTCAGAAGAAGGGAAGATGTAGCCAACTCAAAAATGAAGCTACCTGGAACAAGGGACAGCATTAACAAAGGATTTGACATAATTTTTCCCAGGTTCTCCTACTTTGCCATTTATCCTACATCAACTGAGAGAGCTCAGGGATACCATACTACCAATACCTTCCTGGTGTGTCTGGGAAATCTTCTTGTTTTCTGCAGACTATCCCTTACAGATGAGGCAATCAACAAACTTCTGCAAAAAGATTTTCAAAAACCTATTAGAGGTTTCATTACTTCTTGTGTCATTTGCACACGGGCAAACCACAGTTCTTTTGATGGAGGTAAAAATCCCAGTTCATTTTTGGCTCTTCCCTGAACTCCACACCCACCTCTGGTGTCTGTGGTTGTGGGCGTTCAGTTTGATCCAGGGTTTGGCACTGATCTTCTATAGCTCTTCAGTACTAGTATATTTGGGTACTTTCCATCACCTTATTATTGCTCTGACATACTCATTTTGCTTTTTACATGAGCAAATTCTCAGTTAATTTACTGCCAGATTAAGGAACTCAAGAGTCTAAACTACTAATTATTTGGCCAGATCATTGGCCACAGATGGGCAAGGGGCTCTACAGATCAACAGCACATCATGCCTTAAATGGGCCACAGGGGTAGGTAATAAGATTTTCTTGCTTTCACACTTGATTTCATATAGGTAGCATTTTGTTTTCTTTTGTGACTATATTTTATGTCTTTTGTGTAGTTAAAAGAGGTTTTTTTCTTTGTGCAAAGCTAGTTCTCGAGCTAAGGAAGACCAGGAGAAGGGGGTTCTGAGAAACTAGGAGGAAAATAACTGCTTTGAGCAACTCACGAAGTGATTTCAAGAATATTGGCTAAATATCCCAGTTATGGAAGGACTAAAAGGAGGGAAAGGAAAGGAACCAAACCCTACACTGTAACTTGCATAATGTATCTTTTTAAAGAGACAAACATACAAAAGCAGAAAACCACAGCATTTGTGAGTTCCATTTACTTCATTAAACCAAGACAAAAACTATTAACATCAGTTTCATGGAAACATACCATTACTGAAAAACTTGTCTTTTTCTTTATGTTTTTCAACCAATACACCTTCCCATAAGATGAACATGACTTATAAACCAGTTCTGCTCCATTTCACAGACCTGAGCATCTCAGTGAGGATCACACTATTTTCAGACAGGAGTGGAACTGAGAATCTCTGGAATAAAGTATACAATAACTGACATCTTTCATAGAAGTTTTGTTTCCCACCTAAACCAGTGTTGGAATACTTCCACACGAATGGTAAATATAATTTGAGCTTATGAGGCCAGGTCTCCCAAAGCAGCTCCTAACACAGTCCCTGGAAGAAATATTCTAGCCAGAATTTCCATTTTTGTCAATAGCAACATATGGGCATATGCACTGAGTCACCAAAGATGATCTTCCAGGCCAAACATCCATCTATACAAATACAGAATTTGCCTGGGCAGAGTTTGCAAGAGATCATTTTTCCAGATGGAGCACAAGATACATTTCATTTGAGGCCCTCAGGTACTACAGAAACAAAATCATTTTAAAGAGGCCCTATTTTGATCCCTATAATGACATGAATAAGGTAGAATAAATAACTAGGATGAGATTGTAGACAATATACTTCACAGCAAAAAACAGAGCCACACAGAAGCTATTTTTCTCCCTTTGAGCCTTCAAACCTTATCTCAGCAATCACCTTCTACTCAATATTGCTCTTTCATCCACTAAGTTGAATTTCTTGGACTCAAGGCAGACATAACTGTGAAGTTATAAGTAGCGGCTGTCTGACCACAAAGTTAGTTAAAATCACCAAAAGAAACCTCAAACAACTCCACTGATACACATTACCACCGGCCTCAGAATGTATTTTAGGCACTATCACCTATGTATGCCTATAATGATTTACACTGCAATCCAGTGACACACAGTATGTTACAAACAGTGATGCTGACCATCATAAACTTTTATACTGAGTCAGAACAAACGTATTTAGGATGATTCATTAGTTGCAAGTAAAACAAAAGAACAAATTCTGTCTGTATAGAAGCCAGTAGTAAAATTTCTCCCAAGCTTTTAAGCTAAGATTAAAAGTGAAGCAGTAAATTGGCATCTGATCAGAGCTTCTGCCTCACCACACTATTTGTAATGTTACACCCCACACAAGCCAGGCAGCCTTTATACAAGTGTCTTCCTCAAAAAAATCTTCCTGACTCACAAATAGTTGTTCAGGATCCTGAGTCTTCGGGAACTTCAAAAACCTGCCACTTCCATAGTTTCTCCAAAAACAAGAAAGGAAAAGAACCTTTTTTGTTTAAATCCTTCTCCCCTGCCACCACCATGGGAAAGGTCCCCCAAGGATGATTTCCCTACCTGCTAGCAGTTCCTCATGGCCATGCAGGTAACAGATCACCCACCAGCCCTTAGGGATGGTGACAGCAGGAAGGAGTTTTTCAGAACTTAACAGGCAGTAATGGTAAGCACCTGCCTGCATTAATATGTTTGTTGGAGGACCAACTATGTGGAAACCAGGTTATTTCTGAATACAGGAGATGATGCAGTAGGGGCAGGTAACAGATTCTTATGACTAAGGGCTCACCAAGACTTGCCAAGTTTAATTTAAACCCTAAGGGCTTAAAGCAGGGAACAAGTTTCCCCTGTGATAAAGGAAGAATCAATTCTGCCCTTCTTTTTTGGAAAAAATGACAGAGGCAGCTTCCCTGACAAACTCCACATACCAGGTACTTTACACTCTAAAATGGATAGAAGGAAGAAGGTATACTTAGTCAGCAAGGTGCAGTAGATAGAGAAATAAAAGATTGCACTGGCTAAGAGGCTCACAGCAGTAGCCATCAGGTCTGCAAACTGTTGGGTGCTGATGCAATGCTTCCAGTTTCACTCCTGTTTCTTCCAGCAGCTGTCCCAGGTACACTGGGAGAGAAAGAACCACCTGCCCTCAAGTCTAAGAGTTGGTAGGAAATGCTAAAAGCTGACTTAGGAAGGTTTAGGGGTAAGGAATGAAAGATGAATCAGTGCAGCATTTCTCCTCCCTGGTTTTGTCTACCATAATTACATCACTGTGCCTGAAAACATCATGAATAACTGATTTGCTAACATATCAGTAAATTCACTTTTTTTAAGCTTAGAAGACATTTTAGGCTCCCTAGACTTCCTTTCCAGTACAGGCAGCTGAATATTACATTCTGACTATTTTAGTGGTCAAAGAAAAACATTTCTATCCATGGTTATTTTTGAAAGTGAAAGGAAGATAAAATTTAAACCAAAGAAATCTGTCACATGCAATTCTGCTGTAAATATCTCTAGTTCACATAATATTACATAATAATAGAGACAGCAAAAAGTACTAGTGGACTATATGAAATAGTTGTTTGAAAGGAAACCAAGATCTTGTGTAGAAGACATGCTTCAGTAAATGGATAATGTAAAGAATTTTATTAAACCACTTTTTTTGTTCAATAATCTTTTTCACTGCTAAAAGTTATTAAAAAGCTTTTACATGATAAGTTGTCTGTGTTCTACATGAAAAAATCCTGCTAACTCAATAGGAGGCTGTCATAAATGTCAGTGCTACACTGACATGGGACTATTACTTTTTTTTTCCCTACCATTAATTAAATTCTCAGTATGACAAAATGTACATTGCAAGAGCAAGTGAGAAAAAAATGCAAGGAAAGCACTGAATGAATCAATTCATTATGCATGTATTCACTACTAAGGTCTTTTTTCTTCTGTTACTTTCCCTTCTAAACCTTCTGATTAAGCTTTACATTAAGTCAGACAAGCTGTCTCCTACGAGTAACGAATATAGGGGTTTCACTATAATGATATGCCTTTTGGTACACCAGCACTACACAACTACAATTACATTTTCACTAGCTGGATGATCAAGGAAACTTTGATTGTGCTTTCTGTAAAAAATCCATGGATAAGAGGTAAAAAACCCTGTGAAATGACAAGCACATTTGAAAGTGAAACATGTAAGCAAGCAGAGAGACGTATATGTGTGATTTTATTTTTTTAATATAATGTAGAGTGCTGGTTAGCAGCTTAATCACTTGACAGCAAATGATTATTCAGCATCAATAACCCCTATTATGAGTTGTGAATTCTTTTTTTAAGCTGAAAGTGCTTAAATAACAGAACAAGTATAAATTACTGGGAAAAAACTTAACAAAAGCTTTTTAATAAATCTAATTTCACATGCATTCATACACTTTATTCTGTAAGTAAGAGGACTTCAATTTGAAAAGCTCATTAGATAAAAAAAAAATTTTTTGCTTAGCCCTTATTTACTTTCATGGATTTGTTGATTTCAGGTTTAAGTAATGTATACAACTCTAGGTTAAATCTTTGGACACCTGTGAGGGAGGAAGAACAAAGGAATACTCAAAGCCTCAGGGAATTGCCATATTCTCCACTTTAGCAATGAGATAAAATCCTGGAAGATTCTGACAGAGATGCAGAATAACACCTGCATCCAACCTCATACCCTCAGAAAAATCAGTGATGTTTTCACTTATTTGCAATTGTTGCTGCTGAACTGGGGCCTGAAGAAGAAACTGCAGAATAAAAGAGCAGATGGAAACCCCAGAAGAGCAAATGAAGAACTGCCAAGAGTGACTGAGGTGAAATAGAGCCAAATATTTTTACCAGCTCCTAAAATAAGACGTTTGGTAGTGAGATCAGAAGCTGAGCAATCACACCAAATTATGCTCCAACCTGAGATGAAAGTTTTAGTTTTGTTCTTCCAGCCAGTATAAACAATAAAAGAAAAGAAAAACATAATAGGAACTTTTCTAAATACATTACACAAAACCAGAGACAACCTTATAACTTACAAACTCTAGAGGAGAAGTCCATTGGACAACAAAATAGTACAGGATAGAGAGGACATGCCACACAGCAATTCTGTTTCACACAGGTGCGTGTGGTTTGTAAGTTGAAAATTATTTTTCTGTTATTGCTTTTCAGGGTGTTTGTTGTGCTGATGGAAGGCAAAGGTCACACTACACTAAAGAAACTTTAGCTGATTATTCAGAAGTCAGGGTTCAAGTTTTATTGCTGCTGTTTCTATTAACAAAACTGCATCTCGGGCAAGCTGAAAGCTGATGCCTGGTTCCAGACTACTGGTGCACAACAGCCTGACTCCATGAGGTGCACTCTTGGGAACGATGTCTGTGATGGGCTGAGAGGGCAATAAAAGCTTTCAGAGACTATTCAGGAATGAATGTGTCTGACTAGAAAAGATAGAAAAAAAATTTGATCTGTCCAAATTGTCATTCACCAAAAGCAAATTTAAAAGACTGTATTCTAGCAATTTCCCCCTAAAAGATGAGGGACATAAATCCTGGAATTCATTAAAGACCTCTGTTAAGTATTTTAACAGACAAACCTAAAAAGGCTCTGTAAACAGACAAGAGCCTTTTACTAATTCAAGAAGTTATAAAACAAAATATTTTTAAAAATTCAACAACAAAACTACATATTGTCCTGAGTAGAAAAGGAGCACCAGTGTGGAAGACAAAACACATGGGTTTGAAAGTGAGGAGCTGTAACACTCAAGTTTGAACACAAAGCTACCTTAAAAAGTGATTAAACCGTAGAGAGAGACCCATATGGTTTGGAATATGCCATTTTTACCAAAACCTGTCCCTGACCTGCAAAAAGAGTGACCAATTGTGTGTGGAACCATTTAACTGGGCTATAATGAATTCTAGCTTTTCTAGGAATTACCCAACAACTGTACAGCAAAGACATCATTTCATTTGCCGTCTTCATCCAGCTTCTCACCCTCCTACAGCTGGTCCCAGCCTGTTACTCAGTCCACATTTCTTCTTCTGTGCTCAAGTTTTAAGAGGCTGAGCAACAGGAATTGCTTCCCACAGTGCCAAACCCTCAGAGTCCCCATAAAGCCTCAGATGTATGGTGATTTCTTCTTACTCCATCTTAGCTCTCTATATCAAGGTATCAGAGTCCCCACAAAGCAGGTATTTTCATTGGGCACTGGCAGCAGGCAGCACAGACATGTTGCTTGCTGCCAATGAAAGCCAAGAACTACGCAGCTAGATCTGAGAGCAAGACCCTAAATGACAGATATGACACAGAAACAGCCAGCTGTTTCACTGGATTACATTGCTTGACATAATGCAACTGGAAGCAGTTTTCACAGAATCAAACTTGGAAGGGACCCACAAGGATCAAGTCCAACTCCTGGCCCTGCACAGGAGCACCCTAAGAACCACACCACGTGTCTGAGACCACTGTCCCAACACTTCTTGAACTGTCAGGCTTGGTGCTGTGACCACTTCCCTGGGGAGGCTGCTCCAGTGTCCAACCACCCTTTGGGTGAGGAATCTTTTCCTGATATTCAACATAAATCTCCCCTGACTCAGCATCAGGCCATTCCCTGGGTCCTGTCACTGGTCACCACAGAGCAGAGATCAGTGCCTGCTCCTCCTCTTCCCCTCACGAGGAAGTTGTAAATGCAGTAAGGTCTCCCCTCAGTCTCCTCTTCTCCAGGCTGAACAGACCAAGTGACCTCAGCCACTCCTCATATGGTTTCCCCTCAAGGCCCTTCACCACATTTGCTGACTTCCTTTGGATGCTCTCTAGTAGCATATATCTTTCTTATATAGTGGTGCACACAATATTAAAAGGCCTAGCTGGTGAGGATGATTTTTAGGCAGCCCAAAATGAATATTCAACACCTCCATGCACACAAGGGTTTGCTAAAAGTGCTGTCAGTAATATGGTTCTCTACCACCTTAGAGCAAAAGCCAAAAATATATATAAGTGAGTGTTATCCTGTATATACAGTTAAAAGAGGTTGTCCTTTACAATGTGTGCATAAGCATAAGCAGTGTGCTTTGGAAAAATCAAACCAAAAATTAATGCACATCAAGCACCTGTGACATCCAAACTGGTAATTACAATTTTGGGCAGATAACTGGGCACTACTGATAAATTAAAATGTGATTTGGAAGGCAGATGTATGTTGCACTTCAGTGGAGAACTTGCATTAATTCTCCCACAAAATAGTCTATCAGTGCATCAGCTCAAGAGTAACAGGTTCTTTTTTATAATTATTACTACATGAACGTGTTTTATGTTTGGATGAGATACTGATGACAGCTCATTTTCCCCTTGCAGCCAACTCAGTCTCATCCAAACTATTAATAAAATGTTTTAATATTACAATTAATGTAATGTATTACATTAGGAGAGTTCCAAGACAGATTTGCCAGTGGATGTTAAGTCAATGATCACTGACTAACTAAGCACAAAACTCAGCCTTTAAGCAACAGAAGAAATGTCAGGTGGTATGGCTACTCAGTAGACTTTGTTCTCTCTTCATGAAAAATATACTTGAAATAATATATTCAGATGACCACGTAATTTATGTCCTTGTTACCTCTATCAACATTTTCACTAATATTTGCAGTTCACTTTGGAATGGCTTGTTTTGTTGTAAAATGAGCTCCTATACTACACACATTTCTGCAAGTACAGTAAATGGATTGAAACAAAGATATACTTTGTTTCCAGGAAAAGTCTGCATACTGCATAGAACAATAAGCTTTTAAAGCAAGTCATCTTCAAATACAAAGTGTCCCCTATGCAGATTTTACTACTCTAAATTTAATATTAGCCTGTTGTATAAACCAGTGAAGTGGCTGGCAAACACTTCAGTAAAATTTTATCTAGAACATATAATGACAGCAATTTCCCATTTTTCCTTTACATTACCAAATTACAAAAAACCGTCACAATTACAACCCAAGTTCATGCACTTCTTCAAGTTACAGATGATCTATCAAACTATTTCTGTGTCAGTGTACACTACAGCTAAATGTTCCAGTACCCTCAGTTTAATTGACCTTATGGAACTCACTGAGAGTGAAGACTTGCTTTGTAACCACATTATGTTCATTTTGACAGTGTAAATGAAGCAGACATTTTATAACCAAGACTTGCTAATGTTTTAGTACAATAAGTATTTCAAGTCTAAGTTTATGATCTAAAAAAATTCAAACTGCCACAACTACCCAGATATGTAAGAATTAAAACACAATGTCATTTATAAAAGCAACAACTGGAATAATAATTTTTAAATTACCTAGTTTCTTGCTACTCTTCTAGATTTGCTGTTGAACAGAAACTTGACAGATCTAGTCAGGGCAAATTTTAAGAATCTCCTTCAGGCAGTCCTCTCTGGAAATATTTTTAAGTCAGTTTTTATCTACAAGCCTGTGATGCACTGGCAAGGTTTCCTCACAGACATGTCGCTGGGTGCACCAATATTGCATTTTATTACTAGCTATATTCAAACCAATTCAATCTATAGGCCAGTCTACAAAAGAAGCACTACTCACTCTCACAAACTTGCAGTGCCCTGTGTCTACTAAAGACCTACTTCCTCCCACATTAGTGTCAGGAAAACATCAGGAAGAAACTCTGTGTAAGCTTTATTTCAGAGAATTCTCTGAGAAAAAAAAAAGGTAAGTAAAACACAACAAACCAAACACAAACTCAGGAAAGCAGAACTCTTTGGGGTAAATTATAGACATGATACAAAATCCTTAGACAAATATTACATAGTGAATACAGATATTAAACAGATAAATAATATGATGATATGCAATACTAGTAAAGAAGGAATAGGTCAGAGTCCTTAAAATGTAAACCTTCAATACTGGACCCAAATCCCTACTTCAAAAGTCAGGATGAAAATAATATAAATAGTTAAGCCAAATTCTGTCCTGTTAGCAGGAAAATAGCAGAATTTGTTAGCTTGTAAATTTTTTTCAGAAAGAACATCTACATTTAACCACAGAAATTTATTTAGACCACAGAAGGTAAGAAGAGTTCCTCTTGCATAAAAGTAAAAATACAGTGAATTAAAATAAATACAGAATCAAAAGAACTTGGAAATATGTATTTACACTGCCTCCTGTGCCTTTAGTGTTGTCTTCCCTTGGAGTTCAAAAAAATCCTCTTATTAAGGAAATTTTGGGGTTTTTTTCATTTACTATGTGGAACTATATGACACCTTTTTAAAATAACCAGAAATTCTTAACTATGGACACTGAAATACACCCACGTTAACAATACAAATCAACATTTCTCCACTGCGTTAGTTAAAATATTACATTTTGTGTCATGCGTGCAAAAGGTGAGGAACTTTTGGTGGCATCTTACCAATGACTCTCTGAATACTGTGGACAGGCACAGAAGTCTCTTCTTCCTCCTCTGAATCAGGAGAAGATAGGAAAAGGACATCTGGGAGAGAACTCTTAGGTGCAACAGAAAGGACAAAGTTGTATTGCTGCTCAGGGAGGGGAAGCGGTGGGAATAAATGAGATCGCCAACTTTCAGTTTTCAAAATCATGACCTTAATATCAATAAACTGCTATAGAAAAGGCAGTCTCTGCTTTTGTCCTGTAGCCAGATCTTAGAAAAGGCCATCCACTATGCCTCCACTAGTGCCAAGTCTCAGAATGCACAGGTATCTAGGCTGGGAGCACTGATTGTCAGCCAAGGACAGCTCCTGTTAGGAAGCATTTAGCTACATGTACAAAGGAGTCTGAAGACAGACTACAGAACAGGTTGGCATGATGAGCATAATCCCGCAGTTCTGCTTTCTTGGAAAAAAATCCAGTGAACTCAACATCAAGCCTGTATGGCACGATTGCACCCCCACAGATGAAAAAGAGCTGAGAGCTGTTTCACTGGGAGAACCATTGTTTCACATCACCCTATGTGGAGGTACACCATGGAAGTCAAGCAGATTACATTTACATTAAAATTCAGGAAAGCCTGAACAAGGGACACACAGTAAAAACTATGAGACAAACTAGCAGGGGAAGAAAAACCAAGACAAGACAAAACAAAGCAAACAAAACAAACCAGAAACTGATCAATAATTTCTTGTTGAAATATACCAGTGGCATTAAGTATTTTCTGTACTTTTTTCCAAACATGCCCAACATTTCCAGCTGGACAGCTACTTGTCACCTTTGAAAGATGACACATACAAAACACTAGCTATGCTAAGCATTTCCCTGCTCCAGAAAGTTAAGAATATTTTTCTTCTCTGATGCAAAACAAGACAAAAAATTATTAAACACTGGCCCATATATCTTCTATTATAGAGAAAGGCTATTGGGAAATGGTGTATATTGCGCCAAGTTTCCTTTGAGTCAGCTGCAAGGTTCTTACTTGCCAAATGTAGTTAAAATAGAAAGTATAGAAACTGACAGTAACAACTGAACCAAAAGTTTAGTGCTGCAGTTTTAATTAAAATCAGAGCTAAGAGAAAATACTGAAAGTTTTGGGGGTTAATGTGTATGTTAAAGAATTGTACCAAAGACCAGAAATAAAAAAAGAAAAAAAACTATTTTAAATAGTTTTATGTATAGAAGGTGACAGATACATCATCTACTGCACTTAGTAAGAAGTCTGAAATTTGTTTTATTCTATATACAAAAATATTTACTACCTTATTTTTATACTTTACAATAAAAGTACATTTATAACTTTAGCACATCAACACTAGTTGATGTACTAAAACTATGTGGAAAAAACCCAGAAAATTAGTTATTGAGTTGAACACATATCTAAAAGCATCTTTTAAGTATGTCTTTGGTACTTTTTACAAGGCATGCTACATTATTTTCATTGTAGTAAAATCATTTACCAAGTATGAAAATCCTAACATAGCTGCAGTTCTTTAACATCCCTTCCTTCTCATGGAACCTTACATTAATAAAATATCAATGCGTCTATTTCTATCACAAAAAGAATTTTCCAAGATGTACAAAAGCACACCTGAAGCATTATGGTATTCCTGGAAAGGCTGAGCTTTCTCAAGTTCACTCCACCAGCCCCAAGGAACTGCAGCAAGTACCCTCCAGACTCAGGGGGGAGCTGCAGGATTTATTCCGGAGCATGGTGTGGCGTGCAGCCAAAGGAGTAATTTAGCAGAGTTTTTGGCCAAGCAGGAAAGTGTTCCATTTCTTCTGCCATTCATTGAGACCCATGAGGAAACTGAGACAGGAAGTCAGGCTTCCAGATAATAGGAGTGTTCCTAATGATGTCCTTTGGCTCGCAACACAGAACAGTTCCTCTAAGCTCCCCCTTGCTACAACATCTTCTCTCCATATAATTTCCTACTGTAAAGGGGGAACAACAACAAAAGCTTTAAAAATTAGTTTTTCTTTGCAATGCAAAGAGCCTGGTTAAACTACATGGATTATCTGCTTCTTACTGTGTATTAACTCTTTGTTTTAAAACAGCTGATTATGCTTGGAAATTAGTCTGCCGTGATATCACTTCAGAAAGATTCTCCCATTGCAATGTCTGAACATATATATAATATATATATATAAAGAAACACCAAAAAACCAGGTACACCATAATTACCCGGTTACCTCTTTTCTCCATTGCCATGGATCATTGAAAAAAATACACCTCCAGTAAGTTTCAGTAAAGTGACCCTAAATACAATTTTTCTGCAGCCTTAAATTCTGACCTTATTAAGGTGAACACCACCATGCCATTCACCGCATTAGAAGTAACAAGACATCCTGAGAGGAAATGAGGTCTGAGTGAAGAATTCAGCCTAATAAGTTGCAGTACATAAACATAAAGCATTTAGAATTCATACATAAATGTGCCAGGATACACACGTTAGATAAAAAATGAAAGCACCACTTTATCATAAAGGGAAAAAACCCCCAAAAAACATCTTCGTTGTCTGCTTTGGGTCCCTGCCCAGAGCATAGCTCCCTGCTGTACAGCCCACACCATGGCCCACCTAACCCTACCCAGAGTCTGTAACACATCATTATGCAGGTTCTTCTACATCCCACCTGTTGGATCTGCTGTATCCCGTGGCAGGATACAAGGCAGTGCTATTTTAGCTATGATAGTCCAAAGAGATAAAATTCCAAGTTTGCAAGGATTTGGTCTATGTTTTCTTAGACCAATCTAACAGAAAGAAAAAGCATAACAAACTTCCTGACACACAGTCTTTATAAGCCATGGCATTTTACCAGATGTAAGAGCCACTGAACAATCCACAGCAATGTCCAAGAGCAAAACCAAAAGATGTGCAAGAACAATTCATCCATATTTAACGGAACAACAGGTTGGAACAAAATACCACTAGGAATTTTGATGTGTGTATCATTACTTTAATTAAAAGTCACTACCTTAGCAGCAAATAAACTACAGAGAGCAGTTTGATCTGCAGAAAAAAAGCACTCACAGAAATTTCTGCTGGAAATCATCTGTCTATGGCTGCAGAGTTCTCAGCACAGGATAATTCACTTATCATTTGCATCTCAGTTTTACCTGATTACCTGGCTTTCCCTGGCAAATAACCCAATCTCTGTGATTTCTCTAAGTACCTATCCAGCCTTAAATACAGATACCTGTGACTCCTCAGGCAACAAGCAGGAAGGGAAACTAAATCCAGAACTGATTCTGGAGAGGGGAGGAAGGAAAGATGCAGAGTGTGTTTGGCTGTGCCCTGGGGGACAAGGAATCCCTGTAGCTCCATTAGTGCAGGAGCAAATCTTGCACATGCTCCTTTCCAATGGACAGCCAGCTGTAGAAAGGGTTTATTTCCATATCAGAGCAGCATAAAAGGAAACACAATTGATTGGCATGTAAGAATGGAAATGTTAACTTTTTTCTTTAGCACTTGCAAGTGGATCCAAAATCTTATCTAGGTCTTTGCTAATTTCTAAGACATATTATCTGCTTGTTGGAAGGAGAAAAAAATTTCTCCACTGATAAAACCTAGAATATTTTAGGTTAATGAAGTCAAGCCAGTTTATGTGAGCAGAAACCAAGAGTTAAATAATTTTTCTTCTTGCATAAGATTATGCAAGTAGTTAGAACTGAGGATTACTATTTATATTCATTTTCATTGATTTTTCCTTATGGCTGTTATTTAGTCTGATCTTGCTCATTAATTGGGAAAAACAAACAAAATGTTTGGAAAGATTTGATTATAAATGTAAATAACTCAGGAAATTATTTGTTTTCTTATACAAACTCCAACCTAGAATGTCTAGATCAATGAATCAGTAAAAGTACATTATATGTGATGGAATGCTATATGATACACCAAATAAATCTAAGACACATTATTAAAAATCTCAAAAAATAGCAAAGAAAAATTAATATTGTCCAGGCTGATAAAGATTGTCATGATTTTAGCTGGGTCTCCACATTTTTGATTTAAAGCACCATAGAATAGCTTGCATTTCTCTCTAACATTTTAGCTGTAGCTAAAAGATCTGCATATCTCCATAAACACATTACTGATCTAGTAAGCATCTTTGTATTTGGCTCTCTTCCATAAAGCAAAAGGAAGCGTATGTTATAAATTCTCTTTACTCATGTTTCACTTCTGTAGACACACTGACTGTGATCCATCAACACTACAATTCACATTTAATTCAGCTTCTTCCAAATTAAAGGTATTATGAATGAAAGCATCCAAAAGACTTGAAATAGGTTTCTATATTTTCACCTGTATTTCATGTGTAAAAGGATTTCATCCTCAAGAATGCAGATAGAAAACTGGAAAAAAAAAACAGGAAACCCCTCTCCTATACTCCCTGCTCTCCACCACTCCTGCAATTTAGTTATCAAAGGATCAAAAAACTGTAAAAAGTGAATCTTTTCATGAATAGGAAAGATTTTTCTCCTTACTTCCTTCCCTTACCAAGTAACTCCAGAAAATCCCATAACTAAAGCCAACAACTTTCTTCGAACAAGAATCCTCAGTCAAATCTAGACTCATTTATCACCTGCAGTTCTCACTCTGGCCATGATTTAAATTCAACACACAGAAGAAACAACATCAGAAAGAAAACAGAAGTTTTCAAAACACAAAAATAAAAAACTATGTTGTTAAATGCAAGATTTGCACAGAGTTAGGCTATGTTGTAAGGTTACCTAGCAATCTAGAGTTTTTGCAATCCATCCAAACTATACATAGCTTTGGGGAAAAAAATACTTTCTCCTCCCTTCTTATTTTGCCAATAACTAATTCTTTAATTTACTAAATAAATGGGGATATCAGTACACCTGTTCCTCCAAGTTTTCCAAGATCTCTTTAGCTTCTAGCAGCCTCTGGATTAGAAAATGTGTTAATTTGGGGATATTGAAAATCACTGAAAAAATAACTTTCAGGGCTTGTCAAATTTTAGGTAATGGTACATGATTGACACCAGTTTCACTTGCCTGATGTATTTTGCAACAAATGGCTTATTATCTTTGACTTTACATTTCTTGAAATTATACAGATAAGGAACTGTATATGCAACTGCAACCATTGTGTTCCTGAGCATCTTTAGTGATTTATCAGATTGAACAATTAATAAAGTATTCAGCTATGACAAGAAGAAACCTATCTCTAAAGGTTGAGAAATTATTGCAGTAATCAAAATCCAATCTTATCCTGCAGCTTCTTCTAAGGGGAAAAAAAGAGAAAATCAGATGCTCTTCAATCTGCTGGATTTTTTTCACACCCCAGTCCAGCAAGAAAGAACCTGTAATCACAAGGTCACTGAATGTAAAATTTCATTATACTCTTGTGTTAGTGATGACAACTACAGAAACTGGGGCAAAAATCCAACTGCCTTCATTGATGTGTTTGCAAAGCATGTGAGCACATGCATACAAGTAAGCCATAGCCCAAGTACACAGAAGTAAATTAGTCAGCTCTTCTTATTACTTATTCACCTATAAACATTGCTGCTGAGTCCAATGGCTTCTAGGTCAGATTTACGCACAAGTTATCTTGGCATTTACGAGTGGGGGAAAAGCTAAAAGAAGAAAAGCACCCCCACAATCTGTACATGTGACTTTAAAGAGCCTCTATAGATCCTTCTATAGGCATCTGTGCTTCAATGGTATCTCCTTAGGTAGTCAGGTGAGTGTGTGCATACATGTGGTTTGTAGATAAATGTGTACAAGTGCTTCACTGGACCCATACTGACAATCTATAAATACAGATAAATGCAGTTTTCTTCTTATATGCTTGCATACATTCATTTTCGTCAAATATAGTTGGTCAATGTGTTTATAGTCATATTGAGCTTTGAAATTCATTCACTTCCCAAAATAGCTAAATTGCATTTATCTTCTAGGCATGCTAAAGGCATGAGTTTTTGAAATAGCACTTAGGGAGGGCTGAGGAACAAAGGAACTGCAACACTGGATCGTTTCCAAGGTCTTGTCTTTGACAGCAGTCACCACCAGCTGCTTCACAGAAAGAAACAAGAATTGCAGTAGGTAGACAGGGATAATCTTGCCACACATTGGGGTTCATCCTTGTTTCAAGCTACTAAATACTGGCTTGAACTCTGAAGCCTGAGGTATATAGCCACTTGAAAATCATTATTGTTACCATCACTAAATATCAGACCTCCAGATACCCCTGCTATGTAAATGTCATATCATATATCCAAATACTGACTCAGTGGAATCCTTCAGCAGATTTCAACCTAAAAAAGTTGCATAAAATCCCCACATCTCATAGTCTCTGTTCTGAATTTTCCACTTCAGAATTTAACAGACTAATAAAAGTAAAAACAAATATCTTGCACTTTATCTTCATGTATAACTTCTACAATTGTTCATGTTTATCATGTTCCTTCTCTTTCATTTTCTCTTTAGTAATCTGAACACTTTTTTACCCTATTTTCATTAAACAGTTTTTCCAATAATGTAACCTTGGGGGAATAAAACACTTACCCATATGAACCTGGTTCCTTAGCGATTTACAGGCTCAGTTGTTTGTTTTTTTGGTTTTTTGGTTTTTTTTTTTTTGGTCTGAGGGTTTATTATGGGTTTTTCTTTAATAATTTATTTTCCAAGCACAAAAAATTAAGCTCTATAAGTTATCAGAACATAATGCTATTATGGCATATCAGTGACAACAGAAAAAGGATTACACAATCCAGCCCTGAATCAATAGTCTTGAAGAGCTCCATGAGTAGTTTATATCATGACAAAAGGATGGACTGATGGACATATCAAAGATCCTGGTACTAAAATGAAGATCGTAAAAAGATAGATAATGTGCCTTCAACATGGTGCTGGCAATTTTTCATGGTAACACACTATGCTCTTTACGAAAAAAGGGCTAAGCAGATTGCCAGAATACAAAATACCTAATTTATCCATTTGCCCTTATATTTATACAAGGGATGAAGTACAAAATTGTAAGTATGGAAACAGTTGTAAAGTAGTGCAGCATAACCTACCTACAAATAAAGCTAAAGTAAGAGCACGATTGTAAGAGTAATGTTGAGTAAGGGAAAAAAGCAAGTACAAGTGAAAATGAAGATGCATGCAAATTTGTTATAAATATAAGGACATTTTACCAGATGGAGAAATTGGGCAGTTCATCGTCATGTTCTCACACCCGCAGAGTTGTTCTATAACTACTCCTCATGAAAGCAAATATAATTCACTATGCAAGTAAACTGTTTAAATAAATCTTTATATTATATAAGAACCATCTGAAATTATTTGCTTTGCCCATCTGACTACATCATCTGGAAACATAGGAAACTCTGCCTTTTGGTCACTCTTTGGATAATCATTGTGCCCTAAGCAAATTTCTTTATATTCTTTTGGTAAAGTGGAAAAGTGTTGAAGGTCTTTATTGCTACAAAGCCCATGAGAGCAAGAACATATCTAATTAGCACCTATTAAAACATCAGACACCAATAAAACGGATTCATTTTTGTTTAGTAACAATTAAACTTGTTACTAGGAATGTATTTAACTGCTGCTACCAGTGTGAAAATAATGTAACTCTTCTGCACAGCTATTTTGATACAGCCTCCCCAGCTGATGTCCTTGTCCCCTCACTTATTACAAGAGCTGATAGTTAAATTCCATCATACAATTTACAATATCCAAGGATCACGATGTGGCTGGAGAGTTACTGACACCTGTCAAATGCAGCAATGTGTCTCTGTCATTCAGTTTCTGTAGGAAAAGACATGAAATTCACAAGGACAGCAAGACAGAGAATTTTCAAAGTCAGATTTAAATGCACTGAAAATGAATTTTAAAATCAACATCCTTCCTTTGCAATTTTGTGTCCTGATTTTGCTGATTATTCCCTGATCAGGCATCACTTATAACCATCAAAATGAATAAAAAATTTCAAAACCAATTCTAGTCAATTATAGATGGACCTTTTTATCATTAAAGTATATATAGCAAAGAAATTGGTTTAATAAACACTACATATCCTATTAGGCATCACATTTCACACACCTCAAGAAAAAGATTAGGAGTTATTTTAGAACAATATTGATTTTTTGGCATTTTGGTCTTGACAATCTCTCTTTTGTAGTACTGAAGGGAAAACCCACAGACCTACATTTTGGAGCATTATTGCTCTGTAAGAGCTATCTGATTGTGCTCAAATATTTTCAAACACCTGATACTCACTTATAGTCACTCAACATTTGCACTTGCAGACCATTACTCAGGCAAAACTCCCCCCAAAAAGTCATCTGAGAGTATCTGTTTGAGTGGGAGCTGCCTCCGTAACAGGCTGCAAGAGCAATCACTCACATGGGTCGCACACCGACACTCTACATATGTCCACAGCACTGCCTCCACCTTCACACTTCCCAGCTCAACCTGTTCTGCTGCAGTACTATTTATACAACCTTTACACTTCAAGTGATTAGAGTGCTCTTATTCCTGTTGATTAGCAAAGGACTGTCTTCACATCAAATCTTGATATTTAGGCACGTGAGTCCAACAGAGAAAGAAAGTTCATGTCTGTGTTCTCTATAAACATTTGTAGCTGGATATTTCAGGATTGGCTGTGCAGTGTTTAACAGATCATTGCAGCCCACTGAGCATCCAGCATGAGGCCTCTGAGAATATGCTGGTCACACACAGCCCACTCATCTTTCTCCTCCTCCTCATTTCCAGCTGTGGGCACAGGTGCCCAGTTTCTTTGCTACACAGCTATCAAAACAGTAGAGGACAATCTTACAGATAGTCTGATGATGAGCTAGAAGTTATATTTGGAGGGAATAACTGATAATTGTAAGCAAGGGAATAACACATCAAGGGAAGAAAACAGGGAAGAGTAGAAGACTAGTCAGGTAGCACAGGAAAAAGCTGAAAAGTAAGTAGAAAGTGCATTCAGTGGAGGGGGAATCCAGAAGCAAGGAAGCTTGCCACAGTAACAATGAAAGAAAATTATAGGAAAAGAAGTAGAAGATACACAGCAGACACAAAGAATGAATATGCATTGAAACACATTAACAGATTGGCCATTAGCTCTCTCTTAGCCAAGAAAAATATTCTGACAAAACAGAACTAAAAATACACAAAGATTTCTCTAGTCACACTTTCAGTTCTGTTACTCTGAAGAGATGTAGTAGGGAGGGGAAGAGAGGTTGCTTGTGGTTAAGAATGGGGAGAATGGACTGCATTCAATAATGACTGAAACAAGTAGATTACAAAGATCCTAAAGAGGCTGAGAAAAGTCTGAAAAACACTACGTAATGCTGCTAATCCAACTGAAAACTTTGAAAGGCCAAAACTTACTTTTGCTCTGTAATACTGCACTTAGAATATCTCTTTTCTTCAGATACATATTAAAACCAAATATTATATACCATAATATTTTTCCTAGTCAAAAGCCAGACTATAAAAAGCTATTTCAGTTTAAGGATAAATACGTCTTGTTTAAACAAGGACTAGAGGTTTCTTCCCTTGTTCATTCACTGTTATAAAATTTAGAGTACTATAATGCAACCAGGAAGGGAAAACAAAAGTCTTCTTCTCCATAAGTTCCCTTGTGCTTGTGAAAACCAAAAGTTGACTCTCCAATCTTACAGCTCTTCCATTTTGCAGACCTTCTGTCACTACCATCTACCACAGACATGACTTTCTCGCCAAAAAGAAGTGAATGAAATTATGTCATAAGCCTATCAACCCTATTGTCCAGAGGGGCAATCAGAATGACATAAGGCAGACATCCAGGTGTGGTGAATGTTTCACAGTTTGCCTTAGGGACCCAATTCCAAGCTCAATTAGATTTCTCAATTAGACTGGTTTTGCAGTGATGTAATGCTGCTCCTTGCAGGTCACTCATTTGACACACCGGATATATATTCAGAAGCAGCTCCCTACGGAAAGTGGTCTGGACATGAAATTGAGCCTTTGGTGTAGAAGGATATTCACGAAGTTAGAATATAAAATATAAAACATATTAATTTAATGCAGTTTTCCCAGAGTTTCCTGTTGAATTAATCTTTTCAATGAAGCTGAGGAGAAAAAGAACTTTATGTTCTCACAAATCGCTTTCAAAGCTGTTGAGATACCATCTTTAAGGGCATCAAAGATAAAGTAATGGTGGAGAATTCTCGGGGAAAAAAATATTTAAAAGCTAAATTTGTCAGTAGCCTTATTTACCCTATAAGTTTATCCACAGCAGGATGGAAACCAGTTGGGAAGACTATTCAGAAAAGCTTGTTTCTGTTTCAGCTGCCTACACTATGCATTTACTACATGAACAGTCACAGTTCTGTCAATCTGGCAAGTGATATTAGCAGCACAACCTCTATATTAGTGCAAACTGCACAATATATCTTTAAGAGTCTACTACATGACTGAACTGTAAATATGAAAGGTCTCAATTATCTAAATCATGCAACAGATTCAAAACATATAATCAAAGGTTTTAAGAATTTTTCTATTACCAGACTGCACAATTAGAATCTTTACAACTGAACACAGGTCCCAGTGCACAAGTGGGAAACTAAAAAACCAGAAAACCCACAATGTAGCAGTATAGAAAGCCGCTGCTACAACACTACCAAACAATAGTTAGACTGCAGTTACAGATGACACTGCATAATAATTGTACTCAATATTTGTCATCAATATTTCATGTTCAGCTATTTTGCAAATAAAATACACTACTAGCTTTCATGCTTCAGTGATGTGGGAAATACTAATTTCCCTGCTATGGATAATCCAAACTTTTAATTATTACTATTATTTATAAAGGTGCAAAATACCTAAACAAGCTCCTTAGATTCTCACAGGAGGGAGAAATGGACATGTGTCTATCTTAATTTTCTCTAATTCTCAAGCAGGCGGGCATGCATACATACAGAATTTGTTCTTAGCCAAATAACTGCATGCTAACGAACTTTCAAGTTATGAAGCTGTAAATTTAATTGCTTGTCTTCAATATTCTTTTTCGAGATTTTTATCTAGCTTCACTAAGGAAAAAAAATAAAAAATTCATGCATCATTTGAAAGGAAAAAAATCCCAATTAACTGGGTTTTGGCAGGGGGAGTAATCCAAACTGACTACAGTGAAAACTGTAAAAGTTCCAGTGAAGTTTTCCTTGGGAGAATTTTTCCCAGTGCAAGACAGGATTTCTGGTGCAGAAAAAAAACCAAGAAAACAAGGCCTATGAAAGAGAAAAATAATAGCCCAAGGAACTCACCTCCTAGCCTATTTCCCAAACCTTTAACATTTGTTTTAGGAAGTGAAATACCTCATGGAAGAAATGCTAAAAGAGACTTATGAGGACAGTCAGCTGTCCAGAGGCTGAAACAGACCTCAGCGCTGTGGCTATACAATAAAACTAAGACTTCATGCCTAATTTCCCATAGATCACGATATTTTAATTGGAAGACCACACCAGAGTACACTCTCTTTTTTTATTTGCTTTGTTTAGTTTTAGAAAAACAAAGTTGTTGAGAAAACAAAACAAAAGCCCTCAAAAAACCTTGAATATCAACTAAGTGCAGGCTATGAACAAGTATTACAGGACGGGAAATGATTTTTCTACCCATCTCCCTCTCTATGTTTCTCAGCAGATATCCTGAATACTTCATAAACTGTGGTAAGAATGGAAAAAAATTAAAAACTTCAGGAATCCACAGATAAATGGAGGTGCATGCTGCAATCTGAAAAGTTTGATGATGCCCATTGAAACCGAACTCATAATTTTATACTTTGAAGTGATATCTGATTGTACAAATGCTGATCTATGTCCTCAGATTCCTTAGAGCCTGATGTTCCCAGGTTCACATCTTCTGGCAAATCAGATCTTGAAGATGAACTAAGAATGCCTTACACTTGAACTCACAAGGGTAAACACTGAGGGCAATATCCTGCAGAGAGACACAAGGAAATACCCGAGACATCAGAAGCACAGCAACTGTGTTACATCACATCCCGCTGTTACAGTGTGCCAGGATTCTTGTTATAAGGAGGAGTAGCATGACCCAAAATTCACACACAGGTTAAAGGTCTGCAGACAAACACACGGGAAACCACACAGCTCATCAAGTTCTTCTGCACAATGTCAACGGCTTCCTTCCAGTGGTCGTCTCCCCAACAGCATCACAACATTTCTCCAGGCCCTTCTCTTCCCTGAAGCTCCAGAGCTCCAAATGTGCTGGCTTCACTACTGAGACTGTACTTGGGAGTTGTTGCATAAAATAGCTGCTGTTTTATATGCAAATGGAAACACCAGCTTCTGAAACAACTACCAGCTCTATTGGGTATCTGACAGACACCTGTTATCTGTACATTTTTCACAAAGCTGGAAATATTGTAAGAAAATGTACTTTTCAGCCTCTATAGCATCCCGCACTGTGCTGCTTCTGGGAATTTTAAGTCAAAGCAACAGTGTGATTCTAGGCACATTCACTAAAATGATCCCTTCCCTGTGAAAATATTAAAATACACATATAGTAGCCATAAAAAAATCCCACAGAATACCCATAAATAACCCCTTAGAGGCTGTCACATGCTGTTTCTGGTAAAGCTCTTCAGTTCTTTCACAAAAAACAGTGAGAAAGGGACCTACCAACAGAACGTTTATTCAACAGACTTCAGACAGTAGAGATATATAGAATTATAACTTCATCTAACTATGGATCTGATGGCTCATGTACAGTGCTTTCTGTCACAAGATTACAAACATTTTGGCACGTAGTCTACACAATAGTGAACAGTTCTAAGCAGCGAACACTACTTATTGGAGAAAAAGTGAACACAAATAACTTCTAAAATATAGGTATCTTGCATCAGCATATCTTTTTTCTAAGTTATTCTAGCATGTCTAAAATTTACATGGGTATAACAAGTTTTTGAAGCACGTCACTAAGTAAAACCATAAATGACTTTGGATGTTTCTCCATTTTACTAAGTTTCAGAAATTCACTTATATCTAGTTCCTAACTGAACACTGACCCAACTGATCAACCTGAACAGCTTTACAAAAAAAAAAAAAAACCACCACCAAAAAAGGCACTTTTACAGCCTCAGCTGCAGGCCCTCAAGATGCAGTAAAAGCAGGTGTTAATTATATCTGAGATACAAAGCTTGCATACCTTGGTTATCTCAGCAAGAATTCTCTTAATTTATCCTGTTACCTTGCGCATAGAGTAACACACAAATTTGAGTGTGAACGTCTCACACCCCTGAGTATGAAGCCTGGCTTTGTCCTCCTACAGGGCCTCACTGTGGAACCCATCCTAATGGCAGAGATCAGTAAATTTACTCATGGGAGTCCAAAACCCACCTCAGACAATAAGAGCTGACCTAGGGAGAACACACACTTGGGCATTGCTGCTAAAAGGGGCTGAGCACCCGCTACTCCCAGCATCTTTGATCAGGCACCAGTACTTTACAGGCTAAGATTAATGGGACCTTTAAGGAAAGTCTAGCAGGAAAAGTAAATTGGGAAATACTGATGGAGGATCAGTTTCATTGATATATAGAGCTTTCAATTTTTTATTAAAAATGATGGGTACATGGTACATACCCAGTGTGCAGCAGTGAGGTGCATTTTTATTTCTGGAGGACTAGACACACTAAGAAGCAAAAAAACAATTTTTTTTTTACTGCATAGAGAACCTCAAAGTGACAGCTTTTACAACTAAGAGGAACTACACACAGCTACCTCTTCACACACCTGCCTGTCTCTCATCCCTGTAGTACCTAAGCTCCATATACTTGTGAAGCAGCACAAGTAAGAACTTCAATAAAATGTTTCCATGGGCCAAATTTTCCAAACAAATGCTTCTTTCTCCAAGCAAAACAAAGTGATGGCAGAGAATTGGCAATGCAGATCAAATTGCAGTCTCCTACTGTTGTCTTTCTTCCATGCATAACCTCAAAACACTTAGTATCATGAATTATAATTGCTAATTATTCCCACTATGAAACAAGAATCCCACAGCAAACTGAGAGTAAATATGCATTTCTCATAATATGAAATTATGCATATGAATCTTCTTAAAGAATTACAGACCAGAGGAAAAGAGTTCAGGTTAACTATGACCAGTTACTTATTTGTGAGTGCTAATTGAGGAAAAAATGTTTTGTTTGCAGCTGCTTCTGCTCCTTTTTGAACTTGAACATTCTTCAGTTTTAAGCAAGTCAGACCTAAAAATTCACACTTAGGAACAAAATATTTTTGTGATTAGAAAAACAGAGTGTCTGCATATTTGGCATATATGTACACCACATTCTCTTCAATAAATTAAAGAAAACCACACAGATATAGTGAACACAACCTTTGGCTGAACTAGTTTTCAGCATATAAAATAACTAATTAATGCAAAGGAGGCTGCTAGAAAACTTGAGCACTTGTTTGACAATAGAGCTGTTGGGAATGGACAACCACTGTTGTTGATAACCCACTGGGGAGGGAAAAAAAGCATCACTGGGATACACTTAGCTACTGAAATACCAGTGAACCCAGCTCCTGAGGTCAGTTCTTGTTACTGATAACTTTAATGCGTGAAGAATTGTACCTGGCATTAAGGAGGTTGCAGTCCTAAATTAGTAGGATAAACGTTCTAGAAAAACACTCAATTGCTGTGCCAAAGTGAGGAGAGGCTGTAACTCAGCTCTTCCCGCACAGTTTGGAAAGGGATGGGTCAGGCACTGAGCACTGGGGAGGCATCGCAGCGGCCCCGCCGCACCCCGTGTGGAACAGCAACCCGCAGCACGCACCGGTCGGGTTCCAGGAGCGGAACGCCTGGACTTGCCCGGCTGAAGCCCCGGCAGACGGGCACCATCACCGCCCCCCGCATCCCCTCCCGCTCGGGAGCCGCACTCATCGCATCCACATCCATTGCGCGGCCGGCGCCCAGGGCCCGCCGCGGCCCACGGGAAGGGGTGCCCGACCGGGCAGCGACAGGTTGGGATGGAAGGAGACGAGAGGGAGGCGGAGGCGGCACCCGCTCCCGCCGCGGGGGCGGGCAGAGCCCCGGGAGAAGCCGCCACCCTCCGGCGGAGCCCGGCCCGGCCGCTGCGTGTTCCCTGCTGGTGCTGCGGGGCACGGTCCCGCCTCGAAACCTTGTGCTCTCTGCAACTTCCGCGGCTCCGGCGGTGCCGTGACCCGAGGGCTCCTGGCAGGCACGACGCCCCCGGGGCCGCGGAGCGGTGGTGCCCGGTCCAGCCCTGCCCCGCCGCGCCCCTCTCCCCCCCAGCCGGAGACCGTGGAGAAGTAAGTGGGAAGTCCCGGGAAAGCAGGTCCCGGGCACCTTCCCCAGGTAAGGGGCTGGACGTAGGGCTCCGGCTGCGCTCGCCGCCGCTGCCCCGGGAGGGAGCAGGTGAGCCCGGGACTCCCCCCTCACGCACCCCGCGTAAATACAGCCGAGACAAAGTCACCATCTGGGGAGGGGGCGGGGAGCTGCATTAGACGTGGAAGTCACTTACCGGCTTTGCAAGGATCCTTATAATCTATCGCCTCGGCTTTATCCTCTTCAGTGAAATCGTAAGTGTAGTCATAATCAAGGCCAGAGCAGGAAGAAGGCTTCCCGCAGACAGTCCACCCGGCCAGCCACAGTGCCATCCTCCAGCAAAGCATCTTCATCCTCCCTCGGGCGGAGAGGTGGCCAGCAGGGTGAGGGTTGAACTAGGCGGCCGGCTCGGCTGTCCACGTCGGCTTGGGAAAGGAGGGTAAGGGATGGAGAAACCAGAGATTTTGGGGGAGGTTGGTATTTTTTTCCTTCTCCACCTGGAGGTTCTTCCAAGAGACGGTGCTCCCTAGGTAGCCCCAGTCAGACGGGTGCGACACAGAGTGAGGAGCATGAGCGTCGCTGCCCCCCTGCCCCCTCGCCGGGGGAAAAAAAGTCCCTGGGTGTGTGGGTGGGCGCAGGGGGTGGACTCAGGCCGGGAGATCCTGTCTGTCAGGGCTTCCCCTCGCCTCTGTCAAACCCCAGCCAAACTTCCCGCGGAGGAGGAGGCGGCGGCGGCGGCTGCTGCCCGCGTCCCGCTCCGCGCCCGGCCCGCGCCCCGCTGCGCGCCCGCCGACCGCCGAGCCGCCGACCCCGGTCCCGCTGATGCTGCCAAAAGATGGATCCGGGCTGCACATCAGCAAACTACCACGGGGAGAGGGGGAAAAGAGAAAGAAAAAAAAGAAGGAAGGAAAGAAAAGGGAGCGGGGAGGAGGGAGGGGGAGGTGGGGTGCGCTACAGCAAACCGCGGAGCTCTATTGATGGGAGGCAGCAGCTATGCTGGAAGGAGCAAAGTGTCAGAGCTTCGCCCCCCTCTGCACAAACACTTACTCTAAGCTCTGTCTCTGGCCTGTCCCCCCTCCTCCGTCCCCCTTTAACTTACGAAAACCTTACAGGCAACTAACACACAGTCGTCAGCATCCTGCTTACTTATTCATACAGTCAGGGTCAGGATCCGGGCTGCTTCTGATCTGCTCCCTTGATAGTGTGTCTTATGGAAACACGCGCATTCACTATACGCCTCTATCTCCATATAGCTTTCTCTCTAGATAAGCAGTGCATGGCATTTAAACAACAACAACAAAAGGATCGAGATCAGATAAAACAATGCACAGATCGACACCCGGCAGCCAAAAAAGCGCGAGAAAATGGGTGTTGAGGAGGACGATGAGAAGAATTAACTACAATTTAGGAGACAGGAAAATAAATCAGTGTCTGTATATTTCCCCCTCTGCTGCGGCTGCTTTGCGGTGTTAGCCCCATGAGCTGAAGGGTGGGGGTTAAGGAGCGAGGGGGAGGGGGAAAGAGAAAAGTTTAAGCGCCCACAATTTGTTTAAAACAGAGGAAGGCATTATAAAAGGTCCATTGGTCTCCAGAAGTTCAGCCAAGCAGCTGGGAACCAGTTCCAAAATGAAAGTAAGAACAAACAAACAAACAGAAAAAAAAAAAATCAAGGCAAACAAAAAGTAAAATTGCAGCATGCAGCAGCAGCGCGTAGGTCTTGCAGTCGGGCTTTCCTGCTCTCACGTGGATCTCCAGGAAAGTGGTGGAGGTTTATTTTCCAAGCGAAGTTTCCGCGGGAGCCACCGCCCCGCTCCGCGGTGTCCTGCCTCGCCCGGCCCGGCCCCGCCGCGCTTCAGCGCCGAGGCGCCCCGAGCTGCCGCCGGCTGCGCGGGGCCGGGTTTTGTTTTAAAGCCCGAGAAGGGATCAGCGCGCAAAGCCTCATTTCAGCCGATCAACCTGAAGAGGGAGGGGGAGGAGGGGTGGAGATACGTGCTGCTGGGATAAAATAAGATCAAGCGAGGAAAAAAAATTTTTATATATAGGTAGCTAAAGATCTCCCTGCCTGCCTCCTCCCCTCCCCCGAGACGGGCAGCTCCGATCCTGCAGAAACGCCTGAAACTGTTTCAGACCAAGGTGAGACTTTTCCGTAGCAAACTCTACTCCTCCTCCTTTTACGAGTTTCCATGGAAAAGGGCGGGGGGGGACGACGAGGGGCGGGTAGAGGGGTGTTTCTTTTGCTCCCGTTTCGCCGGGGTGTCACATTCAACATGGACTTTTGAAAGAACTGCCGCGGAGAGGTGGCTGCGTCTTTCTCTCACGTCCAAGCCCGCACAGGCTCGCTCTCCCCGCAGCACTTCCCGGTAGCCTTCCCTCCGTGGCAGGGGTGGAAATCCGGAGATAGTCCCTTCTCCTGGCTGTGCCAGGAGCGCAGGCAGCGCCGGCGGGCCGCTCCAGGTGCCGCGGGGGCGGGGGGCACGCCGAAAACCCTTGGGCAAACTCCGGCTGGGCACAGTTTGCTGTCGAGGGAGGAGGGGAGAGGGCACAACTTTCTATCGCCGCTGTCAAGACTTAGCTGCCCCCCAAAAACGGGGGACGGGTGGGGGCATGGCGCAAAGCCTCCTTTGGAATGACGAAACCTGTACTGCATATCCAGGGACTCTGCGTCTGCCCCACCGTCCTGCGAATGAAGGGTTAGTGCTGCTATAGATAGGCACTCTCGGCAGGTCATAACATTAAAACTGGGAAGGTCGGTTAAGACAGAGCTAACAGGAGTTTAACAATATTAAGAAGTCTGGCACCGAGTAGGATCAGTCTTTGAAGCATCCATGTGCTTCTGTATATTTTTGGCTTTCCAGGTTGTGTCCACGTTACTCCTAGCTCAGTCTTGTTGCTCCAAAGTTGAAAGCCAAGGAATGGGTAGCTGCCACTGAAAAGGTGCAGCATTCACTAGGCAATCTCTGTCATAAAGTCCTCAAAAAGCACCACATACCAGATGAAAGAGAAGCCTGAGAAACTTGTGGCCTGCTCTTTCCCCCTCTTCCTCAATATACTTTCTATGACCAGCCACCTCAGACACCTGGAACTGACTCCAAGGAAGTTATCGGAGACCCTTTCTGTCAGTCCCTCAGAGCAGTGACGACCACCTTGGCTTGCACAGTGTCATGGTTTGGTGGGCTGTGTTTTGCTAAAGAAACCAGCCTGATCCAACTTGAAATATGGTTTCTGGGGTTTTGTCTTTTTTGTTTGTTTGTTTTGGTTTTTTTTATGTCCACAAAGGAGGCATATTATCTTACAGTGTTATTAATTACATATTCATTTGAAAAAGTGGGCCCCCCCTTACCTGGTTTTGTTATTTTGCTTGCTCTTACTTCAAATGTACACACCTTTAAAAAGTTAATTTTCTTTCCTGTGCCTTTGCACCTCCAACCCAAAAAGAAACAATCTCTGTCTAGCAAGCACATGTTTGTAAACAGAGCTTTAGAAGCACTGATTTTGTTGATTGCTTTACAGCCCAAGAAGAGGAATGCACAACATGCAATCCTCAACACGCCAGTCTCCCAAATCAGGAGATTATTAGAGCCTCTGCAGCGGGAGATTAACTCTCCCAGCAAGGTAGGCACTGACGTCACCTTCAGCCTCAATCTGCCCCCGACCTCAGCATCACCAGCGCCGGTGGAGCAGCACCAAGCACTCACAGCCTGGAGGACAGCTGGCCTTGCAGAGCCCTGAATAAGACAGGAAACAAACTCAGAAATGCTAGATAGGAGTCATGCAGAAATCTGGGCACATGAGTGCTGTAACAAACAAATGTGTGTATGTGTCAGGGTAAAAGCTGCTTTCTGCTTGTAACCCAGAGCAGCTACACATTAGAATTACTCTTTAAAATATGCATTGCTGCTCTGCAGAAACTATTCTGCATTACTCAGGTATTAATATTGCCATCAGTCACATTAGTAAAAAGCTTTCCTTATACTGAGAGAATTTTTTTCCTAGTAACCAAACTCTTCCACATTGAAAAAAAACTTTTTCCCTAAGTAACCTGTTAATTATTCAATCTAGCTTCTTTCATGATGCAAATTTTTGAAACATTTTAAGTAAAAAATATTTTTTTCCTTATCACACATTCATGTCTACCATTCCAAAAAGCTCACAACTCTGATAATCCATCTGACAACACAGTCAATCAAAAATCCATCCTACAGCCGTTTCCAAAGAAACGAATACATAGCCAGGAAGACAGAATGCTTAAGCTGGAAGGAAACCAACCAAAGGAACACAACAACAGCAACAACAAAGCCATTTTCCCTTTTCTTTTAAATTTCCCAATTTGGGAGTATATTATAGGGACACAGATAATGGTAAATGCAGTTATGTTAAAAGTGGTGATGGTATTTTATTTATTTTTTTTTAATTCAGAAAGCTGGAAGATTTTCAGCTCTTCCCACACAAAAAAGAAACAACCAAAACCAAAAAAACTTTAAAAAAAGGACAAGTATGTATGAAAAACAAACACAATCACAGAACTAAAAAAAAATACATATGAAACATCATTGCTCACACCTCCTCCTCATTCTTTGGCTATCTGTCTGCTGCTCAGGCCTCCATCTAGTGTGGCGTTTTAGGTGGGTGGACACAATGGGCTTATTCACAAACATCAAGCTCAGCACATGCCTAAGGCTTTGAAGGCTGAAGACCATGGTGGGTCACTCCTTGGGACCAGGACTCGTGGGACTATTCAGGAGGCTAAAACAGAGAAGTTTTGCAGAAGCTGATCACCTTCCTGCTTTATCTCCTGATAAACATATTCTCTCTGAGGTACCTAGAGCACTTCTGAAATAGCTGTCGTTATGTTTAAGTATTTTCCCACTCCCCAAGTGGTCATTCTGTAGGGAAAGACTAAAGCTGAAAGCACATTGTGATAAATAAAGTGTCTACAGTAACAAACATGCATATACACAATCATAACACTATACTGAGTAAACCCTATAAACTGAAATTAATCTTTTGAAGTGTAAAATCAAGCACTCGTGACCTTAACAGCAGTGAGATCACCAGAGAAACCGTATTTCTCTCTTCTCTCCTACATGTATTCATATATTATGAAAGTTGCTCATTGCATGTTCACATACAATTTTTCCTACAAACCTCTGTGCTTAATTAACAAAAAGGCCTTCAATGTTATGTTTTCTGTTTTATTTTTGAAAGCATGCCCCATGCTTTATTCATTACGCATTTATTCAGATCCTATTCTGCATACAGAGTTATTAATTAATTTCCTCATGGGCATTTTATGGAGCTTGTTGCTACAGTATTCATGGCCTTCAAAAATATTAACTACTTTAATTTCATAATACACCCCTCAGATGAGGGGATGTTGTGACAGGACATGAATATTACATTTGGGAAAGAGTTATAGATTGCCTGGTTTGAGATCTTGTAGACTTGATATCCAAGTCAGGACTTGGCACTATAGAAAAGCTTATTTCTTCAAGGCCTGGTTCCCACTGCTTTCAGTTGTAGTAATTTTACTCACTAACTACCTCTAATCAAATCCTGGAATTTTCAAGCATCTGAAAACGAGAAGCAAATTATCAAGAAGTGTAATTTTAAAAGCCTTGAATCAGCTTTATCAAGGAACTTTGTGGCAGAAACAAGAGCTAAGACACAAATTTCAAACTGTTCAGCTGTCTCAAGACTTTCGACACCGCTTCTCTTCCCATAATTCTTTTTCTTCAATGCTTCCTTCAGTTTCTGGAATAAACATGTCCAGATTCCTGCCATCAACAGCCCCATCATTAATGATACCCACACAATTCATCCACTGCTTTGAATCTTCTGCTCCTCAATACAGTACCTGTTAGCATGAATATGTCATGCTGTGTTTGGCCCAACATTTGAAAATATGTGTCTCTCTTCACCACTGGATTTCATGGTTATAATTGGCAGAAGAGGGAATCTTGGGATCCCTTCCAAGCTCTGGGAGAGGGTGTTTTTAAATAGCACACTCCCATCTGCTTGCTTCCCATGTCCATGCTTTGCCTTATCTTGGCTTGTTATTTCAAACCTGTCTTCATTCTCTCTTCATTCTTGGCTGATCCCACTTTTGTTTTCCTTATCTAGTTAATGCTAGTGTTTGACTCTCATCCCAGTTCCAGCTGCCCTAGTTGTACTTTTCTTTAATCTCGTTCCGGGACTTCTCACTCCCAGATTCATCTTCAGCTATGCAGGGTTCTTTTGTTGTTGTTGTTATTGTTGTTTTGTTTTCACTCCCTTTATCTAGTTGATCTTTCTCTTATGTCTTCTCATGTGATTTAACTTTTAGTTATGTTGTCATCCACCCTGCATGTCTATTCTTTATTCCAGGTGTGCACCACAAAGCTGGTCTTGCTCCTTCACATTATTTCCCAGTTAGAGAGGGAAGGTCCTCGCTTCAGTCCTTACATTGCTGTTCAGGCAGTTTTTGCTTATCTGCTACCTTCCATCTACCTCTTCACTCTGCTACTTCTCAGGTATGGTTTCCTTATGAAAAAAGTTTTGTTGTCCCAAAATACGTCTATCATTCCCATTGCTGATAACTCCCAATCACTCCCCACATCCTTTCTAAGGAGCTTTGTGCTGACTCTACTATGCTGCAAGGTCAGTTCTTCCTCCCCATCTATTCAAGTGAGGCAACCTTCCTCTCCCCATCCCACAGGTATGACTGAGGTGGATGAAGTATCTGAAATTATTGCTTCTTCTCAATTAAGTTATAGATCCAAGCAAGGCACTGCTCAAAATGATCGTGTAATATATCACTGCAGATGATACACTCAGGTAGGAGAGCTGCTAAAACTGCATCTATTCAAGGCTGGCTGTGGTGATGTGTATGTCCATACCAATGTTAATAGAAAAAAAAAAGGACGCATCTCTTTACATAAGGATGGGTATTCTCCTTCTTTCTATTCTGCCTGAGATTTAACTACATTTCCTACAGGCTGAGCATACTAAAGCCCTTACTAAAATACTGCTGTGATTTTTAATTAGGCTCAAACTAATAGATTTTCATGTTTCTTTCTCAAATACCTGGATAATTTAACCTAACATTTGGAAAGAAAGATTGATGAAGAAGAAATTTAAACTGAAAATCAGCTCGTAGCTGACACTAGCATGGAAAACATCATACCAAATCTTCACAATTAAGCAAAGGTATATAAGCAACTTAAACAATACCTACCAGCAGAGAGTGTCAAGGAATTTTAATATTAGATACCCAACCAGACTGTGTTTATAACATGATTTGTGTTATTCTCTCCATTTTTAATCCTCCAAAAGCTGCAGAAGAGCAAAACTACATTGATAACATATACAGATGTTAAAACAATCAAGCAAAACCAACAAAACCACTGGTGCATTACTTAAATTAGAAACTGTTCTGTGTTTGCTCAGCATCCCTGATCCTCATCAAGCAATAAATCAATTTGCAGTAGCTGTGGACAGCTATTTAAACACAGGGCCAGAAAAGCTTAATTGTTAAAGCAATGTTCAAAGCTAGAAGGTATAGGAGGTTAGTATAAGAGGTCATATTAAATATTCACTTGTCTGAAAACAGCTGCATTCCAAGTATTAGGAGGCATCCTGACCTTCTCTTAATTAAAAAACAAAGTCTATGAGCTTTAAGCTTAGCAAAGCTTAGCTTGCAGTTCTTCAGAAGATGGATAGAGGCTGCCAGATGAAAAACTGGCATCTAAATATTTGCCAAATTGATTTTGTTTGGTTTACTTTATTGTCTAACATAAAAAAACCCAAAACAAAACAACACCCTACCCCACCCCCCCAAAAAACCCAACACCTCCCCACCCCCAAAAAATAGCTAAAAGCTGTTTGGTTTGAAGTTTGCAGTTTATGTTTACAAGTTGATAAATCATTCAGGATTCAATTCTCAACTTCGTAAGAGGCTGCTCCTCGTCAAAGTTGACAGCAAATTTGCATTTGACTTGTATCAGCTGATCAGGGTCACTTATCAGTCATCATTCTAGACACCAGTTAGACTGAGTAACTGGTGAACATAGTTTCTTTGACAATTATATGATAATGTAAATGTAATAAAATATAAAAATTATATTATTATTCCCAGACCTGTTCTTCTGTGAACAAATATTGCTGTTAGACTCAGAAGTGGCATTTGTTATTAGACTGACTAGGTGTGCAGGGTTAATCCTACCCTCCAGTATTGAGCATACTGTCACATAGCTGGGAGTCAGTGGGTGATTTTTGACAGAAGAAAGCCTCTAATGAGCCTGATATTGAGTGACTGCTGAGCATTTTGATCTTCCATTCATTTCTAGAAGACAAAGCAGCTCAGTACCTTGACAAACAGGATTCACTGTTTTGAGCCATGTGCCACTCAGATGAAAAACCTCTGGATTTGTTTACATTGTAATTTATCATTTATAACAGCACTGGCACTTATAGCATAAAGCATGTAAGGCTGACTCTGGAGGTAAGGAATCAAAGCAAATAGAGGAACCTTGCCCTAATTGGGCTCCTACATAGACACAAGGTATTCTTTGAACTCTGGCTCACTGAAAATAAATAAGGCCTATCACCAGCACTCGGGAAGAAGAATGGCAATTTTCTTACAGAAAGCAGCATGAAAGTATGACACAAGCAGTATCAATGACAGAAATACTGTCCTGTAGTTATCAGCATTGTTTTAGCTGTGGTAACACTTATAAAAGTTCTCTACATAGCAGAGAACTTTTACCTTTGTCAACACTAATATATATCTCTCATTAAAATAGGTAGTAACATACCCACTGAATTTTATGGTGCAGCTATCAAAAAAAAAAAAAAATTCTCATATACCTAAGGTGTCTTACCTAGTATCTTTTTCTTATCTTCAGTGTCATTTGATCACAAATGTCTATGGCAAAACTAATTTAATTGCATCCACATTATCCAGCCCTATCCAAAATTATTTGCACTCTGCTTATTGTCAATTCTTCTTTACTACAATAGAACATTTTCCAGCAAGAGCTTCTTTTGAAAGAAGGCACTGATGCACCATGCAGCAATAATTAATAAGCTCTGTCTGGAGAATTCAGGGATTATACTGTATTCTAAAGGTGAATGCTATTTCACTCACCAAGGTGATAGTTTTGTGCAGGCACAATCAATATTTGCTGTAAATAATGCATATTTCACAGTAATTACACATATATATAGGGAATATACATATGCTTTACAATTTGAGCTTAACTTGCAGACATTTCAGTACAATTTTCCTTCAGCATGATTAGAGTACTAAGCTCTTGCAATTCATTTTTTGCCCCCTCACCTCAAAGCTATATAATTTGCAATACTAGAGATGTCACAGATGACTGAAAATAGCTATTATCATTGAGGGCACATATATATGAATACTCAATATAAAAGACACAAACTAAAGTGTGAGACCAATGCACTTCCAAAATGAATTCCAGAATCTGGAACCAGCATTTACATAAAATTTTTACCTTTCCAAGAAAAGGGTGAAAGAGGTCCCAGGCACCACTTACACATGCACAGTTCTGTGTTGTGTTTATTAGAGTCCATTCTCACTGCAAAAGCACTGAGGATTTTCTGAAGAGTTGGATTTATTATACATTCTCCAGACATGTAGGTTTGTGTTTCCCATGTGCTGGCGGGAATGCCCTTGTCAGATCAGTCACTGAAGCCCTTACTTTATGAGTACAGGTTTAAAACATTGAATGTATGAACAACTCAGAATCTTCAAGTATGAATTATAAGAATCAAGATGTATATTTGTATTCCTGTTTATTATTATGTAGAACTGAACAAGTAAGATTTATTTATATATAAGTATGTGTGTGCAAGTGCATTTTATTTGTTAAAGAATTGCACTTACCATATAAAAACTGCACTGAATTCCCAACATCTAAAACCACTCCTAACTTCATCTACTATAGCCAAATTTGTATCTGTGTGGGTCCTCTTATTCAGTGAGTGACATGAGTAGCGGTTTGCAGGACAGACATAGAAGATAAATTTTGCACAAAAGGCTAGCAGTGAAAACAGTCAGAAATATTCCTGGTTTAAGACTACATTAAAGCAATAGATCATGACTTCTAAATGATGCAAACAGCCTTCAGTTTGTAAGAAACTCTTTTACTACTATTTTTCCTCCTTCTTAAACCTGTTTTCTTCTCTCTGTATTCTGTTCCTGTATTCTGTCACAAATATGCTGAAACCCATTACTTTGTCACTCAACTCTGTTTAGAAATTGATATTGTCAATTCATTTTTATCTTTATAAGTAATTTTTTCTTTGGTGTCAAATGTCAAACTATTGAATACAGTTTTTTATATTTGCATATTTAATTTGATTTTTAGTACAGTGGCTTGATGTATTTGTAACAAGTTCTCTCCTCCTGTCCAAGTTCCATTTACTTTAATAAACAGATCAGTTTGCCAATTGTTTCCATCAGTAAATTTGGATCTTTGGTTGTTATCACTTGTTACATTTCTTGCTGTACCTTCCATCATCAGTGTCACCACAGGAACAGAATGTCTGCTTATTTGGTAAATAAAGATATAGGAATATGCCTGTGGTTTGGTTTAAAAAGCAGTGGCAACTAGATGAGAAAGCTCTCTTCTGAAACCCAACCTGTGATTATATTCCAGTATCAGAACATTAACAAGGAATCATGTTGACGTAGCCTACATTATTTCTTCAGGCAGTGTACACATAATTCAGTTAATCAGATAGTTAGCCAGAGAAGTGATTAAACACCACAAGCAAGTATTCTGTGTGAAAGAAGAGACTGGTACTTAAAAATAAATTTTATTATTAATTTTCAACAATGAGCACTTAATGAGAATAATATAGAAAACACTCCCTGACCAAGTCTCGTGTTAACGTCCAGGTGAAGCTCTGCAACAAAAACAATCTCACTTGTACCCGTGACAGGCCTTTCTGTACAAATTACCCACCACATGTAGTTAATAATAACTAGATGAGCTCGTCTTCCCATACTCAACCCTCCTGTCCTGAGCAAAGCTCAAGTTTTAGCAAGCGATCGGGACCACCCGGAGAGAGGGCAGCGCGGCCCCACCGTCCCGACACTCGCGCGTGTTCTCCCAAGAGTCGCCCTCAGCTTGCATTGGAGGTAAGGAGCAGACGTGTGGTGGCATCCCTGCCCTCGGAGCAAGCAGCGATTTTTTGGCATCCTGCGACCCCTAGTGAGAGCCGGGGCGCGCGGGAGGGCAGCGGCCACCCCTGCCCCCGCCCCGGGCCGCCAGCGCCGGCGGGCTCCCGCCAGGCACCGCCGATTTCCAGGTCGCGGGCAAAACATCTCCCCAGGGATTTCCGTTTCCCCCGTTAACTGACTGAAAGCTACTATAAAAACATAATAACGCATTGCCTTTGGTTGCTTCGAAACAATGCGCTGATTGTGTTGCAACTTCACAAAAAGCTGCTGTAAACTCTCAAGGAAGTGGAGGGAGAGGCGAGAGACAGCACTCATCTTCTACATACCACCCCAGGAAAGAAAGACAGAAAACTGCCGGCTCCGCTTCTACTTAATTATCTGCGTGTAAGGCCTAAGCCTTTGCAAATAGCGACCATCAGTAGGGAAACGGTATTTGTTTGCCCGCTGGTGCTAGGAAAACATTGGTGAGAAGTTAGTCTCACAGCATGCAAAATTGCAAGCTAAGCTTTTTGCTGTTGTCATCATGCTCAGATCCACCAGAACAATGGAGTTTAAAACAATGATTGGTTCTGTTCTAAACACATACATGAATTAAAATCTGAAAACGTAAACATGCAATTATCGAAGAGGAAAAGCTATTTCTTAACTTGGTTCAGTTCTCTCAACTAAGATCAAGTTGGTATTCACATACGTGCATCAGAATGTGTGTTTGAGTATACAGACAATGGTATTTAGCAAACTGTTTTCTGTACATAGATATACTGTACACACTCTTGTAGCGCCACAGCTACAGTATGAAAGGGGAGAGTCTGCTATTTTAATTATTACAACTGACAAATAAAACATGCAAACACTTCTACCTAATGCTAAAAATAAACATGCCAGAACTTTAATATTGTGATTATCCAACAGAAAATATAATACACATAATATCACTTTTTCAGTGGAAAGATCTTGACAATCTGACTGGGGAAGCACTGTTATCTATCAGATTAAAAGATTCTAGGACATGAAATGTACCTGGTTTTCAAAGACACGTATTAATCTCTTGTGATATATTAATTTCCAAAGAAGCAGTAGAGGCCTAGTATGAGGAGGGTTTATTCAGCCTTTTACATCAAAATAATTATGGCTTGCCTTTGATGAATAGTATTGTCTTCTGATTTGTAGCTTTCTAAAACCCACTAAACTCAAATTCAAGCCTTCTAGTCATTCAGTCTTCCTAGAAGTTTCCATCTGCTTGCAACCAAAACTAAAAGTTAAAAATCTTCAGCAGTTCAGATTTAAAAGCCTACTTTGAACTCACTCAAACAATTTTCTTTGAGAGTTGAAATTCTCACAGATGTTTGAAATTCTCCCAGAGGTTTGCATAATGGGAACATGGATAATATGAATGTTAGACGAGCCTGCAACTGCCATCTCCTATTTTTCCAAAGTTTCTTTTACATGGTTTAGTGCCTCCTAGCTGTTGCTCACTTTGCTAAATCACTGCTTTAAGCAACATACTGTCAAGCCTATAAATTGCCTCTGAGAAAATGACTAGTGCAGAGAATTCATTGTTAGTTATACTTCTTTTATGTATTTAAAACACTTATCTATTATATGCTTCAAAGGAAAGAAAGGAGTCCACCTTTCTGCAGCAGTGTGGTGAATATCACAGCTTGCATAATCCATAATAGTACAATAGTGAACAAATAGTAAAAGAGCTGTGTCTCTTCTACAAAATCTCTCCTCAATCTGCTGGGCTAATTTTTCTTTAACTTTTTAATATGGGCAACCTATTACACAGAAGTTTTCTTAGGCCTTTTTGGCTGAGCAGAGAGGCTGCAAACCCTGTAAATACCAATGTAAGGCTGTTGTGTCACACTGAGGGAGGGGAGGGCAAACAGAGGCAGTAAACCTGATTCTGTGCAGCAATGTATGTCAGGCTGATGGCTTGGTTCAAGGCTATTGGATCCTTCACCTCTGCATGAATCAATTTGTTTAAAAATATTTTTATGCAATTGGAAGTGCACGTTATTAGAAGTAAATGGTATAATTTTTAAAGCATACAGTTTATGTTCAGATTTATGTATCTTATTTACCAAAGACTGACCTAAGTAGAAAATAAAAATCTGTGTTTTTCTGAAGCATTATAAAAGCTTCCTATAAGTAATTTGTTCTTTAACCAAATAATTCTGGCAATTCTCACAAAAAATGCAAATTGTAAGTTGATATTTACATACATTCTCTGTAGGTGTCAGCATTGCTTTATATTGTTGTAGAGAACTATATTTTTTTCTTCTCAAACAAAGAAGACATACAGACTTTTCATTTTCCACATGAAAGACAACTTTTACACCGCCAGTTTGTCTTTTACCACCTATGTCAGACTAAAAGATTCACTACTATATTGCATACATGCAACTAAAGTAAATGTACAGCAAAAATCTGCATTGTTTTCCTATACACCCATTTTAAGTTTTAAAATCTTTTTATTGTAGTTATTTTTCAAATAAATATCAACCTTATAGATGTAAACACAAGGTTCTTGTAACCTTTGCAAATGTTTCTCAGATGTTGCAAGGAGCAACAATTCAGTTGTGCTAAATAAACTGTGAATCTACCTTCTTTACACAGATGGTAAACTGGACCCAAAATAATTCTTATAGTTTTCTAGTGGAATTCTCAAAAAACCACTATAAGGCAAGTATTGTTTAATACTTACATTCACAAACTTATAATACTAAAGAAAATCTACCACTGAGACCTGTTGATAATACATTATTGAGATGAATTATCCATGCAGAAGAGAACTGTACTACCATAGTAGAAGTGAATGACCTTGGAAGCCAAAGTAATAGTAATTGGATGAAAATGGATTGTATGAAGTGCAAGGTCATAAATAAAGCATAACAACAAGAATTGTTTCTGGGATCTCAGGCACAAAGAGTGATTGAAGAACGATATTAATCAGTCAAACAAAATTATTATCAACCTCCCATACCCATGCAAGAGAAACACAATGCAAGCATCTATGAGGCAAGATATTTTCAATAAAAGAAAAAGAAACCTTGATGACATTTTTACAAGCTCAAGTATATATGAACATTACTTGAATTGGTGCATATAATCCTGATCATTCTTTTTATCAAAGGAAGGGAGCACCTCTTTTCCAGGATGCTATTAAGAGAGCACTTAAAATCATTTGAAGGGATATTTTAGCTTCCTATAAGAGTAGTTGAAAGCAAATTAACTACATAAGAAAAAATCAACACAAGCAAAAAGTCTACAAACTGCTCAAGAATGACATTGAATCTGGTACAGAGATTCAGACACCACCACCCAGAAGGAATAATAAAGGAAGAAATCCCATCTACTTTTCAAAGGGAGCTCAAAAGAGAACATATGTCCTGTCTGCTTGGTCTAAGAGTGTGATGGAATCTGTGTCCCAGGGAGGCCTGAGTAGCCCAATATTTCATTTGCATTATGGGTTTGAACCTGGTGCTATACCATTATCTATTGATAAAGTCAAGTGCTACTTACAGCCATTGATTGTGGGCAGTCTCTGCTGGTCTAAGTGAAATGGAACAGATGAGAGTTTGTGGGGATTTTTGCAGTAGTAATTTCACAATCTATTTAGACTGGAATTCTCCTTCTTCACAAGTGAAAAACATCTTGCTTACAGAGACTTCTCAGCACTGGCTGGCTCACAACCAACATTTTTGAGTTAGGGGATTTAATTTAGATGAGGAGTTCACATTGGGCATTTACTTAAGTGCAAGTTTTACCTCTGCATTTCCACAATACACCCTTTAGAAAATGTTGCTTCTAAAGATTTGTTAACATATATCTTTTTGTCTTCTCTGCCCCTCTCCCACCATGTCTAATAAATTTGTCCATAAAACTGTAGAACTACACTAACTTATTTTGAGGTCATCTCAAAAGTACTTAGAAGCTCCTATTAATGGCACAGTAGAATGCCGAGTTTTCTATAACTCTGTGGCTGCAGAATCTTGTCTCTATCACAGATTTCTCCTTGGGCTGCAGAATAAACAAAGAGAGTATTTATAGCCCTTCCCATACAAAGAGATTTGATCATTCAAAAAGAAGGCAAAGAATAGCACAGTACTTTCTATATCCCCAGGCTAAGTACTAATATTAGTGTTAAGGAAAAGCTGATGTCACCTTATTTGTCACAGTATCTTCTTTTGTACATCTCTGGGTAACAATGGGCCAAAAAGTTTAACTATTATTTTTGAATTAATTTATTTCAACATAGTCCCATTGTCATGACAGATTTAGAAGTACTGTCCTCCACCTGAATTACATCAGATTGTTGCAGTTGATCCAGGATATAGGAAAAATCAAAGTAACACTTCTCGGAGTTCACCCAAAGAAAGTTTTAAGGAAACAGATGGCTCTGACCATTTGGAAATGGCCCACAGCTATTACTCTTAATAAGAGAAGCTGGACGTGAGGTAGACAACCCCTTTTATTTTTTTTTTTCAGGTTCTAATTTGATTCTATCATAAAATTCAGAAGATTATTGGAAGATTCAAAGCTTTTTGTACTATAAGGCAGGAACACAACAGAATAAGCTCTATGATATAACTGGCCTTCTCAAAGTCATTCTCTGCTCTCTAAACCCGATATCCTTGTTTTGGAGAAGTTTGATTTAAGCTACATCTTACAATGTGGCATGCAGAAGAGTTTTGCTTTATTGAGAGTACCCCTGGCTGGAAGCCTCACTTACTCAGCCAGATTGACTCCTCTGAGGCTCAGAGTACTTGTGCTGCAGTGTTAGATATTCCTCTCTCCCTCTGTGCTGAGTACACACACTTCCATGCTCACAATCACAGCCACATCCGGACCCTCCTCAACCCTGGAATATTCTTATAAAGCTCAGTCTTTATTATCCTGAACTAAGGTTGATTGCTGTAGATAAAAACTTAAGTAAAAACATCCGATATAAGTTTATGATTTTTCCTAGCTTCTATGATGAATAGCTACTTTAAAAGCAAGATAACCTTTTATGACCTTAAAATATATTAGAATCCAGTAGAATCATCAAATTGATCTCACTTTTTGTTATGTTTTCCTTTATTGTTTGCTGTAAATCCAAAATTCAAATTCTTACTAAGCAAAAAAAAAAAAGGGTTTAAATATTCAAATACTTAAAACAAACTGCTAAAATGCAGAGTAATGACAAATTGGATAAATGCTCACATGCAAGGAAATATTTTTAGACTACTAATGTATTGCCATGTACATTACATTTAATAGGTAAAGAGAAAATGGGAGTATTTGCTAAGTGATCAATCACTTAGAAAATAAGAATAAAATTTTGGGAATCTCAGGTTGTTTTTCCACTGTAAAACAGTGCAGTGTTTTTCAGTTAAGTTATTTCAAAGCATGAGGACTAGAAACCAGTATCTTAGAAAGGTGGGAATCCCCTTATGAGCTATGACAGAGAGATCCTGTTTGTATTGTGGAAAGGGATAGAGTTGGAAGATGTCAGAGATTAGGAGGAAAAAAAATTTTTTTGATCTTATGATTTGTAGAAAAATCATATTCATATTCTAGCAATAATTTCTATGAGAAGAATGAAGCTTGCAGTTCGACTTTTAAGTGCAATGTGGATCCTCCTCTTCATTGATTAGGCCCTTCCTAATAAAACCCAGTTACACAAGAACAGAGGCCAACTGGATTACTTCTACTTTGTTCTAGAATGAGAGAAAATTAATTCTGACCACATCATTGTAGCATTGGCTAAATTGATGTCTAAAAGTAGGTGTTGAAATGGAAAGGGTAATCACAGTGAGATACATGGAGAACAGACTAGATGCAAATTGAATACCTGAAAGCTGGTACACTGGTTTCATTTTGGTTGTGATTTTAAAAGAGTCCCTTACAATGGAAACTAAATTATTTCAAAACATTGTAAAAGAAAACCAGCCCTTTGCAGACAGTTTTCAGCTACTGTAGTAGGATATAGATCTGAGTGTCAAAGATGCATACACATTGTCATAATAAATTAGGAAACCTGTAATTAATATGTTCAGTAGTTTGCACTAGTATTTCATATTCATATATACCAAAGACTTACTTACTCCTAGTGGCTTTTTCTAGTTTTGTATTTAACAGCTGTCTAAATGTTAGATATGTGTATACAGATAACTATTATTAATAGATCAAATAGCTATATTGAGAGTGTCAAATATGGTGTATTGAAAGCACAAGATACATTTATAAAATTCCCTTGCAAAACAATTTTTAATGTAATTGCACACTACGTTTTCCCTAAAGTGCAAGAATGAACACTAATCACTGGATTCAACACTTTGTTTCATATTGGTAGTACAGAACGTGGACCCACGCCCTCTGATTTCTCAGGAAATTAGGTGTTTTGCTTTTTCTCCCCCAAAACAGTACCTCACAGGATCTTTTTGGCGAAGACAGTGACAGAAACTCATTCTCCAGGTCAACATACAGTTTCCTCAGCTACAAGACCATTCTTTCTTTTCTTGACATCCCAAGTCATTCAAAACACATATCCCAACTTCCTCAACAAAACTGAGATGAGTCTTGCAAACAACAGGCCCTTTCACTGTGTTGTGCTGATTCATTCCAAGCACTGTTCATCCTGCACACTGAATGAGGCATTCCTGTGGGAAAACAAAGGATGAGATCATGTAATTAAAGACTATCTCATAATGTACACAGGGATTGAACTGTAATGGCCTCAACAGTCTTAATTCTATTTCTTAACTCTTGAGTGATTAAGAGCTTTCTGTTTTCTAAATCAATAGTTATGAGCAAAGATATTTAAAAATAACCAAAAACTCCAAACAAACAAACAAACAAAAAAAATTAGCCAGATGGAACCATACCAACTACTGCTTTATGGTATGCAAGGAGGATTACCAGTGGATCCAACTGGAGTGGAAAACAACAACACTGCTACTTTTGTTGAACTTTCTATTCTCAATTTGTCTATACATTAATGCCTATATGTTTTCCAGAGATGTTTCAATTTTAATGAAATTCTGCTAGATTAAACTATTTTCAAGTCCTGCCTTCTGATTCCCACCAGGTCACAGGCTTGCTTACTCCAGGAGGATGTTGATGAGACTATTCATATTCCCCAGGTCTACCTGACAAACACGGAGACCCTACAGGCCTTGTTCTCAGTCATTTCTCTTCTGAGTGCTCTGTCAAGTTGGACACAGAATGGTCATTCCAGTCTGAAGGAAATTTAACTTTTTGTGGGAATTCTAATTTAAACGCATTAAGTTTCTGAATTTAAATGCATTAAGTTTCTGAAACTCTCCTAAAATGGATCTCATTCTCCCCTCCCTCAGCACAAGTCACTGGTACATGTACAGCTTATTTTGAAGCTGAAAGCCTGAAATTCAGGCATTCATTATTCTTTGACCATTCCCAAGAGCTGGATCTTCTGCAAGCCCTGACAGCCACCCCACAGCAAGAGATTATTTTGAAAAAAACATCCCTCCTCCCTGAAATTCTAGCTCTGGAAGGCACCTTGTTTTGAAGCTGCAGAGAAACAGATTTCAGATGCTCACGCCTCATGTTTTCTGTCTCAGCACACCAGTCATCCAGAGCTTGGTGCTGCCAGGCAGCAGCACGGGCAGCGCTGCTCTGCAAGGGGGCCAGGCCAGGAGCCCAGGGCAATCCCAGCACAGGGACTGTGGTACAGTCCCACAGCACATCAACACCGTGGGCAGAGGAGGGCACTGGAAACAGGGCTCATCCAGCCACTCCAGTAGGGAGCAGCTGGAGACAAGGCTTGTGCTATGGCTGCAGCACAAAACAGAAGGGATAGAGCCAAGCAACAGACTACCTGCAATGCAAGTCCAAGGTCCAGCAAGTTCAAGGGAAGCAGGAATGGACAGACACACCCAGCACAGCTCTTCAAGGGACTAGAGTCTCAGATTTGAGCTTTAATGGAGCCCCAGGGCCTGTAGACAGAGGGTGTGTGGGTGGGGGTCCCAGGTGAGCCTGCTCAGGGACCCTTACTGCCTATTAGTGCACTCGGGGAATGAGGAATATTATGCTCAGTGCTGGGGTTAAAACCAGGAATAGAAGGGTCTTCAGAGCCTCAGCAGGTTCAGTCGTTTTCAGCCTCCAGAGGGTGTGAGCTTCTATGAGTAATTCCCATTTGTTCTTTTTTTCCCATATTCAGTTGGGTCTTTGTGGTTAATATTGCGTATTTAAAGGATTTACTCTTCCTCTCTTTCTTTAGTTATATTTTGACTTATATTGGCTTCATTTGTTTGAAGCCATATCCTTCCTTTCTCTGTTCTTTTGTTTGTCTCCTTTGTTCATATTTTATGTTTGTTGAAATGTAAACTTCTGGGGACTGCAATGTTGAACAAGTTCCTCAACTCTAGTTGAACTCATTAATGTTGGGAACAAGAGTTAATGGAGCATAAATGATGTAAAAACTTTTGTTCCTCACTCCTGAAGGTTTTTCCATCATATATGCTTGGAACTCCACTTCCAAGAACCATTTCTAAGTTTTTCTAGGGTGAAGAACAAGTAGTGAATAGCACAGCAACACAACAAATGAGTGTGGCACTGATGGTGAAAAAAATGCTCCATGATCAGTTGAACCTTAGGGCATATTAGGGTGCTGTCTTATCAGTTTTGCCAGAGCACCTTTTTTTTAAGAGATGTACAAGGTTTCACATCAGAAAGCACGATCCTATATTGGATAATTTCTGACACAAAAGGTAGCAGGTCATCATCTCAGTTATATTTTGTTTCCTTTTCCCTGTTTAAGAACCAGAAACTGCCAGCAAAGTGGACAGGAAACTCAGTGTGAAAGAACATCACTGGGCTTGTTGGTGCCATGCAAGACTGGACTTCAGATACATCGAGCATTCAGAGCAGTACAGATACATTGTGAGAATCAAACAGTTACACCAAAATTCTGTGTTTGCCTGTTATAACAAGAAATTATAGCACGAAACACAGTTGATACACATCATCTTAGAGTAATGGGTATAGCGTCAGGGTACCCTGCTCACTTCACCCCTGCTGTCACTTGCTGATCTCTCCCAGTAGAGTTGGATGCAGCCAGTCATGAACTGGTTCACTCACTCTCTGACCGAGCATCGCACAAGATTTTATTGTCCCAAAATTCTTCAGAGATTCAGAAGCTGACCCTCTCAACCTCTTTATGAAGCACATCCAAGCAGGATTTACAAGCTTAGACACGGTTCCCTGCTAACATGGTCTAAATTCTTTACAGACCACAGAGTGAACAAAGTGGTGTCATGACTTGTGTGCTTGTACTTGGACAGCTATCCAAATGCTAGAAAATCCAACCTTAATTAAGTTGTTAAAACAAGCTGTTAGAGATGCAGGATTTGACTGCTTACATAAAATAAATTATGCTGGTTAGATAAGTATGCTTATTATAGCGTTTTTACATATCTTCATTATTCCAATGGACTGTTTCCAAACTAGTAACATATTTCTATATATTTTCGCTAAAGCCCAAGATACAGAGCAAAGCACTCTGGGCTTTCTAAGTGAGAAGATGATCAAAATTCATAAATATGTATTTAGTAATTCATTTAGCCAGTGCTAAATGGAACCCTTTATATAGACTTTTCAAAAACATTCAGCTTGTGAGGTGAGTTCATTAATGTGGTATAGCAGATTGGGAACAGCCAAGATTTGGCCTAGAGCAAGAATGATCAGCTTCATCATTACTGGTTTTACTAAAAGATTCTTCTGATGATACAAAGTAGGACTAGAATGTCTAAAGAACAGCTGTTTTCCTGGTCCTCTTTCTGGTGCAGAGGCTGTTCTTAGGAGAATTTTGAAGTAATTGAACTACAATTCTAGTTAGAAAGCACTCACACAAACCCAAATGAAATACAATAGTGAAACAGTTCAAACATTTAATTATACATAAAGCAGAGAATATATTTTAGTGATGAATAGATCAGAATGAAATGGGGTGGAGGGGTTGGAAGTAAGTAAAATTTCCTTGTTAGAAGCAGTTCCAGAAGAGGGCCACAAATATGATCAGAGGACTGGAGCACACACCTCTCCTGTGAAGAGAAGCTGAGAGAGATGGAGTTGCTTAGCCTGGAGAAGAAAATGCTCACAGAGCTTTCATGACAGATGAAGACTTTTTACCAGGGTCTGCAGTGATAACACAAGGGGCAAGAGTTTTAAACTGAAAGAAGGTATATTTAGATTGGTTATAAGGATGAAATTTTTACAGTAGAGGTGGTGAGGCACTGGAACAGGTTACCCAGAGAAACTGTGGATGCCCCACCCCTGGAAGTGTCCAAGACCAGGTTTGGATGGGGCTTCGAGCAACCTGATCTAGTGGAAGCTGTCCCTGTTCATGGCAACGGCTTTGGAACAAGATCATCTTTAAGGGCCCTTCCTCCCCCAACTATTCTGTGATTTTCAGATTCTACTCTCTTGACTTATCTTTAAGCATATGAGATTTTATACTATGGTCATGCTTATTTATATATATTTTGATAATTATAAAAACATTTAATTCACCACTTCAACTCATCTTATGCATTTAAATTAATTAAACAATTTTCTTTAATATTATAAATATATTTTAAATGTACACAAATTTAGGCTCCTCAGCCTGAAGTCAATCAGTACTTAGCAAATGGTTATATGAATTTTGAAATGCAGCTTTGGGATATATACAGTGCACATCTGAGTTACAGAAAATTCTAGTATGTACACACAGAATAGATCAAATTATGTTTTAGATATCGAAATGTAGTCTGCCAAATATAAATAGCAACAAACAACTGACTTTTGACTAAAATGTAACAGTTGCTTTGTGTTCAAGCACTGAGTTTGAATTGCTGAGAGCTTCAGCAAAACAATAAAAAAGCAAGATTTAAACAAATCTTCACCAGTTTTCATGGCTGTGTTTTGATGCAAAATCCATGTTAGAATAAACACATTATATTCCATTTTACTTGATAAAAGACTTGAAAAAAAAGCAGTATCCTAGCAACTAGACGTCAGAACTTTTCAGTTCAAACATCTCGACCCTCCACTGTGTCAAGCAATAAAAAGAGAATAATAAAATTCCAAACTTGTAATAAATCCTAACATCAAACCTGAAAATAAAACGGCTCAACAATATATAGTAGATTTGAGCTCATTTTTTTTCTGGCAGGAGTATATACTGAGACAACTTCCATAATACAGTTCTGTGATTGATAAGGCCAGATACTTTTTGCATTCTTGTCCATTTAGGTCTCTAACTGTGAATCTCTAAAACCTTACTGTATCAGGTTTCTTTTGATAACTTTTATTTCATATCCAACAACTCTCTTTTTCTGGACTTGTTCCTCCTATTTAACACAAGCTGTCAAAAGCCCTGGTTGTGGTCCTCTCCTCAATCTGCTCCACCCTAAAACAATACAAACTGTCATTAATATATGAGGATACTTGATAAGTATCAGGGAGTACAGATCCCTGGAACATCTAAAGAAAGTGCCAGAAGTGGGCCACATGACACAAGGCAATAAAAGCCATTTTATAAAGCCAGCTGTATAATAAAAGTACATTCATTTAAAGTCTCTTCCATGCTTTCAAAGCCCTTACTGCTCTGATCAAATTAAGCCTTATCTCTAGCTTTATCGTATCCTACTGATGGCTGTTTCTAGAAGACCATCAAAATTGCTGTTCGCTCTGCAAACACTACACTTTTTTTGGGTCTTGTATGGTATGCACTCATACTGCTATTATTTTTGGGTACTTCCTGCCTTGGTTTTATTCTCTTGCCATAAGATGGAAAACAATAAAGTGATTTGGATAAAGAGGTTGACACCAGGATATATTTCATCTGTACAGTAATCAATAGCAGCCAGAGCTCACAAGGAAAACATGGATCGAGATTTTTTTCCTCTCTTTGGTTTGAGCATGGGTAAAGACCTGAATGTGCTAACTATCCTGGCATGCTGAAATGTGTGCATTATTTCCAGTAAATTCAAATCTCCTCACTGACCCATTGTATAAAACAGAATAGCACAGAGGAAGTTAACTATAAACATATTGGTGCCTTTGCATGAACAGGGCACACGGATTGAGGGGGAGGGCTGGCTGAGGGAAAGAATCTGGGAAGGCTAAGGAAGGCCCAACTCCACCAGTATTTGTGTCAGGCAACATGTTGCAAACGACCATCAGAAGGAAGGAAGGTTCAGCTTCTAGGTAGGTTTCTTGTTCAAATATCACAGTGATTTGACAGCCAAAACCCCTCTGTTGGGCCTTCTGCTCTACATTCTGGGTTTTGGGCAGAGGTTAGTCAGGGAGAAGGCTCACCAGCATGTCCAGAAATGGCTCTGGATCTACCTGAGAGCCAAAGGTTACTCGCGGCTCATGTTCTCGGTCAGACTGACTTGGAAAAAGGCCCCTCTCTCCCAGCAGGATATTGCAACCATCAGGTTATCAGGCAGTTTCCATTCCTCTGCACACAGCTACTCCACTGTGATTTAAAGAGTGCTACACTTACAACAAGAGAAAGCGAAATATACTACATAAAATTAATAATCTAGGCAAAATTGATAAAGAAAACTGAGAAGATTAAGAAAGTCTGTGTATTTGGCAGTGTAAAAGCAAAAAATAAAATGTTTACTAGTGCAGGTAATTGAAAAGGTTTATTCTGAGACCTGCTGTTTTCTATCTGGAAAGAAGGATGAGATACTCTATCTTTAAGGGAGAATTAACTTTTTCAGAGTGGACTAGTTACTACAGAATATATAAAAAATCTTTATGCTATCTAGAGTTAAATATTTTTAAATTCCACATAGGACTCCCAGAAGAGAATCTGAGAGGATTTCAACTGATTGTTTTTATTTTCTGACTGAGACTTTTTAATAACTTGAGTCAACGTCAGAAAACTGGAGCAGTACCAATATTCTTTTGCTGTTATTCAAAAGGTCATGCAAGATGATCTAGGGAACAGAAGGACAAATGGTCTGACGTCAATCCAAACACACAGAACTGAAACAGATAAGATGCTTCATTTTTGTAAGATATTATTCATACTATAACACAGCTATAGGATCATTCCTTCAAGCCTGATATCTTCCCGGGAGATCTCCATTTCAAAATGCCTGGCAGCCCCAGGCTTAAGGCAGTTGCCTGGAAGGTGGGGAAACTTTCTTCTTACCAGACTGAGAGAGGAATGTGGGCCCTTTTCATGTACCCTTAGTAGGCATGCTAGAACTCAGATGTGCAGGAGAAGCACCTCGTTCTTGAGCATCTCATGTCAGCTTTCTTATGTGTGCAGTCAAAACAATTTGGATGTTTCAGAAAATTTCATCATAACTGAAAATATTTGCCATATTGGATCCAATTTATGAGTTTGGCTATATGAATAATAACTGATAATACCTATTTCAGAAAACCTAGCCCTAAAATTGATCAGCAAAGGTTCTTGCAATCACGATGTTTTTTCTTATTCAAAGTAATTTCTAAGAAAGTTTTAATATGAAAATGTTCAAGTCTTTCCACGTCCAAACCACACAGTCAGTCTGCCCATCTCAGATTCAGGCAGCTGTAGTATGGTTTAGTTACAGCACATCCTGCTTCCACACTCATCAGCCATGAAAGAAAGTATAAATAAATCCATTTATCAGCGTGGCTGCAAATGTGTGCACACACAGGTACATTACACACACCACCACAGCTTCCCTCTGCGACCTTATTCTTTGCCTTCTTTAGCTGTGCAAATACAAGCAATGTAAGTACAGGTGCTTGGCAACCTAATTTAAGTAATTGATCTTCTCTTGAATTACACAAATTACATTACAGCTTTTCAATCTCATGTTACAGTAATACTACGTTGAAATATTTTACAAATTAAATTATTGCTTATTTATTTAATTCATGAAGTTTCATACTGGCAGAGCACATAACAGAAATGATCCAGTCTCAAAACCTAATTATGGAAAACGTTTTGAAAATTGAAAATTACTTAAATATTTTAAGTAATTTTAAGTAATTCTATCATGTTGTTTGTCCTGTTAGCTTAAAAGAATCATTTAATTACCCTGAGAAAAAGGCAAATTTTCTAGGAAAAGAAAAAGTCCAGTAGCACTAATATCTGTGTCATCTCAAAATAAACTATATTTAACATTGACCAGTAGTTAATGTTATAGATGTGAAACTGTGCAGAGGTCCAGATTCATAATATTCCCATTAATTCTATATAGAGTTATGTCACAAGTCTGAAACTTGGGCTTCAGCTTTTGAGCAGAACTAGGTGTTTAAATGAATTTTCATAAGCCTCTAGGCTCTCAATTTGCCTTGAAATCAAAGAAACTTAGGGATATACCTAAACTTTGAGTGCATTTGGCCCTTTGCTGCATTTTTAAATACACAAGGGCAACACTTCTATAAGCACTTAAATAAGTTAGAATTATAAATCCCGTGACTTTAAACCCAGACGGGAACCAAAACATTTATGGTTTTCTGGCTTCTGAAAGGTCTTTCTATTCAAAGTAATTTCTGATTACAAGAACAGATCTTGCTGTTGGACTATAAGGTCATTGGTCCTTTATTTCATTTTATGTATTTTAACTGTAAGGATCTGGACTTTTCTTCTAATGGAAACAAAACTTTTGTGTAAATTTGTGAACCTGAATACTGTTACAATCACCAAACTATTATACCTTATTTATGATCAAAACCAATAGGAATAATAATAAAAAGTTACTTTATCTAAAATACACCTGAAAAAGTAATTCCAAGAGCTTTTTATTTCCTTGTTAAAGTAATGATTTTTCAGCCACTCTGTACACATGAACCCTATAAAACAGGAAGAATTTCTTAATGGAAAATGTAGTATAAGGAAAGCAGGTTGCTACCTATGTATGTACAATGTGAGGTTTTGAATCTCCCATTTTAGGTCTCTCTTCAGAAATGTTTTCTGAAAGAAAGAAAGAAAAACTTTTTACTGCCACTAGAAAACAATGCCAAATAGTTTCACTTTCCCTACCTCATAAACAGAGCTGTCACTTCCCTTGGGGTGCAATTGTGCAGCCAATCCACCCAAAAACAAAGCTGTACCTGCAGACAGCTCCCACCACTGACAACTGTAACAGTGGTGGTGGCTTATGGTTTCTGGTCCCTGTAGGAGCTATGCCACCGGTACCTTGGATCAAAGCACAATTAGAAGTATCTCCAAGGAAAAAGAATTTTAAAACAGCCCAACACCTATTCCTATCATTCCTTGTGGCTTACTATTCCCCAGAAGCTGGGGAAACACTGCAATTGCTTTATGTTGCATCCCCTGGGTTCTACATCCATATCTCACATCTGCCCCGTCAGCAAGAACAGCAGACTCACAATTTCTATTTGCATCCCTCTATCCTCACTGTCTCTTTCCCTCTCTCCAGAGAGCCTATTTAATAGTGCAGAGCTCCTTTGATCTCTGTATTCCCAGCTTGAATAAAACAGCTGTGTAACTTCACAACTGCATCTCCTGTTCCTCCAAGAACTCATCCACGTCATTTTCCTGCCTCTCTTCTGAATATGTCTAGTCGGAGAAGATCAATATGCAAGACAGAATCACTTATAAACTCATATACCATTACCACTTCCCCCCATAATCAATCCCAGAAGCAAAAGTCATCAAACTCTGAGACAGCACTGTAGAGAGAACCAGTTGTTAGAAACTCAGCTTCACTTTATATTAATGAGGCTTTCTGCCTTTGTTAACTTTGGCCGTAAAAGAACATTGTTATAAAAAAACCTCTGAAACATCCAGCCAGTGTCAATGCTTTGCACCTCTATGCAAAACCTTTATCACATGCATATATTTCATAAAGATACATCTGTGCACACCATGATAAAGGTGGAAATACAATAAGAAAGCAGGGTCTTTGGCATAGCTTTAAGTGAACCCTCATATGACTTGAAGAAGTCAGCAGGTGGTAGCTCTAAATGACTGACATCTATGATCATCTGTTTCAAATGTCTTTGGTAGGGAAGGATAAAGAAAAGACTTGATGTGTATATTGTCCTGCATTTGTTTGTTATTTGGAAGAAAAGTACCAGAAGTAAACAACTCATCTTCTGACCCACAGACTGAAAATTTGTTTGTTACTTGGGGAAAAAGTAAAACAAGAAAATAAAAAGACCAGATGCCATATATCACCAATTTGCTCTTTCAGATATCAGAATATTATTATTTTTGTGTGAATGGAGTGCAATCATCATGAGAACATTAAGGTCTAGAAAGTAGTACACATGCAAAATTTGTGAACATGGATATAATGCAAACAGGATATTTATACATTGCTTTTAAGCCACAAAATAAAAGTCCACTTTTGATAAATATCCCTGTCTCCTATAGTAATTTCTTTCCTACAAGAATTGTTTACCTAAAGTTCACTGTAAACCTCAAAAAAGCAGAGAAAAGAGTTGAAATCTCTTCTGATTAAAATAATATTATTTTTAAAATGTTTTTTTTCTCCAAAGGAAAGATAAACAGTTTCCCAAATGAATTCCTCCCCTCCTACCAGCATCATGTACTAACTCCCATGGAGAATTAAACTCAGGACCTTCAGAACAGATGGCAAAGGCCTTATCTGCTTTCCTACCACAGCATGAGGCAATATAGTTTTGCCTGATAATGCACTCACAATGAGAAAAAGATTTATTTACCCCTCTCAATATATCTGCATCCACCAAACAAATGCTCTTTAAATTTAATCTACAGGTTTTGACTTTTGCAAGTTAATTTACAAAACCTATGCCAAGTAGTAAACCTGAGATACTACAGAAACTGTTTTCATTTTAGTGCTATTCCAGCTGTACATTTTGTCAAATCTCTGGCACATTTTATTCTCTGTCTTTAATTAAAATACAGTTCATTTTCAGCACTTATTTTAATAACTTCAGTGTTCATTTTCTAGGTATTTCACATCTTCCTTCCACATTTGTTCTTAAATTAAACCTAGCCTTGACACTGCTTTGGCCTGTGCTATATAATGAGCTCATAGTGGTGTAGCAGATGAGTAAGCTCAGCTCTGACACTGCATGAGCCCAACAGCTCCTTTTGCTCTACCCAATTGTCAGCTGCCTACCTACAAAATTCTTACAGCAAAAAACCAATAAAATATTTCCTGCATGCTATGAAAAATATGTAGACATCAGACCAAAACCAGCTGCTCTCCTGAAGTCCTTTTCCTTTTCAACTAAGTAATCTAAATCTAGTTAATACTCAATTCCTGAATGCCTCAGCTTTTATTTGAATGTAACAGTCTTAAAATCTGACACTGTTTTGCATATTGCATTAGTCAAGGTCATATTAAATATAATTTTTAATTTTTAGTGGTCTGCAAAGGAAACAAAATTAAGTTTAGGGTGATCTTTAAACAAACGGAAAAAAAATGGTGAAAATGTTTTGAAGTGTTAGAGAGTGAAAATCAGTGTCTGATGGTAGCAGATCTGATAGCCATTGGGATGCTGGAGGATATGTTCATGGGCTTCCTACAGTTTCTTCTAAAAAGATATTTATTTACACAGTTGGTTTTTTCCCTAGGATCCCTGTTAAAACTCACAGGGAACCAGAAAGACACACACCTTCTTTACAGGGAAAAGGAAAAGAAAGACAAAATAAATTATTGAAAAGTTGACTCAATAATACCTCTAAACTCGGTATTTTTGCTGTTTGAATTACATCAATAGGAGCGGAGGTTTACAAAGCTTGTTCCCATTAACTCACACATGTTCTTTCACAGAATGGTAACTACAATGGGACCATTCAGCTGTTTACCAACAAATGAACAAAACGTGTAGGAATGTACATGAATAGATAAGAATGACTGTGATTATAATCTCCCCATATAAACATTGCCTATGCATCAAAATAATTCTGTCATTAGCTGGAAAGAGATGAAGGTCTTGTTTACCTATAGAAATACTATTGTTCTTCTTATGACCTAAACAGCTCAGAGTTCCCTGCAGTCACCCTGACTCTGTACCAAATCATATCCTGCTGTTGTACTGACATATTCTTGCAGCAAGGAGCCCTGCCTTTGTTACATGAGATGCAATCCTCATGACTTCCTTATACAGTCAGAGAGATTTCACAGTTCATTAGAGGCTAACACACACACTTACATAAGGAATAAAGACTGAGCAAAGCTTTGTAGCACCAAAATCTAAAGCATGTCCCAAAAAAAAAATGTTTCTGGAAGTGCCCTTTAGCAAAGTGCTCTATGCTCATGCATTCTTTAGAATCAACAAATTAATTCTAGAGTTGATTAATATGGTTTTGTCCTGGCATTTTCATCAGTGCAGCACAGAGATGACCAAAAAATTTTTAACTAAGTACCTTGAAAGTACTAAGCAGCTTAGCAAAATATCTTTAGCTAGCTGTTGAAGTCATCTACCTCTAGAAAACTGTAGTGTTTCCACATTATCCAAACACCTTGATTACACTGAACAAAAGCGTCTGGAAAACAGTTAGCAAAGCTGTTGAGGAATGGAGGCCTTCACCCCACATCTTACATTATTGCTTCTGGAAGAATATTTTCCACTGTTTGGTGCCTGGACACAGTCTGTGATGCAAGTAATAAAAAAGGGAAAGGAAAAGTGGAAAAAAAAGGGGAGAGAAAGGTAGAAGTTGAAATGATATCATAAACAGCAGCCTGCCACATTGTGAGTTTTTCAAATAGTCTTTAGAATATCTGTGATTATTTATGATGAATAATTTAACTTGGGAAAAAGAATTATCACAGACTACCTACATGGTACATCTAGGACAAGCATCGCTATTTTTAGTTAAGATGTAATTTTTATACCTTGCTATTTGAATGAGTGTCCTCTTTGGTCTTTGAATTAGCATTTGGTCCACCCTAAATACTACAAGTACTTTCCTCTTTGTGAAGTTTCTATTGTGTTCTTCCACAATAGAAAGGAAATGGGGGAAGAAAGAGAAAGAAGGCTGGCCACAAGGCTGACCACAATGAGACTGGCCATGCTTTCAGCTGGGCCACTAACACTTGGAGATGGAAAACTTCTTGTCAAGATTATATCCCCTTGTGTAATTTCAAAATGGAAGTTCTGGAAAGTATCTCTAGTAGACCTATTAGAGGGAGTGATATTGAGAAGAAAAAGAAAATATTTCACAAGTAATGAATCCCTACTTTCCAAGCATGCATGCATGCATGTTCAGTATCAGAACAGTCAAGACAGTTCTTTAAAATCTTTAACCAATATTTTATAATACTCCTTAATTTTTAGCTCTGCATGCACAGATTTCATTTGACAATTCCAAATCCTGATTCTGTCTTTTCCCACCTTCAACAGAGAAGAGCCTTGAGACATATTTGTTTTTTCCTCTGAATATTTTTTTCCCACTTCTTTTAAACATTAAGAAATTGTCTCTAATATTAAAGCTCCTGTAATACAGATGAAAAAGTCACATTAGAAAATGGTGCAGATTTGAAGGCAAGAATGACTCTTCAGCTCTCTCAAAACTATGTATTCATCCTCATTGGCTTTTTCCTTATGGTCAGAAACCAGCACAGGAAATCATTTGCAGGTAATAGATGCTCCTTGTAGCTAAATTAAACTTGCCTACCCTTTTCATCTTTTCTAAATGCAGCAAAACTTTTCCAGAAAACCCGTTCAGTAAATGCAACTATAAATATTCTTACAGCTCTGTAGCATGAACATCTTCACTGCCATGCCTGGTGAGGGGTGCACCAGGGCCTGCAGGGGTACAGCCTGACAGGAGAGACCAGAGTCAGACAGTAAAGAGCAGCAAGAGCAGGAAACTGGCTTTTTACAACCCATTGTTGTCCCCCCATGGCTTTTTCCAGGCAAAACAAGCAAATCAGCTACTTCAGGATTAGATTTGATAGCATAATGCAAGTAAAATGGTATCAATGGTAACTGAGTTTTCCTCAGAAACACGTTCAAGAACGACAAGGAAGAAAAAGGAAGCACATTGAGGCCAAGCACCAGTTTTGAACAGTTGCACAGCTGACACCACGATATCCTCAAGGAGAAAATGGATTAGATAGGAGGCTTTCCAGCATGCAGTAACAGGCCAACTCTCTCTGCAATAAAGGCTTTGGAGCATCCACATGGCTAAGAAATGAAAATTATTATAATGACAAATATATATTTCCTTTCACCTATGGGCATAGTAGAGGATAGCAAAAAATGAAAAGACTTATTTTCATTTTATAGTTTAAAAAAGGCATTTTACAAGTCCATGTAACTGAAGGATATTAATACACTGTGTGTAAAAGCATCTGGAATATAATTACAGCTAGAGCTAATTACTGCATAAATTGTGATCCTATCCTTATGACTGTATGAGTAAAATGTTTATATTCATTCTCGAAAGTGCTCTGTATAAGAAACATTTCTCTTTCTTATCCACAGATTTTACAGGTATATCAGTTTTGCATATTAAATTTGAGAACTTAAAAATAAAGAGAAACTGCATTAAATCAGTAACATGCCAAATACCTAGATGTCATCTCGATTATTCCGTGCTTAGTAATTACAATATTTCTAGACCTTATAGTGTTTATTAAAAGTGCTTTCACTTCTAATGGGATTCTCTTCCTTTCCCTTATCTATTTGCATTATCAAAATGCCATGAATTCAATAAAATTTGCCTTTAATAGATATGTCTTTTTCATCTAAAAGCCTCAGAATCTGCTCATCTGTAAGGTATTTTTGGAAAATAAGAGGCTTCATCAGAGCCTGGCATAACTATCATCCAGGGAGCTACTCCTGTTGTATGTTCCATTCATTTAATAGAGAATAAATAAAATGTATCAAGCTAGCAGTGGCTGAATTGAACAAATGAAACATCTGCCTTTGTGACAGAATTATATTTTTAGAAGTTGTGTCTTCAGCATTGTTTCCTGTGACCATAACAGCCTTGGCTGAAAAAGGGAGAAGGATATGTCTTGATCACCTCTAGAGTGATCAGCAGCCAGACCAGCCAACAAACCAGTTGGGTCCCTGCTATATTTTTTAATTAGAAGGACATCACTAACTATGTGGCATGGTTACTACTTTTTCTCCTCCTCCTCCTCTTCTAAGAATGGCAGTGAGGAGGCTTATTTTAAGGATCCAGCCCCACAGAAATCAAAGACAAAACAAAAGTTTTATTTCCATATTTTCGTGTGGACCACTGTTCTTATTCTCCGAGAATGCCTGGGGATATAAGGAATAGTAATTTTTTTTTTCTTATCACAGGATTTTTTCCTGTCAAGTGAAGGTGAAAACTCAGCTCTGATCAAGTTTTAAGAGAGAACAGAATATCATACACAGAACAGAGTATCAGCCACAACAGATATCATATTTTTTTCCAATTATATTTATGAATAGCACCTGTTCCATGTATTAGAGAATGCCCCATAGATCAAACCCCCAACCAAGTTTATGCCTCTGCCAGTTTTTCTCACTGTTTACACTTCTCCCCATAAGTGAGTAAGGTTTTATTCTTTTTGTTCTGTAAAGGAGGATCCCTCTTCCACAGAGGCTACTATTTCAAAAGTTCTGTACATTATGGGCTGCATTGGCACTTTGAAAAACATGATAAGTATCTGATCACCTGTCTGTATTATCTGCAATAAAAAAATTTCTTGAAATTAAGATCTCAACTCTAATAGTTTATCAACAACTAAGTGAAATTTACCTCTGTTTTTCAGATTGTTTATTATGTCAGCTTTAGCTTTTACTACCCAAAAGCAATTTAGTGAAAAAATTTTCCCCAAATCTGAATTACTTCATAATAGTCTTCATAAAGACTCCAAAATAATATTTTGATTGAGTTGCTCTACAATGTAACTGCTGACCAAATTTTGCCTGGCCTTCTTTTTGTGTGGGCAACAGCAATGAATGTGTGACTCTCTTTTTGGTTTACTAATGAAATTTTCAAGTTGAACATGTTAAAAATTAATATATTACCTTTCTCAGGCCTTGTCCAACTGATATAAGTTTAATGGTCCCAGAAAGTAATATGCAACTATCACACCACAGCTGCTTATTCACAGCAGGGATTTTCTCCCCTTGAAGTTGATTTCCAGAACCAGATTAAGAAGCAGTAGCCTACAATAGGGAGATTTACTATCCCTATTACCAGCCACTCTGCTTCTCTGCACTTCGCAGTAACTTTATAGAGACTAAAAATAAAAAAATTATAGAAACATATAGAGTCACAGAATGGCCTGGCTTGAATGGGACCTTAGAGATCATCTAGTTCCAATCCCCCACACCTGTGGAGAGGGATGCTGCTCACTAGGTATAAAATAAAACACATCGTAGAAATAAAAACTGAGAGGTACATTATGTTAGCAGTTGTTGGTTCAGTAGGCTGCCTCTTCAGAGGATGCACTGAATACACAGAATCTCTTAAAAATATAGTATTCCCTGAAAGTGTTGGGTTTTGTGCATGCAGCATACTGTAATCACATCAAGCCACTTCAAAGTTTATTGTATTAGCTGTAATGATATCACTAGCAAAATGCAAGTCCATTATACACTAGCAGTTCACAGCCAGTATTAGTTATCTCAAAACGAGAAAGATGTGTCTGGAACGCCTGCATGAAGGGAAACAAACATCTCTAATACAACTTTTGGCAACAAATTTAATATGAAAACGCATTTTAAATTGCAATTATAATGATGGAAATTCCTGTTCACAAAGACATATTGTGCAGAGAAGCACGTATTCCATCTGCCTGGGCAACATGAGGACTCTTAATGCTGAGTAGAGTGGAACGTCTGACTCCAGCTCCTTTCTGTGGTCATGCTGTGCAACAGCTTTGATGAAACAGAACAAATTTGTTTTGCTTTGTTTTGTTTTATTTGAGACAAATAAATGCAAACTTGGTCTGTGGGGCTCTCATCACGTGTTAGTTACCTGTGTAAAAGCTTCTTTTACTGTGAGAGTGAGCCACTGAGGAGTGAGTTCCAGGTTAGTTTTGGCATTCACTGAGAGTACAGAGCTTTTTCCAGCAGTATATAGCAGGCAGGCCTGGTGGCTAAGCACGGGCTGCTGACAGGTGACTGTAGGGTCAGACACCACCCACACAGACAGCTGAGGTGAAACCCCGAGGCAGAAGGCCAAACAAGGTTACTGTCAGAGGCTAAAGGAGCAAGGCCATGTACCCCAGAAGAGCAAGTCAGGAGCAGAACCCAAAGGCAGGCAAGGGGGAAAATAAGCACAACATTGGGAATGGCTAAGAAAGTGTGCATGAGCCTGAAGCAAAGCCAGCCTAGTGGTCCACAGAAGGAGTTGGACAGAAACAGACCCTGTGAATGGGGCTACAGATCAAGGATCAGGAGATAGAACAAGAGGCACTGCTCAAGACATTTGCCAGATGACCACTGGTGTCTGCATGTTAATGCTGTGGCTTGAGGCAGGAGCCTTTGTTAACTAGGTTTTTTGGCAGCCTCATTAACTATTAGCTTTGGCCCAGTTTTTTCCTTCCTCATGTGGACAGAGACTTGTCACAAAGTGACACTATTAGAACAGTGTTGTAGAAAAGCAGTCGGAAGTTGGAGCTTGCATTGATTGCAACTCACTGTAATTTTATATACTAGAAAATATAAAACTTACACCCACAATTACCAAGTCTCATACCTAAGAACAAATAATATCTTTGGGAAATGTCATTATAAATTTAAAGAGTCTCCTGTAAGCAAAAACTGGGATCAACTGTTTTATATATAACATTGCCTCTGGAATTGCATAACACAGGATGTATAAATCCAGATAGTAAGCACATATTTTGTTATATATATATATATTGCAGCTCTTTGTATTCTATTTCTATGCTTAAAATTTTATAGCAATATTTTTTCCATCTATCTTGCTATGTCCTAATCTAAAATAACTGCTATTTTTAAGCTATTTTCCAGTAAACTATAACATTTCCAAAGGCTAGAACGTGAATATTTCATAACCATTACACAATAGTGTCATACACAGTTCACTGAAGAGATTTCATAGACATCACAGTTATAAAATTCATACCCCTTACTTATTAGTGGGTCAACTTATTCTTTGATACCGTGTTGAGCTTCTCAGGCTACGTGTTTATATATAGGTCTTCCTTTTGTATTCAGCCCATTCTCCCATAGAGGTGCAAAGGATACAGAAAAAGCTGGTGTATCTTTCAGAACAACAATGAAAATAGCACTGTATAGAAATGGGTTTCTGCATTCACCCAGGAAAGTTCAACCAAAAATATTCAATTTTCAGTAATGCCATTGGGCTGCTACTCAATCTGTATAGCTGCATGAAATCTATGTGAATTGCCTGAAGCAGCAAAAGCCATTCAGCTTCCATTTTTAATTTGGATACTTCCAACCTTGAATTTGTGAACTCTAGCACTATCTTCATTTCATCGTCTCATATTTTACCGTTATAGAGTTTCAACTGTACAGATACACAGTTTCATTTCCAGATTAATTAAGAAAAAGAAATTACTAGGTCATAATTCGTCTCCTTCCACAAGACATGTGGAGAAGTTTGAAAACCTTCATCAGAGTCAGCTTTCATAAGCTAAGCTGTTCCCTAAAATCCTTTGATATCAGTGCAATTGCACCAGCAGAACGAATGAATCAAATGGAAAACCATACCCTGTTCAGAATTCATAATGCCCTCAGGACTAAATGGGATATTTAGACATGTGGCTATAAGGGGGAAAGATGGTATCCTCGATAGAAGGACAGAACATTAGTGTACTTGTCATTATCACAACAAGTGTAATCATTAACCCTGCAAACAATTTTTTTCTGAATGTGCATGTAAAGACAGACAGTATCATGCACTTACACATTTTCACCCAGTAAAGAGCAGTCTTGTCTCGCACTGAGAAGAGCTTTTCCATGTTCATGTTTTTAGCTTTATTAGTAAGGTAATATTTCAAAATTATGTAGTTCTTTCCTTTCCAAAATGAAGCTTAGAAGAAAGTAATTTAACGTGAGAATCTGAAAGTAGTATAATTTTCAGGAGGTATCTTTCACTCTCTTAAACATCTGCAAACTGAAAAACAAAATGTTCTTAATTTTGAGATCTGAATTTTAAGATACAGGAAAAACATTACCTGCTTTTTATCTTTGAAATAGATTTTTAATTTCTGCTGGAGTTTTCAATATATAATTGCTTTTTTACAGAGCAGCAGTGCAAGGGCAACTGTAGCTATACAAAGACTTATTTTCATTCTGTGAAGATGGGAAGGGGAATCCAAAATACAAAGGAGAAAGGACTTAGGAAAAAAGTCTGACCCTAAAGAAGAAAAACTTCTGTTTTTCAAAGGATATCCCTTATGCTGACAGTCTGCAGTAGTTTGATCTTGCTAGTATCAAGTCAAGTGAACCAAGCTGGCCAAAGAAAACGTAGCTGATATCATATTTTAGCAGGTCATTGAGCTTTTGGGGGTGAAAAGGAGAGAGGCCGTGAAGCTAATCCAGATGAGATACCTAATCTTTTGTTTATGTTCCACTGTGATAATGTCATTTCAGAGTAACAGTAATAACGAAAAGCAAGGAAGTTGAAAAAAAGTGGAAGGACAGAAAAAAAGGGGTGGCAGAATTATTTGATTGTCATTTTGTTTTGGCAGATAACAATACAAAGTCCAAAGGCTATGAATCCTAATAAAAAGTTTCTAAAACAATGAACTTTTGATATCAATAGTGCACACGTTGAAGGACATACTAAGTAGTGTTAAAAGGGTGTTCAAATAAGAATGTCCCATGCTATAAGCAGAGTAACGAAAAATGGCAAGAATGTCAAAGGGAAATGGTTATTTTGCTCTTATCTGAATACAAGGTGTAAATCATTTTTTCCCTGTCACCCTGATGATTTTAACTTTCAGTTCTCAATGTAAATTTTAAGGAAAGATTCAGACAATGCATCCATGACCAGTATATTACCACATCTTTAAGAATGCCATAGCATGTCAGTTTTGGAAAAATACAACAACAAATTTTTTCTAAGAATAACAATTTCTGTGCATAGCATCCTTGCTCTCACGTCATACTATGGAATTCCCCATTTTGTACATCATGTCAAATATTTTCTATAAATCTTAATTTGCTCTGTTTTCTTAAAAATTATTTATAAACAATCTTATGAGCTTCTCATTTGTTAAGAATACAAGAGCAACAGTCATTCTGGACCTCTGTAAATCAAGTCAGTTCTTGTGAGTAAATGCTACATTTTCATTTCTTTTTTAAAAAGAGAAGAAAAGAATACTCATTTATAGATAAAATACTTAAAGAATAATACATACTTTTATTAACAGCCTCTTATGAAATGTAAGCTGATTCTGAAAATCCAGGGTTTATGAAATTCCCATTTAATTTAATTTTTAGAAGCAGCCCAGAATTCTGTGCAAAACATCTGACAGAATGAAGAAAAACTGAGTGTTCAGTGTTCAGTCAATGAGGTCCAGTAAGTCCCCAGAGCTCCTCTTTGCCTGCTGTGCTTGCAGGACTGTGATGAATCATTTAAAATATACACAGGAACCAGTGAACAGCAACAGTTCTATTAAAATTAACATTTCTGAAGATCATTTTCTTAGATCACATACATCAGCAATGTTAGGTTAAGAATCCCTCTCTAATGATTTTCCTTGCAGATTTGAGGCTTCCACCTCAAACAAATAACTGTACTATACAATACTTTTTTAAAAAATTAGTCATATTTTAGTTCTATTTGTCCCTAGAAGAACATTTGCATGGCCTGGTATTACAAATCAACATCTGCAGCTGTAACACATCCAGTCCCTCAGTAGCATTTAGCAGTCTATACAGCAGTTTTTTGCACAGTTTAAATGTGATTTACTTTTAATGTTGTTTTACTTCAGCCTTTCCCAGGCACAATGAAATTTTGCTTCAACAATTTTACTTTTATACTGTGTTTCTGCATGTGTGGCAGATTCAGATCTCGAGGCGCGATGCCTTGTACAACATATATTTTGTTGCTTGTTTCCCAACTGATAAAGAACATTTGCATTCCAAGAGTTCCCTTGTTACTCTTCAGACATGGGTGAATACTGTGAAGTAAGTACTCAGAGATATGTATTACAGTAAAACCATGAATTCACCTCAGTGGTATTTATGACCTTTGTATTTATTTTCAGAAAACATGTGAATATTTTTTTAGCCAAAATGCTTGAGGAAAACAAGAACTCTCATGAGTACTTGTACAAAGGCTCACGCCTAGGAATGTTCATTAGGGCTTTCTCAAAACTCTGATTTTCCTTCTTCAGTCATCTGGTCACTGACCACAAATATTAGGCAGCAAAGAGTTAGCTGAAACCGTTTGAGAGAACTTTTAAATCTTAGCTGAAATGAACAGTTCAAATACATCCTTTGTTCAGTAGTTTGTGGCCTATAATCCATAACTGGTCCGGAGATTACTTTCTGTCTCCAGGGAGAGTCCTCTAGTCACTCAGTACACTCTTACTTCATCTGCTACATTGCACTCAGACAAAGCAGGAATACAGAATTCCCTGTCTTATTATTTTGCATTAAACAATTCTTGTGCAAACATGTCTCTGGAAGGGGACAGGATGACCCTAAAGTGGTGCTACATAGTGAAATGGAAAACTTGCCACTATAGCAAGTAATATGTTTTCTCCTCTGTTGAAAGCTCCCAAATGTGTCTGTCTTTACAGATAATTCATAAAGGAAAAGCAGCTGCTGCTATTGACAGTTTGAGCAAAATTTGCCCAGTGCAGTTCTTAATGAAAACCTTTTAATCTTAGCAAAGATTTAAAAAGTGACAAGATGACTGGAACTGGTTCAAGGGACTTGAATTAACTAGACAATTTAAACCATCTTTTTTACACTTTAAACTCACAATTCACACTTTTCAAAAGATAAATTTGACATCAGTTTTCCGGTTCACTAACAAGGACATTCCAAACATTCAGTGTATTTATCCCAATATAACTGCATATGTCATGATAGAATTACTAACAATTTCAGTGAAATTAGATATTTGGGGAGAAGGCTGCAGTATGTAATTAAGCTACAAAAGGAGAATAAAAGAGTGCGTGTTTGCATAAAGAGAATGCCTCAGCTCAAATTCATGAAAAGACAGACATCCAGGACTGAAATTGCTTCCCCATCATGTAAGAGTAGCACAACACAAACAGCTCTGAAATATTCATCTGAAGTGCTGCCAGTGCTTAAGGTCTTAATTGCCAAATGAAATTGCTAAATATGACCATTTATATATATATGTATATATAAGGGTATGAGAGCAAAATGCAATGTGAAATGTCTTTGGATCGGTATAATTTAAAGTAATGAGGCTCAATTCATAACATGCACTTGTGAATAATTTGAGCAGTTCCAGGTATGTTTTTGCATAAAGATTGATCTATTCATATGTAAATATCCTTGTAAGCATAGTCACCACATGGAGACATTTATATTACTTTACTTTGTTCACTGATTTATTTTATTATACTATGGTCAAAATTTAGAGTACAAATTATTGACAGATGTTAATAAAGTTTGAAACATTCAACATGGATCTTACTTGAAACAGAGAATGCAATTATGAAATGTGAGCTTCTACTCTTGACTTTTATATTCCTCTAAACTTAACAGTTAAAAATAATAAAAAGCCAAATAAATTCAGAGCAGATATTTCATATTCATGCCATGTTTAGGATTTGTTCAGCCCAACCTGACTGACACAGCCAAGTTGCAATTAATGTCATAACATAGAAGTTAGGCCAATTAGTGCTTAACACTTGGCATGGTCTGGTGCTGTTCTTCATTGATTTCTAGTATGCTGAATTTTATTGATGGGGTCTTTATTGTTTTTAATAATGAAACTTAGCTGTTCTCCAAAAAACTGCCCCACACCTAGATTTGAAACAGTATTACCAAGTTTTAAAACAAAATTTGTTTTACTCTCTAAAAACTCTGAACTCAGAGTAAAAACCTTAAAAATTGGTATATATATTTATGGACTCCTAGCAGATCAAGCCATGGTTTTTGCAAATGAAAAGAACAAGCAGTAACAGGTACTTAATTGGCTGTGTTTGGATAACATCTAAGCATAATCAGGGGCTGGTAGTATCCTACGAGTATCTATCCAGTTAAAATATTGGATCACAGCAGAAACTGGAAACCCACTATGATTAAAATGTAAACAAACATAAACATTTATGCAACCTTTGGAGGGTAAATCCTCTGTAATTCCAACCCGATTATCTTCCATTTCCTTGTGCTCACAAGTTCTCAGACTGCAGTTATTCCAGTGGCAGTTATGGTACACCACTGGTACACCCTATGCTGTGTGGTCCTCCCAAACAATGCATGAAAAACAGAGGGAAAAAGAAACATTACTGTGACAATCCATTATTGGCAGAGATTTCTTCAAAACAGGGTTTTCAAGACTCATTCTGTGGTCCAGACATTCCACTATTACTAGGAAATATAAATCTACTCCCTTTGAGGGGAGAGTGTATTACAAATTAGTTATCCTTCAACAGACAAAAGAAGACTTTGGACACTCCTTGCTCCAATTAAGTCAAAATCTTTTACTAAACAGATCTTTGAAACCAGATAAACTTCTACTTACTACATAACAACAAAAAAAATAAACCATTTTCTTAGTTTTCAGTTTTAAATGAAAGACACTGAGTTTAACAGACATACACACACACACACACGTAAGATGAACCTCTCTCCCACCTCTGTTCTTATATATTAATTTTCTCTTTCCCTGGAAGTGTTTTCCAACCTTCTTGGGATTCTTTACAATATAATTTGTTCCTTAGTATATGAACAGCACTAATAGAAGAGTAGAAAAAAGGACTTTGCGTTCTTAGTTTAGAAATCAAGAAAAAAATCCATCCAATTAACAGTTCTGATCAATTATACTGATTTTAAGTGAGTGCATGTCCATGAATCCCTATGAATTAACAAATACATATACCACAATAGCCAGTGAGGAAAGAAGACTGTTACTTGTTTTGTATGACACACTTATTACTTGTTTCCTTTCCACTGAAATAAACTTTTCTAAAATTTAAGGAATTTTTTTACACGTATATGAGAATTACACAGGCAGATTATGTAGACTAATTCTATCTCAACTACTCAGCAAGTGTCATACAAGTGAGAATTCATTTATTATTTCTTCTCTGATACACACATTACAAAATGTTTCCCTCCTTGTTTTCTCTGGTAAGATCCAAGATGTATAGATATAGGCTCTGAATACTGTGTGCTTTCTATACATCTCCATTACTATTTAGAATAGATGGAGAGTACCTACATAAGACAAAATATTTGAGGTGTAAGCTGCGATTCACGTCCATATGTTTGTAAAAAGCTGCAGAACATGTTACTACAAAATTATAGAATTTTGTTGAGAACCTTATCCTAGAATCATAAAATCACAGAATGGTTTGAGTTGGAAGAGACCTTAAAGATTGGAAAAGACCTAGTTCCAAACTCCCCTGCCATGGGCAGGGGCATGTCCCAGTATACCAGGTTTCTCAGAGTCCCATGCAATCTTGCTTTAAACACTGCCAGAGCTGTGGCATCCACAGCTTTTCTGAGCAGCCTGTCCTGGTGCCTCACCACCCTCACAGAGAAGAATTTCTTCCTAACATCTAATTTAACTCTACCCTCTTTCAGTCTGAAATTGTTACCCCTCATCCTGTCACTAACCTTCTTTTGCAACTGATTTTTCCTAAAGTTTCACTGAGCTGCATCTGCTCACCTTACCATTCAAGGAAAACCTGGCTGTCTTGATATGTGATAACATAGTAGTCACACTCTGCTACCACAGCACAAATAGTGCAGGCTAATGGAAATTTCCCAACACCTGTTTCTGTGAATGCTAAAGAAGCTGCAAAGGTGGAGAATGAGTAGCTTCAGTGAGGGGGGAAAAAACGCCACTTCAAAGAAATCTTTGTTTCAACGCCTAAAGAAAAGATTACCAAATCTTGTGATCAAATATAGTTTCACAAACCCAAGGACTGCACTGAGAGATAGGTATGACATGTGCAGAGGACCACATGTACACACAATATAGGTCTAATTCATTCACTGTAAAAGCAAAACCTTGGTACCTTTAGTTAAGGTTCTTGAATTCCAGTTTAATATGCTTTAAACTGTGCAAGCCACTCATGATTTATAACATAATCTTAGCAGAAACTCTCAGGGTAACTTTGCTCTCTGTAGTCAGAATTGCCCATATTATAAATTGATGCAAATCATATACAAAACATATAAACGGTTATTTTATTGACTTCTAAAGCTTTTATGGCTCTGATCTCCAGAGGTGCATTATAGTACAAGTAGAAGGAGAGATCCAGGCTTGTTCTAGAAATGTGCCCTATACAAATCCTGAACAAAAGAGCTTTCTCTTGCCTGATCTTCCAACAGAATTATGGGGCACATGTCAATTCATATTGCATTAATATACCCTGACAGAGCTCTGAAGGCTATAATCACAGAAGGAGGAGGTGATAGTAAAGACTCAGTTCATGATAGCCACTTTAAGCTGTGGTGTTGGCCGATTATAGTAAAGAGGTGTCAGAGTGAGTTTGAATAACATTTCAAGGCACAGTACATGTTCCTGTCCATTTTTATTATTTAATAGGCAAATTATATTATAAACAATAGAAGAAGGTAAAATTTATTAGACCATTTTCATTGCCCATACTTCTTCCCAAGTAGAAACTAATAGCACAGAAAGCAAGAATCAAATGTACTGAATTTAATTTTTCTCTTCTAGCACAGTAAAATGTCATTTATAATATTTTTTTCAGGATTTTAAGTGTACCATTAATTTCTTCAACGACACATCAATACACTAAGAAATATTTTTAAATATACGTGGAATTATTAATACCCTTTTATTCTGATGAATATCATAAAATATTTTAGATAGCTAATAAAGTATACGATAAAATAAAATATTTTTGTTTAACCTCATCACAACTTCCTTTGGTTTGCAGAGTAACTCCAGTTAGCTACAGAGTGTTTTCAAATATGTTTCAGAGAAAAAAGGGAAAGCCTGCTAGAGCTATCAAAGTACAGTTCTTTCTATTCTGTTTTCAAGTATTTATTTGGTCTTGGAAATGGTAGGACCATGATGAAGCTTTAGTACTCTGCTAGAGGAATGGGACACAACAGTATTTTAACGTTTTTTAGCCACTGAACTTCCAAATTTTGGAGGAGTGAGTGACTTCTCTGGGAATTGTTACAGGAACAAATGAGCTCTTGAAAGCACCAGGAGCTGAGGAAGGACTTTGCAAGAATAGCCCTGTGTCTGGCTGCTGTAAGGACAACATACATTGAACATAAACAGGCAAATAGCAACTTCTTCCCAGCTGAAAGTCCTGACATGTCAGAAGAGAAGGTACTCAGAACAGGGCACAGAGTTACAGACTCACACTCACTTCGTGCCCAGGGGACTTAGGCAGTGGAATCCTAAACTGTATACCACAATTTGCACAAAATCCCAGAAGCAAGTCTGCCCAGCACCATGTGATGCATCTTCCTTTTATAAATAGTAAACAAAATCAGCTTTAAATTGGCTGAAACTGTAAATTCCGTAATTGAGGGGTGGCATTGGTAAAGTCCAGGCAGCTGACCCTCCCAGAGCTGCAAACAGATGGTTAATAACAGCCTAGGACATCCAACCAGCACTGACAATTTGTCACATTTCCAAGCTGTGGTGACAAGTAGCCCCCTGACACCTGCTGCAGCTCTAATTTGAAATCTTGAACGTTACTGATAATCACAACTAAGGTAATTTTGTCCCCATGGTGTTATAGCAGAGGATTTTCAGGTGACTATTTAAAGCAAACTTTTTGTCTAAATTAAGCATATATATATATATATGTGTGTGTGCTGGATAAGAAAGGGAAAAAACCTCACAATGAATTATGAAGTTATATAACAATTTGGAAAATAGCTTTGTATCCCAGACACCCTACAATGGGTTCCAAGAGAGACATGTTGGAGTCACAAATTAAAATGCTTTGGCATTTTTCCAGGCAATAATTTATCTTCCCGGGGTGAATCATTATATTTACTTGGCTTAGATTACGGTACAGGGTCATTAAAAAACATTCTGGTTTCTCCACCAGATTGCAATAGCTTGCATTTATCCAGCTGCAACTACACATCACATTTTAAAAATTGGTTCAATATTGGATAAAAATTGATGATGCAGGCAATTTTTATGATCAGTTCTTTGTGACTGATTAGAAAAAAAAGAAGTGTAGGCAACTTTTATGTTTGTTCGAACCCTATTAAAATAACACTTTTATCTTCCCAAACCATAAGTGAAGCGTTTGCAACATCGGGGCTGACCCTGATCTTCTGCATATTCTCTGCTTAAAGGACATGAACAGGAAATGGTCAGCTTAAGGACACAATGAAAGGAAACACAGCAGCAAAGGTTTCACTGATAACATGTGATTTGAAGTCAGTGAGCAGATTCAGTCAGTCATCCAGCTGTTTGGGCCAAAGTCTATACAGCACTCTGCTGACTCCTACAAGACTGTGTCACGAAAATATGTGGAAGACTGACGCTTGACATGGGCAAGGCAGGGAAAGCTGAGCACTTTCACATCATCAGATGCTGTGGCTCAGTTGTTTTATGCCAGAACCAAAGAAAATTATGCTGGTTTAGAAATATTTGTTTTTCTAAGAGTTAACTGGGCCAAATAGAAATAGGATGCTGATGTGAGGGTGTATTCATATGTCAGTGCATGAATATCACTAGGTGTAATGGAGTTCAGGTCAGAGCCAGAACTGCAAAGTATTCCACACCCACAATTAAGGACTAATAGTATTATTTTTTACTTTTCTTTGAGGGAGAAAATTTTCCAGAAGACATCAGCACTTTGGAAATTGAATGATTACAGTGTGTTTAAAAGGATTTATAAACTGTAAACTTAAAGCAGTTTATAATTTCGAAGTAGTTCTTTTCTTTCCTCACACACTCAGCAATAAACTTACACCAATAACTAGAAAGAAATCCTTATTTAGTGTAGCAAGGAAGGGAAAAATCTTATAAGCCTTGGGTGATGTGCTTTCATACTAACTTGAGAAGCATAGTTTAATCTAATTTCTGATTTTGGACTGTGGTAGTTACAAGTCTTGTGCTCGGACAAGAATTACATCTTCTATATTTTTCAAAACACGTTAAATAAGAAAGAAAACACTGATTTTTTAGAAAAATCATTAAAATCCAAACAATTTCTTAAATCTTGCTTAACTGCAATTTCAGAAGACAATCACTGCCAGGTTGTGCAAGAGCATAAAATATTCTTATGGTATTGACAGCTTATCAAATCATCATGCAGGTTTCTATGCCAGCACTATTGGCAACCTTTTTTTTTTTTTTATTATTCAGTCCAGAATGAACTGGCTGGCCAAAACCAAAGTAATTAATAGCCTGACCACTTGAAGGAATTCTGGATGACTCAGGTTTCAGACTCCATCTTCGACCTGGTTCAATGTTTTCTGTTCTGTAAGAGCTGTACTATCTTGTCCATTTTATATATTTTTATATAAAGTACCAATATTAAGACAGATAGAAAAAACACTATATACTAGAGGAAAGAAACTTTGAGCATGAAATACCCCACACTACAAGAAAAGTTTGCTACCCAAGAAATTAGTTATGTCGGAATGAATCAATACTTATAAGAAATTCTAAAAGGTCATGTGAATGTTCCACAGAAAATTGTTGTATATTTTAAACCTCAAACAGTTTTGCAAATAGAATTCTTGCTTTCTGGCCAACCCTTCTCTTAAAACAAGCAGACATCTAAAAGGAATTGAAACTACATAGAGTTTTACTTTCTGCTAGTCATTTAAAAGTTCTGTCATGAGTGTTCAGAGTTTCCATAGCCTTTCATGACCCCAGGGGTCTTAATGAAAAGTAGTACTAATGTTATATACATGTATTATGTGGGGGTTTCCAAGTACCAAAGATGATAAATAAATGTGCTATTTACTCACAAAATTTGCTAGCTACCTATCTGCACAAGAAACCAAATGGAGATGACCACCTCTGATACACAGCATTTTTATTTCTATACCCTCAGTACATCTAAACTGTGTGGGCATGGTCAAGAGAGAGGAGACTGGGCAGCAATAAATTAGAAGCATAAAATTAAAATCTATATTAATAATATAGATTATGTCATCACTGAATAAGTTATTTGATAAATCCAAACCCAGTCAAGTGCTTTTTTTTCCTATTTAAATTTTTTAAAAAAGAAAGGGGTAGATTTTCAAAGCTCAGGGAAAATCACTTACTGTAGACAACTGTATTTGCATATGCATTTAACATCATCCTCCCACCCCCATTTTGAGCCAAGCACTAACCAAGAGTTTAAACAGAATTCAGACTGTTATTTACTAACATGAACACAAGGTATATTTCTCTTATAAGGTTTCAGGCAGTACTTTATCTCTGATTAATAACCTGCTAATTTTTAGAATACCATATACATTATTGCAAATGTTCTGTCTTGACAACAGCAGGAATATCCAGAGTTACCAGCATATAAAGCAGTTGGACCAATATTGTGAGGATTATCCCTGCCTGCATGAAAATGATCTTAAATCGCTCTCCTTTAATCACTCTATCAAATGAATGAGGTGAATATTTTATGTGCCCCAACTCTAGTCCTGTTAGTGATTTATCCAAAGTGCAGTTTTAGCTGGTATTGGTATTTTGGAAATAGGGGATCTTGAAGCGAATAGGAAGGACAGAATACACATTATCAATGGTTTGATTTTTTTTTAATTACCATATAAAAACAGTAAGAGATACTGGTGGACCTAACCTGTGTATAGCTGCGTTGGTGAGAGTGAGGTTGGCAAATGGACAACTTCCCCTGGAGGAAGACCACGGGAAGTCTGAGGACAACTGACTTGAGATATTCAGAAAGAGAAATATTGGATAGATTCCATATTATGAGTGTTGTTCTACACAACATGTTCTGCATGCAAGACAAGGAGTACAAGTTTGGCACCATTCAGTAAGGACCTTTTGCTCCTGGAGATGGAAGATTAGGTGGATAACATGAGACAGCTGCATCCTTTACTGGAGGAGACTTTCACAATTCATTTAGGCTTTTCCTCAAGTGCCAGATTTTCAGCTCTGCTCTTGACTCCATCTGTCATAATTTCCTCCCCTGAGCTTTCCATTCCTTTCACTTTGTATCATCTGCCAGTATGCATCGTCATTTCTCCTAGTTCAACTTCCACAGTGCACCAAGCTCCCTGTTATCAGCAGGCTTATAGATGGATAGCTTATAGCTTCTACAGTAGAGTGCAAATAGAGTAAAGACTGGCATTCTCAACTTTTGGGGTTTGTTTGTCCTTTCAGATTGCAAATGCTTAAAGGAGCTTATTTGCTAAACACAGCTTTCAAGGCAATAGCTTTGAAAGTCATGCTGTGATTACCACACAACATGGGTAAGGGCCTTTGCCTCATCAAGAGCAGTGTTTTGAAGGTTGTGATTATTGGCTTTGTCAATGAAAACATGAGTAAGGCATTCACATCTAGATCTAGGCAGGTAACTTGGACAAACAGTTTGTTACCAAGAAGGTATAGTTTTGTTCATCCCAAATGACTAATCAGTTTGGATCTAATATATTGACCATTTCCAGCCAGAAAAGCTCTGGTTTTACAGAAACTAGATTTATGGAACAGAAAGGAGTAAATTGGATAAGCTATTGAACAAGAGAAGCCAAAATAAACACTCTGAATGTGGATGATGATCAGGATTCAGTGTTAACCTTTGGAGGAGGGCATTTTGCTTTGATCTGTGCTGGTGACTGTAGTGGTTACAGGTGTCCTCTTTCCCTACAAAAAATAGCGCTCCTGTGTGTCCAAGTGACTGGCCGTCTAGTGAGGTGCTTAAACAGGTGCCCTACCCAACATGGACACATGCATATCTTATTATTTATAGCTTTAAAGCAGATTTAAAGAGCTCATGCAGCAGGGGCTGAGAAAAGCTCCCACTGGAGAACCTGGCAGCAGGGTAGTTAGGGCAATACATTGGTACCAACTATTAGTCTGAATTTGGCATAAAGTGAAGAAGGCACTGAGCCATTGTGGTAAGTTTCTAATATTTTAATGAACATTTATTCACTGGACTGGTGTAAATGTTGCCATGCAGGAGCAAGAGCAACACTTCTGGCTCCCAGCCAGTGCCATTCACTTCCTCACATTTCATGCTATTAATGTAGAATTCATACATAAGGTGTACTGCTCTGTAAACACAGGAAGTGACAACAGTTCCTTGACTTTTCTAACTAGCAACCCATCTCTAGGTCAGCACCTTATTTCTGCTGGTTATCTCTTAGGACTGCAACACTAGAAACAACTATGCCCCCCAAATACTGAAACAGCAGAAGCTAATATTTCAGGTAGGAGTCCTTTACCCCTCAGCGGGGTTTGCCCATGGACCAGAGCTACAAATACAACCCAGCTGCTCCTAGGGCCATTCAAGACCTAGCACAATCCTGGCACATTTCTGCTACGTCACCAGAAAGCTGAAGAAAAATACAGCCCCACTTGTAATGTATAGGAATTTGGTAAATTATTCTACAGAAAAACCAATAGATGTCTCATTGTTCTTAATATTCAGTCTTACCCCCATTCACTTCAGCCCCCATCCACTCCATCTATGCTCTTGCTCCTAACCAGGAGTTCAAATCTCTCAAGCACAGTATTCAAGATTTTTAAAGAAGCACAGTTCAAATAAATACTTGGTATAACCAGTGGTCTTCTTCACAGGCAAGCTCACAGTTGCAATAGACTATCTTAACACTTGTATAAAAACCCCAAAAGCTCATGATTCAGGCATGGAATAGTTTGGGACAAGTTTCACGTTTCCTAAGTGCCTCCCATTTTAAGCCTTCTTCCTGGACCTAGCTGACAGCACAAGTGTAATAGAATAAGGTTAATTATGCCATTACTCCACATCCTTCCTGGCTGCAGCTTAATTAACTGTCATCTCTCAAACTGGTTATTAAGAATTGTTTCTCATGTACTCTGGATATCTATTCCAAATAGCACACTCTAGTTCCTCTTGTCAGCAAGCAGAGTAAGCAGGTTTTTTAGGGTTTTTTTGCATAGTTTGTCACTGAACCTTTTTAAATAGCCACAGAATCCATGTCTTTTGCCAGTTTTAACCATACATCTCAGTTTTAATTTTTCTTCTAAGTGCACCCTGAATTTGTTGTTTATGCAGCAGCTCAAATTCCTTCCAAAATAATCCATCTTTATACCAATTTACTTTGTTTTCCTGTCACAAGAATCTGTTTTCCTACTGCCTTGAATTTTATTTTTTTTGCTGTGAATCCCTTTGAAACACCTTGTTTTTCAAGCAACAGTGAAAAACTAAAAAGTCTAACAAGGGATGCATGCACAAGCATGGATCTTGTTTCTTCCAATAGTACCTACCAGACTTCTGCAGATTTATCAAGCATACAGAGTTAAGTGGCATTTGCCTTATCCTCAGTGCCCTTCCTTTTCTTACACAAACCCAATTCTTTCTTCCACAGAAATGTTTCTCTTTTTTATTAATGTTTTTTGATTCATTTTCCCCCAGTAACTTAACACATGGAAAGCTTGAATACTTCTGTTCCATTCTTGATTATTACACTCTTTCCAAGAAAGCACTATCAAAAGCTTTTCACTCACCACGTTTGTCTTCCACTCTAACACACACCCTCCTTCTGTGAGATCAAAGGTTTCAGGGACTTCTAATCCAACCTTGGATGTGGTTATCATTAGCACCTTCCTGTGTGTCTTCCAAGCTAATACCTAGTCACAAGCGGTTCATGTACTCTTCTAGTGGCAGTTTTCCTACTAGTGTCCTGAATTTTAACCCACCTGTGTATCTTCCAAGGGTTTTCTAGCATTTCACTGTCACATTAAAGTCTCTATTTTATAGAAAAGCCTACTCATTTTTCACTGAAACTGCACCTCCTTGGAGCTACAAAACATTCATCTGAATGTGTGGTATAATTGTCCTTTTTGTTCAATGATGAGCATTACCCAAATTTACAAACTGCATCCAGTGCCTTTCATTTCACAGATAGTACATTTCATTTTACGGATCTCTGACTTGCATACTTGGTGTTGGTTGCCATGCTGAACAGTCTGGTTCCATATAGTTCAGTTTTATGTTTTGAGTCCCTTTGCTAGTTCTTTTCACATGGGCACAGGCTCCAAACGGAATTTTTCTTTTCAACCCTTTCAAAATGTCTCTTCCACATTCCACATTGCTTCTTTATCCAGACTACAGTATTATAACTTAACAGTTCATTTATGCCGGAGTTAACAGAAAAGTATTTCATAGACTAAAGCTGTACAAAATTACATTACCTTCAGTCTTTTCCTTCTGAGTAGCATTCATTGCTTGAACATATAGAGTCGAACTTTCTTTGGATTTGTGTCACTCGACTTATAATTTGCCAAAGAGTTTCAGATAAAATGGGGTTTTCATTTGTTCCGTTCTCCCATAAGAGACATTTTCTTAATTTCTGTGCCACTGGCAACATCTGCTTTTCTGGGACAACCACCTCAGAGTTTAAGGCACTTGCAGGAAAGATTTTTCCATACCTTGCAACTTTACCAGAATTATGTTGGTTTGCTGAAATCCATGCAACAGGATTCAAGAGATTATACAAATACTTTCTCCTATTTTGAAGGACCCCACCCAACCTGAAGTTCTTTTGTTCTTGAGGAAATACTTAAAAACGTGAACCCTCCCCACACAAAACATGGAGAGGTTCAGAGAACTGAAGCTGTTGAAAATCTCATTATTTTTAAGACAATGCCTTGATTTCTCAATGCTTAGAGTAAGCACAGCCATAGCTACATGGAAAACTGAGATACCCATGACTTTTTCATCTCTGTTTTGTAAGAGTGAGAAGGACATGGCTCTTAGTCACGTTAAACCGTTGCTCTGGGATTTGCAAGGAAGCTGCATATAGAGATGATACAGTAACTTAAGCACCAACAGCTGCATTCTACCTTCTAATAAGCAAAGTTTCACAGACAGAGACGATTAAAGTGATGCTGCAGAAACCTGTAGTGAATGCTGGCAGGTTTATGGGCAGGATTTAAACTGTTGTTTTTAATTTAGAGTGAGCCTCAAAGGTTTCAAATCTGATTACATGACAGACCACCTATCTTGAAATTGATTCTGTTGTATTAGTGGTCAGAAGAGGAATTCAAGTTAATAGCCTAGTCATATAGGCAGAACAGACTTGGCAGAAGGAGATTTGGTGGACAGCTTTGAACTCTGCAACGTATTCTTCAACTGTAAAACAGGGATAATAATGTTCCTCTACCTCCCAGCAGGGTGCTTAGGCTAAATTCATTATTAGACATTTTCAGTAGCGCTTCTGTTTATGTTTCCAGGGTAATGAATAGGGATGGGCTGGAAACCCCTTAACAGTAAAACTTATAGGGCTTAAAGGGCAGTGAAAGCTAAGGGGTCACAGCACTTGTGACAGGAACTATTATCTACTAGATAGTAGTTGTAAAATCTGGTAGATAACTCCCAGCCCAATCAGTTCTTGGCAACACAGTAATAAGACTTCTCTGATTCAGGCTCAGGCACCTACCTAATAAGAAGACTGCTCAGAGAAACTTTATCTCATCTTCAGGAGGATCATTCATAATACTGAGACTGAGGAAAAAACCACCTCTCTAAGCTGTGCGGTACGCTGGAAAAGCAGGTGCTTATCATCAACTCCATCCTTGCAGCCAAGAGTACTTTAGCCTGCCAGGACTGCATATATGTCCAGATGACAGCAATGGGATTCCTTGCAAATCCCATCAGTCATGAAAAGATAAATATCTACACATGGATTTTGAAGTTAAAGAAAGAGCTCAGTAAAGAACCCCTCTTCCAGTATTTTGTGCAGGAGCCCCAAACTTCACCCTACAGACAGATCCCTTCGCTGCCTAATAAACTAACCAGAAACCTCTACTGCCAGCTCTTAAGGTCAGCTCTAGGTCAGGCTGCACTTGAGGCTTCGTGCAGCTCAGGAGACATGAGTAGGGAATCTTCATTTTTTGTGCAAGCAGTAAACATAGCATCCAAATACTGAGTTTATGAGTCATCACACTGAAGTGTCAATCAAGCTGTATTCTGCAAAGGCATAGCCTAGTGCTTGTAGAAGGATGTCACGCTTGTGGACTCAGCCTCAGCAAAGGGCTGAATCCATTTTGGCTGTTTGCCCTGAAGTCCTGCTGTTTGAACAAGAGGGAAAGCAGAAAGAGTAAACTGTATGATACAAAGTGTACTCAGCCTCCTACCAGCACAAAACTTTTTGGTCTGTATTGCTGCATTTGTTTAATATACATTTGATTCCTTCAATTTCAGCAGCTTCTCAAATACCTGTTAAGAACTGCAGCTACAATATGTTATGTTCTGATGTATGTTCCTCTTAGACTTAGGTGGCATTTCTTGTGATATTCAAGGTTAGATGGATAGCTCAAAGTTTGAAGACAAAGTCAAAAAACTTTCTGCATTTAAATGTCAGCAGAAAGCTATAGAAAGCAATGGTTGCTGACTGCATCCTCTATTTTTTGCTTGACTCTCACTGCATAAAGGAAAATCTGTTGATCTTTGTCATAGCTGGTATACACCAGTGGCTGCAGCGTACTTTTCCCTGTATCCAGTGTATTCAGAACACAGCAGAGGTTAATGAACTAGAGAAACAGGGTTTCTTGCACTGAAAACCATGTTAGCAAAACTGTTAAATGAGCCTCCTGGCACTGGGTGGGCCAGAAGCTCCCTCAATAGCATGTAATGCATTTCATATTGGCACACCATGTCAGGAAATCCCATTTCCTCCCTTCAGAGAACTGAAGCACGCATTGCCAGCATGCTTGATTAAATGGTTTCTACTAACGTCCCTTTTTATTTATTTATTTATCAAGAAAGGGTTATCTAAGATACTACCTGAAAAGGTTTTAAACTAGAACTGTCATCACCACTTACCCCCAGCTTTGTACAATAAAACTCATCACTGTTGAGTTTAAACAGCAGCAACTCAGTTTAATTCAGTTACTAGAAGTGTCATGAGTAGAAATAATAGTGATTTTGTTCGTGTTTTTATTTAGACTAAGTGTGGTCCCTAGGCTTCTGGCAAGCTGTCAATATAGCCATCTGTTTTGCAAAGTTTATGGATGTCTCTGGAAATAGACAGCCCAAAGCTAAAGTACACTATGGATTGTTTTTCTTTTAACCACCTGCTGTAGATGAACAGTCAGATTTCAATAGGACACAGGCTTTAAGCTCCATGTATGCCCAAAGTCAGACCAACTTAAAGATGCAAAACTAACTTAAATTGATTTCACTTATATTTTCTTACAACTCAGCTTCAGTAACTTGCTTATAAATGTATTATATATATTTACAAACACACACATACCAATACAGGTATAACTAGATGGAGAAAGAGTAGGAGACCTGAAGTCCAGAGCCAAGTCACTTCAAGATCTTACACAAATATCTGCTTCAAAGAGCTTATATATTCAAAAACAAACATAGCACCTTAAGTACATAAACAAGCAAGCCATGATGAAGACAGAAGGTATCTGATATGAAATGCTGATAGCAGATGTGCAGTTTGCAGGCTATCAGTAAGAACAGATGTCATTCTTATGAGCCATGGAGACAAAGCAATCAAGCCATTACAAAGAATTTGAAAATAAATGTAAGAAAAACATTTTTAAATTTTTTTTTTTTTGCAATTTTTAGTTGGACTTTCTCTGCTATCTTATCTTAATAGCATTTACAACTCAAATGTCTTCCTGATTTCAATGTAGCTTCCTCAATTCTAAAGTAACTATATGCCACATCAGTTGGAATTTTATTACATATTTGCACATAAATACACTAGCATGTACTACCATAAAAATATAAATAGAGGATCCAGTACTAAGGGACTTGGTCCTGCAATCTTGAAACAACTGACCAGGGTGTTGCAGAATCTAGGTTTAGTAGATTTGGAGAATTTTTTGACCAACATGGCTGAAAAATTAAAGCCCATTATTCATTGCTTTTCCAAAATGTCTTTGGATTGGTTTGCCATTGTTTTTAGTACCTGATCTGCCCCTAGTATGCTTTGAATGTCAAGTAGCTGCTGTCAGGATGGAAGAAGTTGTGCTCAAGATCTCTAAAGTAGAAGGGAAACCCCACCTAATGTAATTGTTTTATTTTATTGCCAAAGTCTAAAATGTCAGCAGCACAGCGCTGATGTTCTTAAACCTGTAGACATACAAGTGATTTCATGGAAGTTTGTTTTGAAGGAAAGTACCTCTAACGCTGCCTGAGGATTGGAGGTGGCCTTACAGTAAACTAGAAACCAAAGTGATGACAGCCAAAACGACAGTGTCATTGGCTACTGTCTTAAAATTCAGAAATACCAGGAGTACAACTGGTAATACAAATTTTAATGAGATGTTTGTTTCAATGTAATCAGCCTATAGGTACACAGTACTCTGCTACTGCTTTATTCTCTGCAGTGTGAGACCAGATGAGCCACTCTTCCATTCTGATTCAGTGAGTCTGTGATTCAGTGAATGTGGAAAGGAAGAAAATAAATGGAAGATCACTTCTTTGACTTAAATCATACATGTCTGAAGCTGTTACTGTTGCACTATTTTGCTTAGGCCATTAACTAGAGGATAGAAAGGGCTCTGTTATGCTTCTGATGCAGCTGACTTGTGGTCTGTTTCAAATCCAATTGGAATCCATGGAAGATTTTTCAGGGGTTTTGTTTTGGTTTGGTTTTTTTCTAGATCAAGTCCTGTGTGGACTTGGGTTTCTGCCACAATAGGGAATTGGGATTCAAACTCCTTTTTCATGCAAAATCTCTCCTTAGTCTTGTACATGTTGGTTTCTAAAGCCATAAGGTAGAGAAAAAGTGCTCAGTTTCATTGCACAGATTTACAGAAAAAAATGCTGTTTATTAATAGCACCATATGATCCTTATGAAATTCATACTCAGCAACCTCCAGCTGCTTATCTGAAGATATGGTAAACAAGCCTCTGCCACAGAAATTTTCATTTGATGGTTTATTTTCAGATATGATCTACTCTCCTCCCCCATTTAGATTTCAGGAGTTTCAAACCTCTGGCACAATGACAGTAATCAGGCATGCTGGTGCAATAAATTACAAGCCATCAACAGCAATTCAGGCTGGGTGGCAATATCAGAGCATATAGGGCCAGGTCTGCTATTGTTTTATTTTTCATGTTGGGTTTCAAATTATCACGCCAACATTAATTTGGTCGTGATTCGGAGTTCTGTTTTTTCCTTGGCCGTTTCTAGCTTTGTAGTTCTCCTGCTGATGTCAAATATTGGACTCCTACAATCCTGGAATTTAGGTCCCATTTACAATTGTAGACTTTGCAGGTCCTCAATGCAGCCCTGTGTAGGGGGTGTAGTAAAACAGCGGGTAGAGGCAATTCATAACTTATTGAATCACACTCCTGCCAAATACCACTTCTGAGTGTATGGTCAGCCTGTTACTGTGTGGAAAATTACATTTCCCCCTGCTCTTGTTTGAAATATGTGTTTATTTGACATTACTCTGCAGGCTACTATTCATTCAAGTATATTAGAACTGAAGAATTATGCAAAAGCAAGTGCTGGAAGTTAATAAGAAAATCATCCGTTAAAATTGTCTCACTAAAAGGGCAAAGCATTTCAAATCTTTTTTACTGATAGCACCTTGAAACTCAGATCTGGAAAAGAAAGAGGTTTTTGCAAACAAATGTTTGCTGCTGATATAAACAAACTCCGAAATGCTAAGACCAAGAAATCAAAACTCTATTTCCTGCATAATTGGAAATCTACATGTTTCTGGTGTGCTAGTAACATCGAACACCGTACCAGATGTGATTTTAAATGCATTTAAAGGAGCCTGAGAAATGGTTCAGGATCTCAGATTTCCTAACTAAGCATGCAAAACAGATTTTTTTGAATCCTTTTATAAAAAGTTACAAATGCAGATGAGCAAATGAGGAAATAAATGTCCAGTCATCACTTGGAAAAGAAAAAATAATGTGCTGTTTACTAACAGATGGACAAGAAGCCTATATAATGCCTATATAACTCTATATAACTTTGAGGTCCTGAGCTTATAAAAATATCCTAAATTAAAATTAATTGTTCACTATTATCCTGAAAGCTAAAGAGCCTAAGCTTCAACAAACTTAAGTTTGCTCAACTAGGCAAACAGTGATAAATCCAAAGGCCTTATTTCCACCTATTATTGTTTAGGTAAAAGGCTTTTTACAGATTGAATTATGCATGCAATGATTTATTTCATTATGGGCTCTTAATTCATAATGTATTATTCATTATATATTCATTAGATACTCTTAATATTACCTAGCTGTCTGAATAAGAATCTATACATTTAGGGTGCTTTCACTATAGGAATCTGGTTGTCATATTGTGAAGAGGTTTGTTTTACACAAGGATAAGGAGACAGAAATCAGGTAATGAATGCAGTGGACTCCTTTAGTTGCCCAAGTGATACCTGAACAATCTGAAAGGACACACTTGGTGCCTTGGGAATATTCATGTGCTTTCAATTTTTTGCCATCACAGGGTGATCATAACTTATTTCAACTCATTAGTATATTTTTGAATATAGCCCATTCAGATCATAATAGGGAATTTACATTCTTTTTAGTGAAAATGAGTATGTAAGTAGGGCCCACTATGAAGAGTTTGACTGAAATGCAGCTGACTCCACCCAATAGACTTATGGCCATTAAAGCAAACTCTTGCAGTATAAGTATGAAACCACTGTTTTCCTTACTGCACACATTTAGGGCCACTCTGTTTATATCAGCTACCTTGTGTTTCTATCAACTTTCTATCAACTTTCTATCAACTTTCTTTCAATTATTGTACTCTGTTTCTGTTTCTCCAAGACTGTTTTGTAGAGCTGATTAGATAAGAAAAGAAACAGAAAGTTGATTTTTTTTTTTATGCATAGTGCTTTTACTATTAGCACTGTTGTAAGCATGCCTTTCACCATCTATTGCTGTATCTCATTTGTTGAAGCTTACTAAACAAAAGGCAAATGAGAGTGGAATAGCTCCATCTCCAGTTATGAACTATGATTCCTCTTTTTTTGTCATTCACGTGTGACTAGACATATGAGCAGAACAACTGCAGCTCTGCAGTGGAAAAACACAATTTCCAGCTTGGCCAAGAAGTGACATTTTAATGAGCAGATGTGCAACCTTGCTAAAGCAAATTAAATCATAAGTATAGCTTGCGTAGACAAGTAGTCTTACAAAGACCTATGTTAGTCACTCAGTTGTCTCCCAGACATTACAAAAAATGGTCATGGCACAGATCACAGCATATTTTCTACTCTAGATCAACAGAAAACCATGTAGACTCAAAGTTTGAATTCAGTATGACTAAGCAGTGTATGTATTGAGTTACTCAAACACAGAGAGTTGAATTATAAATGAGATAAAAGCTATCCTCTAAGTTCAACTGGAAAAAAACCCCAAATACTGTGATTTATTCCGTCAACCAAGCATAATCTCAAGTGGAAGTATCTTGTCTACTAAGCCACTTAGACATATTTATTATTCCTGTTCCTGTAGTAAATCACCTTGACTTCAAAAGGGACGGAAGGTGAGACTGGCAGACACAACAATGAGGGTCTTGCTGTCATATCATCTTTTCTGTAGATGTCATAATCTTATAAACCAAAACAAAGGTTAAAACAACTGAGTTACTACTTTGCATTAAGCACACCCTAATATATTTGCCAACATAAATTTTCTGCAAGTTTTGCAGAAATATAGGTGGCCCAAACCCAGATTTATGGTTCTTCTTTCGTGCAGTGTTCTATTATAGAGTTTTAGGCAGTGTCAGCTGCCAGTGTGATGTGTGCAACGCCTACTGAACTGTGTTACAAGGGGAGTTCACTCCTGGCAGACTCGCAGAAAGCATCTTAACCAAGCACATTTGGCATGGGTGTTTCTGCTTGCCTCATTACTCAGAGCAAACAAGGGACATCTGAAATACAAGTTCGTGGTGAAACCTTGGATCCCCTGAATTCAAAGGTAAAATTCACATGCTCTAGAGTGGTGCTAGGATTTCTCTCTCCTAATATCTTTCTCCACCTCAATAATAGGAATGTCCCGTTTTTGAGGACAGATGTAGCACAGATCCTTTTTGCAACTATCAATTAGATGAATCAGGTTCTTATCATTACAGACATGACCACACAAGTTATGATGCAAAGTCTGAGGGCATCTGCCACATGATGTTATCATCCCATACACATTTTTCACCATTACTAAATGAAATGAAATCATTTATTCCTTGCTGAAAAATTGACAGTTTTTTACTGACTCAGAGAGTGCAAATGGGCTGTTATCATCAGCTTGCTGATTTTCTACAACTATTACTATTTCGTGGTAGTAAGAGAATGTAGACTATTAATATAATGTATTTGATGTGTTGTACATTTATATTCTTTCTAAATTGTAACGTTTTCATTTGCTCAAAAATCCAGAATTCATACTACATTGTAAGCCAATCCTTATAATCCTGTTTTATAAAGTATGTAATTATAAACCTTTACTTTTAAAAAAAAAGGTATTTATTTTTGACTTGAAAATCTGTTATTATCTGTATCAACTTATATTCGAGTGAAGTTCTTGTTCACAAAAATAATTCCAATAATATTTTCAGTGATATTTTCTGGTGAAAATGGAATACATTTACAACACAAAGAAAGCCTACTTTTACCAGATAGCTAGTGGGATATGTCAAAAGGAATAACCTTAAACAAGACGGAAACTGAGAAACAAGACAAAGGAAACAGGTACTAGACTATTTCATTTAGTGATTATATGACAAGTCCGTCATAGACCGTTATTTATAGGTCACTTTCCTGTCAGCTGTAGGATTTCTGGCCCTAATCATGAGAGTCAACACAGACTTCCGAATAAAAACTTCCAACATGATAGAGATAATTCCGAGCAAGACAAAAGATTCATATGACCATTATTTACTTCCTCTCTTACATTTAAAATTATGAGATATTTCTATAATAATTCCTTGTCATTAATACTGCTGTTTTCTGTTGTCACAGAGAACATGAAAAAAACCCATTTCTTCAGCAAAATCTTGAGCTTTGCTGAAGCTGAAATTCAAGTCAGCAAGTAGCTTAAAGAAACTATATGGTTAAATATATAATTTTGTTATAATACATTGTTTCTACACTGTGCAAATTTGGACAACTGTTTCCCTCGCCCATTAGTTTTTGCTCTTCAACACACACAAATGTCATTTGCCCTTCTTCTACCTTTGCTGCAATTAAAAGAGAAAAAATATCTTCCTTTTGTTCCTGGTTTTGTTTGATATGAAAATACTTGAAAAATAGCAGCCTGTCCATGGGAATATGGTCCAAGCAAACTGGCTCACGCATCTGTTCTGGTATAAAGTTACACAAAGAGGGCAAGATTGTGGAGCAGGTCTAGAAAGGACTTCTGTTCTAGTGTTTGGGCAGAAAACTGAAAATATCCTAGGTCAGCTTCAAACAAACAAACAAACAAACAAGCAAACAAATCCTTTTTTCCCCAGACAGGCAAAAAATTGTGTAAGACCCTCACAAAGGCAATCCAGAACCTTGCACCTACACACACCAAAGGAGGTATTTTAAACTTATTTTTAAAAATAAAAGAAGAAATTTGAAGATGAAAACCAGATGCCTATAAACCAAATCAAGAAGCTGGCCAACCACTCTCTACTCTAAATGAAAGTCAAGTTTTGCACCTTCACTGGTTGGTTATACTGCACTCTGATTTTCAGCCTCAAATTACTTTTAAGTGTCCAGTCTCCCATATACACAAGCAATACTGCAGGACTGATACAGATTGCCTCTGAAATATGGATTATTCAAATATTATGTTGCTCACTAAAAGCAATAAGCTGTGTCGTTTCTCTGAGCTAGAGAAATGTGAAGAGAGCAACCTTTCCTACCTCCAGGGAAAGCACTTAAAAAACACGACACTATCTAGGGTGCAGTAGGCCTGAATTAGTACATCTTTTTTTAATATGTACACGTTTAGACAGCAGGGAGAAAGAGAGATGACAAAGAGGCAAAGTAGAAAAGTGCCATTCAGTTCTGACATTTCAGAAAAAAGAATCTGCCAGCAAACTTTGCATTAGGATTTCTTAATTATTTCTTTGTTCACTTGTTCCTTGTAATCTGGCTTTAGTTTGGACTTGGGCAACGTGCCTTAGGTTACAATATGTTTCCTCCTACTGTAACAGCATCTCTAGGTCACTGAGGAAACTTATCTTCTGACCATGCTCTGATGACTATTTTGCATGACTTCTGAAAAAACTCACTCTAAGACCCTCTAATTACAAATGGAAAAGCTCAGTAGACAATCTACAACTTTGACAGTCAATGATATTTTTAAAAATTCTAATTAATGTCTGAATGCAGAGATTCACGATGTTGTTGTTTTAAAAGCACTTGAGAACTTGAGAAGAAAATAAATTTACACAGTGAAATAAACCATACAGAAGTTTTTATACTAAGCTTTAGAGTAAAGACCTTTTATGTTTACTATCCACTATAAATTCTCTAACAAGCATTCCATAAAACAAAGCCAAAAGCCCATTTAAGGAAACGTACTGCTTCCATATTGACAGCGTTATGTTGGTGCAAAACCCAGATGTTCTGACACAACATCAAACAACCCTGCTAACTTCTCTTCTAAGTGCGCTGTAAACTCCCTCTTGCAAGCTGGATAACTTCTGAAATGCTTTGCAGTATAAGGACCCTTGCATGAAAGTGCTAATGTTCAGATCAATATTAATTTAATCCATTGGCTTAAAAAAAAATCCATGTAAAAGCCTAAAAGTTAGAGAAGTGTAATATATATTAGAAACTATTTATGAGCCAGATCTTTATGTTTTAACCAAATAACTGGATAATAGCAAAAGAAAAAAAAGAAATTAATTGATCTCTTGAATGAAGACAGTTTGTCAGCTTTAGTGCTTACCACCATCTTTGTTATAATGCAACTAGGATATATATCTGGAAAACTGCTGGTAGACCTCTACCTTCTGAATAATAAATGTGATTAGACTAACTAAAGAAACAGTCAGATGTTACAAAATAGTTAATTTTTGAGAGTAGCAAAACAATGCAGTGTGAACTAATGTAAACCAATGTTTAAGCTACCAATTTTTGCTTGCAGACCTGACTGCTCAGAGGCAACAGGAGAAGTGGACCTCAATTTAGCAGGTGCCTTTTAAAAACACTTATTCAGGCCCAGTTATGCTGACTGAATGTTGTGCCTTTACTACTGGGGCAGTTTCTTTCACTTAGAGAATGTGGTTTAACTCTACCCAAATGAAAGCATAATTATTCAAAACACATTTATATTCACAAGAGTTGTTATAACATGCATTCTTAGTAAATATTTGTTTGGAAAAAGAGATCTAACTCATGTGTGAAGAGGTTCCATGGCTAAAAGTAAGACCCAGAGACCCAATGCTCATAATGCACATAAAAAAGTGGCAGAAATTTAAATAAAGTTTATTCAGGAGAAGGGTTTGACCACACAAGAATATGAACATAACAATAGCCACTTGTATATTTGAAAAGATTCATTTCAAGTGTTGTCTATGGTAATCACCAAAAGAAAAATCCCATTTAGCCATCAAAGGCCATAATGAAAAACAATCATGCGGCACATGGATGTTCTACATTTGGGTTTAGTTTCCTCTGGAAAATCACACTAGATATAAGTTTTTTTAATAAAAGGCAGGATTTATCTATGTTGTCTCAAGACTTATTAATTCATTAAGTGATAATTTCAAATAAGAGTTTCCCTCAAAAACTCTTACTAGAAGTTAAGAACAGGTGATTCAACAAGAACAAAAGAGACTTAATTTTGCTATCCAAGAAATAACACATACAATGTGTACTCTAAATATCTTCACCACTTACTAACTGAAGCACTTACAAAGATGAACCAAGCATCATGGAATTACCCCTGGTAATGTGTCATCATGCAAAATAATTATTTATGATGGCTGAATTATTTTCCAGTAGAGCTCTACATGTTGAAAAATAATGTGCATTATTTCCAGTTTTCATAATAATAAACTGTGTCTTGAAACTGGGTGAAGGTCCTAGCTCAAAAAATAGGACATTCCTAACCACATCCATCTCCAAGGCAAGGCGACAAGAATAAGTCCCTGAGGTGGGAGCAAGACAAGACCTTCCTGTTCCAATTGCCCTTCCATATCAATTTATCAGAATGGAAAAACTTAGTATTTTCTGACCTACATTCTAAGGCCCTCAGTTTTACTTGGAAAATAATTTACAATCATGGGCTTGCAGTCAGAAATATGCTGTAATTTAATTAAAATTTATTGTCTCTTATACGAATTACTTGTTTATATGATATTAGATCAAACAAGAGCTAAACATCTAAAATATCCAGGCACTTTAGACACAATCTCTCTCTGCAGCCAGTTTTAAAATCTCTCTCCTCCATGTAGCTGCTGTTTGGTTACAACAGACAGACTCAGTTTCTGTACTGAAACACAAAAAGATGAAAATCCCCAGCAATAGTTTCATAATGGGCATCTAATTGAACACTACTCACCAGCCTTGCCTATGACTGCTGTTGAACATATCTGTGATCAATGTTGGGATTCTAGTGCAGAGTTCTACAAATTTCAAGAGAAAAATGGAGAAGGAAGAAAAATAGTGCCATCTTCCATAGCCTAGACTGGATGTTTGATTGATGCCAACAAAGCAATAAAATAAAATCCCTTGTCTGCCCATCCTTCTAGTTAAGCTTATCATAACAGGCTGAAAGAAGTTTCTGAGGAAAAAAATTCATTGGATAGGAATATCTGTGCAGAGTCTTTGAGACTATCAGAAGAATGACAGGAGAGCACAAGTGGGAGAAACTGCCCAGGGAAGCAAAGATGTTCTAAAAATTATTACATGCAAACAGCAGCCTGAAGAGTTTACAGACAAAGGCAAAAACTGAGGTGCTGTAGACAAAGAATGGAAAAAAGGATAACTGATATATTCTGCAGGTAAAAGACAAGTAAGTAGTATTGAGAACATTCAAGGTATTCTAGGCTTAATGGTTAGTTATTTTAGGGGTTGGGGAGGATTTTCTGGTTTGTTTTGGGTTTTTTACCATCTAGCGAACTTCATTAGCCTGTTTTAGGGGCTTTGTGGCAATTGGCTCTGCAAGAAAGAAATTCCCTACTTTATGTCTTTTGTTTCCAGAGAATTTCTCCTTCTTATTCTTTCTGGTCCAATTTATATTGAGGTCACTTTCTCAAAAGCACAATGTTGAGTTCCCAATGCTAAATGGAAAGTCTAATGACTTCATTAAATTATTTATAATGGCTTAAACCCCTTTTAAAGTTAGAAATATGTTTTTAAATCCTAAAAGTACTGATTGTTAGCCTGGTAGAAAATAAACCGCAGTCCTTTTGGCAACAGGTATTTTGCAGAAGAACTGCTACTGATTTTACTCCATGTCCTAAATGTAAAAGAGCTTAGAGATAAAATAAACTATTTCTCATAATTTATAGGGAGTATCTCTATTCAGTAAGAGATAAAGAATATTTAAATAAAACATCAGTTCAACAAGTTTTTTCCAGACACATCTTATTTAAATTTCAATTTTAGATGGATTTAAAATAACAATTTGAGTGGAAAGCAAATGTTTTCATCTGGGCATCAGTGAAAATTTAATGATCCCCTTGGGTTTGCTTGTAATGACAGCAGCTTGTTGTTGTTGTTTTTTTAACTGGATCAAAGCCAAGTTATATTTTTTTAAGAAACTGTGGGGCTTTTTCTTGTTCTGTAACAAAAATTTTCCCCATCTGGGACAAAATGCCACAACAAATGTTGTATACATTAGTGTCAAATTTAAGGGCGAATACACAAGATAAAGTTGTTAAAGTAATAATATATGTAAAACCATCAAAGCTAAACAGCAGTGAAGATAGCACACAAAGGCACTCCTTGGGTTTCCCTTTGCAATTCCATGCCTGTCCCATATTGACATATTCACAGCAAGCTGCAAAGACAATTTCTAATTATCAGGCAAACAAAGAGTCAACATGTGATGTGTTCTCAGCCCCACTACAGAGGGAACTTTTTGTTCTGTTACAGTTCAGGAGTAAAACCCAGCTCTCAACTGGAGTGGATACCTCATGGGCTTCAGAAGGAATTGTACCTGCTAATGCCAAAGCTTCCTATGGCCAGGGACATGATGCACGTCAGAGAAGCAATTGTAACTATGAATCAAAAATCCCAGGGGAACCTCAGCTGAATGCATGGGGCAGGAAGAGACTCTGTTGGAAAGTTCTTAAAGTGAAACATAAAACCAGCTAAATCATAACACTTGCTACATTCGCCAGTGGTAGCTAAGATAATAAAACAACTTCTTTCTTAAATAACCAATCAACCTTTTTCTTGTGTCAATGTCCTTACAACATTTTTTAAAAAATTTTACTTGCTTGCTTGAGCACAATTACTTTTATGAAAGCAAATTACGTATGATGTCCTCCCTAAGCATTTGGTAAGATTCCTCTCTGCAGCAAAATGGCTCTCTGCTTTACAGTAATTTTTTTTGCAGAAAAGCGCATATCTCCTACAACTGGAAAAGGCATTACTGCCTTCAGTTTTCCCGTAGTCCAGCCCTACATGCAGATCAAAGTCACATCCATGCTGGCAATGTATTTTTTCAGTCACAGGTAAATTGCTGCCATAGGAGCCTGGCCATGTTCAGGAAAGTCTCCTGCACCTACATTTAAGCCATATTCAGAATGTAACTCCACAATACAATATCTCCAGCAACAATTCCTGTAAACATTTCCCAAGTTAAACCCATTAATTCTCCTTCTGAGATTTTCTTCTGCCCTATGACTTTCTACACCGTACTTATGATGGAGCAGTGTCACATGACACCATACTGTACCAGATGTGACTGATGCAATACAGAAACAACGTGTGAGTGCAGCTGCAAGGTGCCTTGGAAGCATTCAGAAATCATAACTAATCACAAATCCTACTTGGGCAAGCAACAGTTTTCAAGCCATCCACAAAACACAAAGCTCCACTATGGATAAAAGGCTGGTGGCCATGGATCCATTAGCCATCACACTCTCAGACTCCACACAGAGCCAAAGCTGTGGATGGCACACGGCTGCCTGCACTACGTTACTATCTCCAAGGAACATTTATACGCAAGGGAGACTATTCTCTTTAGATTGTCTTCCATGACAGCCACTTTGAGGCCTTCTGCCTACCAGCTCATGACACTCCCACTGTTCAATTTCATTCCTATAGTCATCACGAAAAGAGTTCTTCATAATCTTTTAATAACAGAATATAAATGGCTTTAGCAGTTTAGGCTTCTCAATATACTATCTTCACCTACAGCTTGCCATTTCCTTACCTCAGCAATATACAGAAAAATTTATCAGACAAAATTAGGTGAAGAGCTATTTCAGTTTTATTTCTGGTGATAAAGCATGAGCCATGAAGGATTACAGAGTACATCTCAGTGGCTGAAAAAGACATAGGAGGCAGGCATGAAAAGAAACCTCTTACAGTAGAAATAAGGTTTAGCAGTAGTTCTTCATGCTGAATAGAGGCTCAATGGCAAGAACATCCTTTTATTATAAAATATAAGAAGGTCAGGACCTAAGCACAAAATAGCAGGGATATTTCTGGCTGAAATGACTAGAAAATAGAGAGGATACTCCTGTGGCATGGATATTTCTAAAGTTTTTTTATTTTATTCAGCAATTCAAGAAACATATTTTAAATTTTTTTCCTGACTGAAATGCAATAAATAGAGCCGGTGATCTTAGATCATATTTATTTCTCCTACAGGAGACTTCACTTGCAGCCTAACAACTTATGGAAGAAATTAAAATAATTTGTGTAAAATGTTACCCCTAGAAAGGGTATTCGCATGGGCTGAATCCAATGAAAACATACTGCTCTCTAAGCAGTGATATATTTGAGCAGCTGTATAATGCATCGGGATATGTTTGATCACGGACTTTAAGGACGTTATGGCAAAGCTTCAATTATATATAGTGACTTCATCTCAATCTTTGCCAATTTAGCACTTCCACAACTTTTATTAGGGGTTTGTGATCCGACATCTGCTAACTAGTTACGGTCCACTGGCCAATGGAAATCAATGTCTCAGTTCTGAAATTATATAGGAAATTCTCCTGCTTCAGACTAAATAAACTCCCCCACTCCCCACCCCTAAAATATTCCTAGAACAGAGTAATAACTTAATATGAAAATTATTGAAAGATGATCAAGTACAGAGAAGCTCATGGAACTGACCTATCCAACTCATCAGTCCCTCAACCATGTGGAGCAATATCCTTCAATGGATAGGATAGATATAACCATAAAATAAGCATGTTTTGTAAGGAACTCAGTAAAACTTCCTTAGAATAACTTTTCCTAAAAAAGAAATAGATACATAGAATCTGGCACTAGACTAAGGGATAAACTATATAATAGTCTAATAACTTATAAGGTTTGCAAAAAAACCGCCAACAAACATTACCGGTTCCTCATGCGACTCCGTGAGCTGTTTTAAAGTTTTGGAGAGTTAGTTATGTAGTTATTGATCCAGGGATGGGGGGTGTTGGGCGCGGTGGGGAGAAACAGATACTGTTTTCTTCTCCCCTCTCCCATGGGAAGTAAGCTTTAATATTGTTTTTAAATATAATTCTATTCTATAAATTTTTGATACCTGCAGCTTAGTTCCAAATACAGAGTAGGAATAACTACTGACTATATTTTGCTTTGATGATCCTTGATTTTACCACTTGAATCTAGAAACTGAATTCCTGCTTTTTTTCTTTGTCTTTTAAATGTTTTCTGTCTTCGTATGAATCTAAGTTTCTTGTTAGCCAGACACATTTTTAAACTTCTAAGTTATATTCATTGATATTAATTTTTTAAATTCATCAGAACACTTGTTTAGCTTTGTCTTCTATTTTGCAGTACTGTTTTAACACTTGCTTACAATCAGACTATTTTCTGCCCAGCATAATTTCTTTATGTCTTTTTGAGCTTCTTATGGCTTGTCTAATTGGACACCAGTTTTCACGAACATTTTTCTCTTTTGAATTCGTGGTCCTTGTTGCTTACAGCAACAGGGCATAAAATTTTGGCAAATTGTTACTTTTAAAGTTTCAAATATATAAACTGATATGCATGAAATGTAGTCATTAGTACCTGGTTGACTGCTACCTCTCAGTCAGTGATTAACTCTTTTCCATCTTCCTGAGTGGGGCCAAGCATTTGGTAATACCCTGGTGGACACCAATTTACAGAATATGAAGATTTACAGAATATTAAAGGAAAATTGGCTTCTAATCAATACAGGACCTAATACATGTCCCAAATTTAATTCACTACTCAGAGGAGTTAGCTGAAAATTTTCCCAGAGAAAAAAAGATTTGAAGAACCATTTAAAAAAGACAACCAATTAACCGGAAGAAAAACCCCCAACCAATCCTAAAAACCCTGACAACATTCCAGGACTAAAGTGTTTTACTCTGAAGAATTAAGGGACACGATTCAGGACAGGGCCCAAGAAAACCATTGCTCAGGCTACTCTTGGGCTCTGATTCTTGAGTAGCCCAGGCATTCTTTTTCCCTGCTTTTCTTCTTTGATTTCTTTACAGGTTATTTCACTTGAGGCTGTCTGTTGCAAAGCTAGGATTCAGAATCTGAAAAACCCATGACTAGGCTGAAGCTCTGTATCCCAGTGGGCAAGAATTCTTGCTTGACAGTGGATGTGCTTCAAATTCTCCTTGAATGAGGTCACCCAGGACTTGAAGTGAAAGATTTCAGGACTTCCTACTGCCCATTTAAAAGTTCACAGAGATAAACCAGACAAGGCCAGTTTAATAGAACCATTACAGCAGATAGTTGGATAGCCAGAGTGTATATCAACTTCCCTTTAGGGAAGACCAGGCATGCTAGATATTTTCAAAACAAAGTTTTCTTGGAACCTCTGGCTAATTTCTAGCAGAAATTAGAAAAATCATGGTATCTATACAGTTCAATCTAAAAATACCTGAGCAAAATTTTAATGAAAATTAGAAGATTAGAAAATCTACTTTGCATTTCCCAACAAGACTGCAAGATCCAAGATGCTTGTTTGTTGCTTTTTTCTCCTAGACATGGATGGTAGATCTTTCAGAATCAATTTTTCCTGTTTTCTAGTGACCTTTTGTGTGCTCATTCTTAAGCAGCCAAACTTGAGATGTGTTTGAAATACCAACAGGCAATCGATCTCCATTTTAGTGAAAAACATAGCTCTGAGTTATCAGGGTTGCTTGTAGCCCTAAAGTCCAGAAGCTCTGCTGTTCATTGTTCAGTGAGAGGTAGATTTTAAGGCTAGGTGAAATATAATCCATGGAAAATCTTTTCCAATAACATGGGTACAGTTATCTTCTTATCACCTTTTAAGTCTTGGTTTTATACTTCATAACCTGATCACGTGTCAGACTGGCATGCTGGGGCATAACTGATTAAAAAAATGGAATTTGTTAGGCGTTTTAAACTCCTCTTCTGTAGAGAGCAAGAATAACCCAGACATTTCTGATTGGGAAAGATGACCATCTATTTCATGCAAGATGTAAACCCTTGAGTTGCATTAAACATGCATATTTAATGTTGAAGTGCCAGCAAGTTATTGTTGAAATGATCATATACATGCTTATTACTTATAGAAAGTTAGTGCAAAAATAGTTGTGTATTATTTCAAATAAGTAGGCACACTTTTTCCTGAGACACCTGCACTGACAAACAAATTATTACATTTGTGTATGGATTGTTGGATAGTGAACTGAGATTTAAGTGTTTGCTGAGATAAGCTGACATGCGAATCTGAGTCTTTACATGTGCTATTCATTTATGTGGCCTCAAATTTTCAAGGGAGAATTATTCAGGGAAAAACTGCCTGAAAAACATTCTTCAGGCAATCATTTTAGTTCCTTGGGAATACATAAATGATACCATAATGTTCAGATATTATTGTTCAGATGGCTTAGAATTACTGATCCAGCATGTAAGGCTGTATAGTAAAGAGAAGAAGAATTATTGTCTGTCTGACCTAGAAGCAGAAGCTCCTTTAAACTGAATAGACTTTAAAAATTCTCTTTTACCAAGTTACACAAACACAGATGATTTGGCTTCTGGATAGTGAATGACAGCCAAGGAATACTGTACTCAGGGACTTCAGTGTGGGGTGGAGTTAAAATATATAGAATACTGCTTTTGCACTGTAGTGGAGCTAGCTCTGCATGGGAAGATGGCCCTGGTGAATTCTGCAGGAAGAGATAAGGCTTACTTGTATTGAAATTCTGTGAAAGATGTTGCCATTTTGCATAAGTTTTATGGCTGCTTTCAACTTTTGATCCATATGTCTTAAAAATCCAATGGAAAAGCCAAAAATGTCAGTAATATTTTCATTTCTGAATGTCTTAAGGGAGACTTTTTTTAGTCAAAACTAACCACAACGTAAGTGGTCAATATTGTGCCCTACATATTCATTTGCTATTTAAGTTCCTAATGATATGCTGCATTTCAAATACTCTACATTGCAATATGTAACTGTGGATAGAATTTGGTTAAGACTAGGTATGAGGTAGCATTAGAAACTAAACTTAAAAAAAATCATCAGGTTAACTGAGCAAAATAACTCCATGATAAACAAAACACAAAAGTCCCAGATTCCTCAGAGAAAATACTTTGCATTTTGTGAAACAAAATAAGAAACTGAAAAAGCTTTTCTCATCCCAACTAAGCAGCTAACACCACTTCAAAAGCTGTATCAAGTGTCAGTACACAACATTAATAGGCTGCTTAAAAAGAGACATGAACAAGTTACACAGTTCCTTGTGGTCTTCTCTTGTCAGAAAAAAAAAAGTGTCTTGTAAATTTTTGAGACTGTCTGCAGAAATAAATTTCAATTATTTATCTCTTTGTTCTGTCCTGCCATGAAGCCAAATATAATTTATTTCATGGCTCATGAGCCATTACTCAGCTAAGTTTTCCATCATGGTAATAATTTCATTTCTTGGGTGTTCTATGTTACAACAGATTTCATTTTACTGTGAGGTTCTTCAGTGGTAACAAGAATAAAACCTGTTCATAGCTGCTAGCAACAGGCACTAAATGTAGGTCAGATCAGCAGCTGGGGTAGATTTCTATAACTTAATTGATATAAATGCAGCTACTTTACTGAGTGATCACTGCTGAGTACATTCTGGTCTTTGAAGAATTGAAGCTGACAACACTGACAAGGTGACCAGGTTAAGCTCATACCTAATGGTCTTAAAATGGTTTCTGTTCATCTACAACTCACTAAGTTACGGCAAAACTATTTAGAAAATACTAGCAAATTTTAAACCTATGTTCTGTTTTTCAAACAACAGTTTGCAAGAAATTACAAAACACTGTAAACACAAAAGTTTAAATATCAAACTTCTAAATCTGCATCTTACTCCCTTTGCTTTGATACTAGCTACAATAAAATGAATAATGTTCATACTTGCCCCTTCTCTTTGTCTTTTCAAAATCTCTCCATATTTTCAGTTACACAATGGCAAAGTTTCAGAAATGGCGGGTTTTCACTTTTTCCCATAATTATTTTTCTAAGCTTTGCAAAGTTTTGAAAAGTCAAAATAAAAGGCAACATATACACATCAGTTCCAGATGACATAATTACTTGTTTTTATAAGAAGGGAAGAAAGAGAACACAAAAGTTAAAACTGAAAACACAGGGCTTTAAAAAATAATTCTGTACATTCTACTGTAGTTTCCCATTAAAAACGGAATTTAAAGTGGTATTTATCAAGATATTTCAAAAAAAAAGCCTGTACTATTCCATGAAAAAATGCAGTTATTTTTTCAACTAGATCTAATTTAGCCTGAATTATTCCTTATCTATTCCTATCAGGAAAATATTCCTGAGTTGCTATGAAAACCAACCACATACACAAGAAAAATTGAAAATTGTGCCTGTATCAGTGTCAAAATGCAGTGTTAATCTGTGAAGAAGATACTAGTCAGTCAGTTAGTTGATCAAATTGTGCTTGATCCCTTCATTGTTTGAATTTTAATTCTCACTTGTTTAACTAATAAGATGAAAGGAGACCAAATAATGTTTCCTTAACTCCAACAGAGAGAAGTGTTTTCCTTCTAGTTGTACATAAAATATTCATATTTTAATTCTAAGGCAAGACCTTTATGACTCTTCCCGAATTTTAGGCACTTGCCTCAGTAGCACTACCAGCAATTAAGAAAATACCCATTCTTTGGCTTGGAAATTGAACACAATCCATCTGTCAGACTTTTGAATTTCCAGTGCCAAAAGCCATCATGCCTTTTTTACAGGACTGCAATATAGAACTTCAGTTTGCGACCAGTCAACTCTGCAGTGAAAGGTTTATGCTGGGATTTGTTTAAAAGAGACAGCACGGAATTTTGACACTTCCTCTGCTGTGACACCACGTACAGATGTGTCACCTGCACACTATTACATATGCGTTATTTTCTGTTGAACAACACAAGTACCCAAGTGTGTATACACAAAAATTATATATGTCCTACCCTAAAGACTTAGTAACACAGATATTTTTTGGTGCAAATAATTTCAGATTTGTCAAGGTACTAGTAAAGCTGTGTTGAGGAAAAAAGCAACATCTTTTATAGTCATTAAATGACTGATAATATAATTATGAAGAAAAGCAAAAGACCGTCCTATCTTTCCAGTCTAGGCCCAAATTGAAGTAACACTGGCTTTTTCTTCCTGTCCAGAATTCTGTCATTAAAAATGAGAACTGCATTAAAAGAGGACAGCACTCACCCTCATTTGTACAGCAGATTTAAATTAAAAAACAGTTATTGTTATAGGGCATAGAGCCATCAGCCTTTCTGGAATTATTTATACAGACTGAAAGAGGAAGAGTAAGCTGTTATCCACCTCTTCTGCTCAAACATTTATCAAATGATGAGCTAAATGCCTAAAAACATGCTTGCCTTCCCTGTAGCAGACATGGAGAAAATTGTGTTTTCCAGATGCTACAGTGAGTGAGCTACAGGGTGTGAGCTACAGAGGAGACTCAGCTGTCCCAGCAGGCAGTTGTAAAGGAGACTGAAGCTTTTGTGTGGCAGTGCTTAACTCATCTCTGCAAAGGAAAACAGTAACATTCTCTACACAGAAATGTTGAGAACTTCACCAGCCATTTCTAAGCACAGCAGCAAAATCTGGTGATGACAGTTCTACATTTTCTGACAGAATGTTGTTCTAAACAAAAAATGCCAGTTCCTTGAAAATTAACTACCTCCCAGGAATATGTTTTTCAACAAAATTCCTGTGAAAAACAGACAGCTCTGATCATAAATGTCCCTGGTTTCTTTCTAGATTACCTCCTCAATTCCTCTGGCAAATTACTCAAGACTCCAAATTTTAAAAATAAGTTTCGATCTTTGGGGCTTCTGAACTGCTCAAAAAATGGGCTCTCTAATATCAAAAGTGCTTCATAAGAACCATTGTTCAAACCCTTCCTGTACTGTTCCTGTTTTCCCAAAATCTTGTAAAAGCAGCTGAAAAAAATGTCTTGATTTCCTCAAAACAAAATCTTGGACCTTCTACTCCTGCTGAAATGCCACCACCTTATTCCACAGAGAGAACGTTTGAGAAGAATTTTTGGTGCATATGTGCACAATTCAGGAAACTGTGATTCTGGTTCTGAATTAACCTAGAATCCTAGACCATTTTCAACGTGACTGGGAGTGCTTAAAATATGCCTCAAGAGAATGGAAAAAAATCCCTAATTTGTACGTTCAAAAATCTGAAATGTAACTTGTAGAAATCCTTGGGCCTGGAAGACTTCAACTGCAGGCTCTCAGCATACTAAAAACCTCAGAGAGACATAAAAGTTGCCTTCAAAATTTGTTCATGCTTCAGTGCATTATAAATGCCTCTCGTTACTCAAAATAACAATATAGCAGAGGGTTTTAGGCATAAATCCAGATTGAAGTTGCAATAAAAAGTCAATGTTTGCGTAATACTCTGACAATTCTTGATAAGTGCATTTCTTAGGAATTCTTGACAATGTGTAGGAACACAGAAATATGAGATTGGTTCAATGCACATTTTATTTTTAATCATTTTCCAACTATAAAACTATTTTATACATGCAATATATCATCACTTTTTTTCTGTGCAGATGAACCTGTCTCTTTAACTTCAGGAAAAGTTATATAGTGCACTCTGTAGGATACAAATTGAACGTGCAGCAAGACAAAAATAAAAGGATCAATATTATCATTTCCCACGGATTTAAAAGGATTTAAAACTAATAGTTCTTTCAAAACTGGAGCAGACTTTAATAGCTTAGAGCAAAATGCCTACATGTTATTTGAAACCTTGCTGGTTTGTGAATATTGATCCAATATAATTTTTGTATGTGCTTCTATGAATAATTTATAAATGCCTCAAGCAATAGCTAGATGCTTCTGATGAAGAAAAATAAGACTGTGAAATATATTTTAAATGGATTGGATGCTGAAGTACAAGGTTAGCTCCAAGTGTGTTCAAAGCTTGGGAATACACAAAGTGTCACAGAGTATTCATTTTATATGATATCTTTAAAAATATGGTAGCAAGGAGTCTAAATATATTAAGATGCGAATGAGGGGTTTTGAAACCTTTTGCCGCTCTGTTTAGGAATGCAAGGACAAAGCATTCAGATATGAGTCCAAGAGCAACCTTCAGTGATGTAGCGATGAGAACTGCATCTGTAGTGATGACAGCAAAACCTGCCTTCAATGAGCACACTTTATAAAATTAAATATTTCAATAAACCCAGAAAGACTCACAGTATTTTAAGCACTTCTGCACTAGTCAAAACATAGAGGGCCAAACTGACTAAACATTGGAAGTGGGACTGCCTTCCCTGGCCTAGATACTTTGAGTATATCTGCACTGCACAATGCTGTATGATGGGAGACTCTCTGAGTCCTTTTGGTACTGGGAGTGCATTCTGGTGTTCCTGTCTGGCACATATGACAGCCAGCTACCTCTGTCTGACTCCCCACTGGCATTGCTAAACTGCTGTGCTTTGCTGGGGGACCAAATACTTACTGTCAGGCTGACTTCCATGACATTTGTTCCAGTTTAAGACAAAATGGCTGGTGACAATCCAGTTAGTAACCTAATAACTATGACATTTTCTGAAACATCTGATGCAAAACAAAAAGAACTACACAGAATCCTGCCAGTGCTGACGTGTACCACTGTTCAGCTGCTACCTGTGCCTACATTTGTTGAAACTCTGTAGTAGTTTTGAGCTGCATGTACACTGCCACACTGGAGTATCACTTGCTCATCTCCACAGCCACCCAATGTGTTTCTATTCCTTTTTGTTTGGACTCCACTCTAAAGGAAAATACAGAGGTAGCATGTTAAGGAAATACAGGTGCTAACAAAAAGATAATATATGCTGGTGTCCCAAACATACAGAAGCTGTCAACACAACCTGCTGCAATTTCTTTTTTTTTCCAGCCCGTCAAAAATTAATATGCCAGTGTGTCTTAAAACATGCTATGTCTTTCATGTCCCAGTGCAACAGCACGCAGCCAGAGGAACCATCCATCAGGTTCCTTCCCCTTACACACACTGCATATCATGACTGCCAGAGACCCAAATTCTGCCCAACAGGCCCTACTTGCATCTGCAGGTTTCCTTCTAGGAGCATTTCCAAGTGACAAAATGAGAAGACATCAGCAGAGCTGACACGCCCAAGCTACTTCAAAAATGCTGGTGCACGTCTGAAGCTGAAAGCCACATGCAGGGCAAGGGATATCAGTCAGCAGTGGGGTGCAGCTCAAAATGTCCAAGAAGTCCTGTGGTAGAGATGCAGCTTGTCACAATCTATGAGCATTTGTGTCGAGGCTAGAGGTCCACATGTCAACATCAGAGCCTGGAAGACAGAGCTCTCTGGGTATTTCACAACTGAACCAGAAAATACATTTTTCCATTGGTAGAAATCCACCTTCCTGTCACTCTACTTCTCTGAAACAATTTACGAGAAAGCTGACGGCCAAAAGCATCAGAGTCAATGAGGCTGGATCCTGTGCTCATAAAATGGGGCTTTCAGACACGCCCTGAGCTCTCCCACAGCCTCGTCAGTCTCTGCAGGGAGCAGGACTTAAAGATACACACCTCAGATGCATCCTTGAGCTCTCACCATCCTGGTCAGCCTACTGAAGGCAAGCACAGCTCAGTCCTGGCTCAGCTGAGGTGCAGATAAGGATCTCCACTGTTGCTGTGGGACCACGGGAACAAGGGAAGGAGAGGATATATTTCTTGCTTGTCATACAAAAGGATACTGATTTTCACTGTGTGCTGTTGTCCCTTATGAGGGGAGCTACTACAAAAAGAAAACGATTCCCCTCATAACTTCCATTTAACTAACACTTTTCTTGAATGGCCTCCTCATAGACTTGGAAACTAAATTTACTAAGGTTTCAAATTTTATCTTAACAACTACTTTGAGATGGGTTTTAAAGAGGAAGAAAAAGCACAGAATAGGAAAATCAATATTACTCCCTTTTCCAGCTGGAGTGGGTTTTAGACAATCATATTTCAATCAAAACCACAACTTGTATCTGTAAAATTTTTAAAAAAATAATCAAACCCATGTAGGTACAAATACAAGTTGAATCAGGAAACATGGTATTTCAGATCCGAAATGACTTGAAATTAATTGTAAATAAAGCAAGAGTCATGCATGGCTCAGTGCAAAAGGAACTATTACAGAGCAATATTTAAAACCCTACCAGCAAAATTATGTGTAAAGGAAGTTTTGACAGGATTTAGCTAGCCAATGAACTTTTTCTACACCCACCAGCCATAATCACAATTGGCCACACTCTGGTTGCCAAAATGATTATGTACTGGTGAAAGAATACGCCAATAATAACAGCTTGAGTAGGGCTAGAAACCATTACTATGCCCTGTCTGCTGCTGAATGCACAAATACCATTAAAAGACTAATCAACTTATAAAACAGTAGAATATTTATCTTTTAAAGGTGCAATATCACACACATCTAACTGAAGTTTAAAATTAGCTTTTATTTCAGCAAGTTTTCTGCTAAAGAGATCACAATTTGACAAGGTCAGGTGTGGCGAATGTGTATAGATTGCCACATATGCCTACCCTATTTATTTGGTTCTTCTCATGAGCTCTATCTTCTACTCCAGAGACACACTTTTCAACGATTTATCGCTTCTACTGTGTTCCAGAAAACTGTACTTCTCCCAGGACACTAGCTTTCTAGATTCTAAACCTCAGAACACAATGTTTATCAAATGTGGATACAGAACAAAGTATTCTGAAGGTAACATCAGGGCAGCTTAGCAGGTATTTCTCATTAGCAGCTTTAGAAAAGTGGAAAAGAAAATTTGATTTATGTTCAATATTTACTCTTATATAAGCACCTTCTAATATAGCTTCCTCCTACTATGTATTTGTCCTGATAATTTCAGTAGAGAAAAAAGTGTGTTCGAAGAAGATTGTTTTGATTCCTCATAAAATTAGGTGGGTTTTGATTTTCTTTGCTTAGATGTAAGGATGCAATTGAAGAGAAACATAGATTGGCAGCTCACTGGCCAGCTCACGTATCAAAACCAAGATATTGCATGTTTGAAAACAAGATTGAAAAAGGATTACTTCTAGACTCTCAGACAGAAGGTACTGTAATGGAGGGATCGTGTTTGAACTGCACTCTTGCGTACATCCCTTCAGAGAGATCCAGCCACCACCTGTAATGCTTGTTTGACCTCCAAGAACACAGGAATTTCTTACCAACAGCAGCTGCAGAGAAATCCCAGAGAAAAAGAAGGGATATCTACATCTGTGTTCTGAAAAACTCCCTGTGAACTATCTAATGGCACTGGTGTCCAGGTAGGACTACCACTCCAGCAGTGCTAATTCCACAGCTGCACAGAGACTGCTGAGAAAAGTAGGGCAGGACACACTAAATGTTGGTCTCTGCTTAGTGATTGAGGTAATTTTCTTCTGCCTTTGCAGAAGGGTTGGAGTGTTTCTATTAGCCAGCATAATGTCCATGATAAGGAAATTTTAAAAGCCATATGCTGTCAAAGCTACCAAGGACAATCTGCAATGACAGACTGACCAGTGCCATTTATATTTAGGGGCTTTGGAGACATCATGCTTCAGCCCTACTATCAACCATGACTATTTGCACAAGTGCTCTTAATAAAACTCTACCTCCAAATTCACAATAGCAGTTAATAAATTAGTAACATAACATCTGCGTTATTTTTGGGCCTTTTTCTACAATGCATTGTTCCTATAAACATAATCGTAAGCCATTCTCACAGAGGCTAACATGAGAAAGAAAACAGGCACAAGTAATTATGGAGAAACATCTGAAAAAAGTGCCAAATGCTATTGCAGCCCAGCATGCCTGTGTGGGAGAAGGTAACAGGGAGGGAGGCACTGCTGAAGCCTTTTTGCCTCAGTAGGAAAGAACATATAGTTATTGGTTGAAAAGTTGTACAGATGGGTTTCCATAGTGGGAAAACCTGGACTGACAATAACATTCACGGGCCAGAGAACAGTGGACTTCTTCAGGATGGCAGGGAGAAAGAAGAAGAGTTCTACAATGGAGGTTCAGTGCAACATTTAGATTTTTATTTTTTTTAATTAGAAGATAGGAAATGGTTGCACATCCTCATTTTCTTCTAATCCTGCAATACAAAGTTAAAGAAATAAGATCCAAAGTTGTATTAAGGGTTTTCTTACTTTTTCTTTCGTGTTTTTCATTGTGTCTTCAGTAAAAATATGATATCAATCATACCGTAAGCTTTTCTCTCAGAAGTCCTATTAAACATGGTATGGTTAGGAAACACATATCAGACATTCTGGTATTTCCACAGAAATAAATACATACTGAAGTAGTATCACGGAGCATTAGAAGGGATAAACTAATAGTTTAAGCAAGCTTCTGAATGTTTTTTGAGTTTGGGCCTCTTTTCCTCACCTAATCTGTGTCAATAATATTAACTAAAAACAGATCTACAAATATTTACCATGTAAAGCAGAAACACATGCAAGACACTTCAGAAAGCTCTGTTCAGCAATCCAATATTTGTTTTATTCAGTTCAACACCGATACACTGGGATTCGTGCCAAGGTTATGCATGTTGTTGAATGAGCCCCAAAGTGTCCTTTTCCGCTATGTTTTGAATCCCCATTAGTACAGTTCACTGCAACAATAAACCTCACCCGCTTCTCACCCGTCTGGCTCCCTGTGGAGCAATACACACTTTGCTTAAGGACTTACATCTACACAGAAACACACTGACAATTCATTCCCAGCAGAAGACTGGCAATCATATCAGACAAAAAATAATTAACACAAGTCATTTCAGATGGAAACAAGATTGCAAACATATAAAGCAGATAGGTCTCTCTTTCAAAACATGGGTTTGCTGAACCCATCATGTAGGTAGGACTGCTACCAAAAGGAGAATTCAACACAATTACTATAACCTTGGGGAAATCCAAGGCTGAGGAGTTTTCCCAAGTTTCAGAAGATGTAGGTGAAACCTATTTCATTAGCAGAGCTGGATAGTTCTGGTAAGAATGATTTTACAAGCAGATTTCATCAGCACAGAAGCAAATCTTGCCTCTTTCACATAGAAATAAAAGCAGCAGAACCAGTAGAGCTCCTCTTTTCAAGATGAGTATGTGTATATCACATAGTCTATCCCACGCTCCGCTATTTTCACCACTAAGTACACAATAACTGACGAGCTGCCAAGAAGCCTGTGGGCAAGGATTACCCTCTCCCAGGTCAGGCCATCTAGAAACCTTAAGGATTCTTGAATGTTACAACTCCTGTAATAGCAGAGTAAGTTCATACTTGTTCCACTCAAAAAATCTGCTCAGAGAGGTTTATTTGCCTGCTATAAATAAGAATGTTTCATCCACCCAGTATGTGTCTGTGTTATCATCACTTATATTAATATATGATGCATTTTTATGCATTTTAAAGCTTCACCTGTTGATATAAAAATTAACTGTCATAAAACAAACACACTGCAAAATCTGCTTTCTTTATAATAAAGAGAAACTCCACCCTCACCCATCCCTAATTTGCAATTTTTTTGTTCTTTCATTTGAGAACATATGAGCTCCGGTACTCTCATGCCCCTTGTGAGTTCGCCATCCAATTACCTATCATCACCCAGCAGTGATTCACACCCTGAAGTTAGATTTAGTAGTTTGAAAATTCATTTCCAACAAAGTTCAAATGAAACAGGTCAAAGGGACACATCACTGGTAACTCTGAGAGCACAGATGTTTAGCAGAGACAAGTTTAAATTTCATTCTGACAATAGTTTAGCCTTTGAACTCACAAAGAGCTTAGCCTGTTTAGCAAGAGACTATTCACGACAATTTCATTTTCATACATTTGTTTGAGACAGTAATACTTAAAACAAGAGCAGTGGGTTATTTTTATAAAATGTGAGAAATTACTTTGCAAAAGTGATGTAGAAAATTAGTATTTTAGTCTGTGTGATGTGTTCTATTGAGCAAATCAGACAGGGATGGAAGAATTCAGGGATTTTTATCTTCAAAACATTAATACTAATACACTTGCACATTTCTGTGTCAGTAAAAGACTCAAGTACCTGCTTATGTTTCTCAGATAAAGAAATAAGTTAGAAATATGCCTTTTTCAGGAGACCGATAGGAAGCTGTAAATTAGAATGCAGAATAAAATATAAATATTAGTCACACTGAATAATTCTATGCTAATACCGTAAGTCAAAGTGTTGAAGACATTCCTATAAAGCTACAGAAATTACTCTACACTATGTTCTACAGACCCTAGCACTAAATGCATTATAACAACTACTCTCTCCTTGTCTGTTCCTTGATCTGTGGCTAAAGAACAGGGCTGGGTTTGAGAGGCCTGCATCTTATGTCAGAAGATGACACACAATTCTTTGGGGATTATGCCAGCTCTCTTTGAACATTATTCCCACCCATCAATTGCAGCTTTCATTGAAATATTGCAGTGCTAAATCTCTTGTTAACTTCATTGAGTTCCTGTGGAGAAGTGTTATTATAAGCAAAAGATGCACCTCAAGGACTGATACCAGTTAATGAAAGAAGAGAAACCAAAAATGAGGGAAAATTGTCCTTGCCAGAGGAGCATTTAGTCCACTTTATAAATATTGACCTCTTCAATAAGCTCAAATAAAAAACAAAGGATCCTTCTACTATTGTTCTGCATGTTTAAAAGGTCTGGTTTGCATAACACAGTGAGTTTGCTATTACCTTTCTTTCTCCAATTAAAAACATATTATAATGTCATGTATATGAGATCAAAAATAATTCAACTTTATTTGAAAGTACTTATCTCATAGGAAATTGCAAAAAGTTTTCTTATACATTGTGGGAAAAGTAGATGACTTATAAGGAAAATATTGAGTGTATTTAGTGTATTTACAAAAGAGATCTTGGATTGCATGACCTTTCTATTTCATTGTGAACATAAAAAGAAACAGATTAGCATGATTCACTTTCCAAAAAAAATCAGGATAAGGTAAAGGGAAGGATAATACTTCTTTCTCTAGCAACATAACCTGTGAAAAGGGTTTGAATTGAAGCAGTTAGAAGAGCAATTTAAAAAATATGTTCTTAGAAAGTAAATTCAAATTCTAAATCACTAAATAGTGAGGTACTACTACTAACAGAAGAAACAGCAATGTCTTATTACTCTAAAATATGGAAATTGGAACACCTTCCTCAAACACTTCAGATATCTGGTCTGTATACTGCCTAAGAATTTAAAGGATTAAACACATGCTTTATGCTTCACCTTGTGAATGGCACCTATGTTTCTGTGTGATTTCAGGCAAAAAATCAAAACATCTGTTGGACAAAGACAAAGTAATTTCGATATTTTCTATTCGGTTTTGATTGTACACCAAAACACTCCTCCAGTAATAGAAATATTTTCTAACATCCTGGAAAAGCATTGCTCTAGTTTAAGGGATGGGAAGAAGGCGAAGGAGAGAAGGCAGGTACGGCAAGTAAGGTTTTGTCAGTTGCTGGTTAAAATACTACAAAATTACTATGGGAAGAAAACTTTTAGCAAGGTCTGCTAAATGGGACAAGGGGTAATTTTAAAATGAAGATGGGTTGCTTTAGGCTAGATATAGGGAATGCATTTTTCACAGTGAGGGTGGTGAAACACTGACGTAGTTGAAGATGGCCCCGCTCACTGCAGGGGCTTTGGACCTTTAAAGGCCCCTTCCAATCCAAACTAGTCTATGGTTCTGTGCTATGCTGTGAATGTAAATACATATCCAGTAACAAATAAGCTAACAGAAAACTTAGTGGCCCCAGAGTAAAGTGACCAGGCACAAAACTTCATATGATATCTCAGTCTTTGGATTTTTATCATAGGGTGCAGTGATAATCCAGGAAGAAATCCTGTGCGCTGTACAGGAGGGTATTTGATTCAGTGCTTTTGAAGATAGAGTCTGATTTCATGAGTAGTTTTTCTACAGGAGATTGTTTCAATCTGCCATTAATTGCTGTAAACACAGTATTTCTCATCAGCGTTTTTGTTGAAATGGTATCAGGTTGGCTGAAAGTGTTACAAATTCTGTGTTGGTAAGAAGAGGTGGAAGTTAGATATTTTCCCGAGTTTCACCCTTTTAGTGGTTAAATACAAGAAAACACAGAGGCTTCATGGTAGTAGTTAATTTCTGACCAGTACTAATTTAACATGTATCTTATTTCACAAGATGTTAATGTAAACCTGAGGGTGCAATTATACCCTTTAAAATATTTCTCTTAAAATGAGATACTATTTAAACAAAGGAATATTAAACATCAAAATTAGATTAAGCTGAACTGTTAAAGAGTATTAAGAAAAAATACCAAAAAGCTAGCATAGATCTGATCCAGGGAAAAATGAAGTTCTGTGGCCACCAACCAATAAAAATTCCTTGGACTGCATATTTTTTACGAGTATTCTGGATTCAGAAGAATAATCCTGTTTCTTCTCTGCAACCCAGATACTAATTGCAGTCCATTACCACTTTTTTCAACAGAAACACTACAATGCCTTCAAAACGAAAATCAACCTTTTGAAAGTTTCTCATTTCATTGTCGCTTTGTAGTGTGGTTTCAAATCCCATTGCATGAAAGGCAAAACCATAAATATTAAAATGGAGCAATAAAATATCTTCATATATTCCATTACAGTCCTGGGAGGTAAGGAAAATATTGAACTTTACTGGTGTCAAGGAAATTTTACAGCATATAGCACCTTGAAAGGCCTGCTTCTTCCTCTATATACATGGTAGTTAACTGTGCAAATCTAGTAGTCAATGGAAATTAACTGAACATAACAAAATCTCATTAATATATATCATGGTAAACAAGAAAAACAGTGAAACCAACAACTCTAAAAGAATACTTGTAATTATGTGAATAAATGATCTGCTCATTGACCTAGTTTCAGTCTAGTAGCAAAATTCAATCATATCCAAGGGGAAAAAAAAATAAAAATCAGGACTTAAATATACTCAGAACAATTTTTATCTCCATGGCATCTTTCATCTCGTGATTTCTTACTAACAGTAATCCTATATGTGAATACTTATACACTTTTATATGGAAAAAATATATACAGACAGACTAAGAACAGTTAACACAGATGCCAGTATCCAGGCTGTGACTGAACTATTTCAACCATTAATAAAGTTTTCTCAGTTACAGTGTGCTAGAGACTCATTCTTTGAAGCTTGTACCACTACCTCAGTGACTCAATTCCCCTTTTTTGAGGGACTAAGAGGCAGAATATACAGAGTCCTACAGATATGTTATAGAAAACTGGGGGGGAAAAGAACGATGTACTAAAATAATTTCAATAAAAAAATAATATAAATCAATCTGGGATCATTTTAAGTCAGTTTGGGATCATTTTAACATTTACTGTTTAAATATCTTTCATAGGTTAGAAATAGAGAGGGAAGTTTGAGAGAATACCAAAGTGTTAGAGGGCAGTTGTTTAAGTTTAATCTATCACATAACAGATGAAAATTCAGATGTCAACATAATAGATAAGAAAGAAAATGGGTTGATTAGATAAACAGATCATGTAGACTCAGATGAGATGAAAACATTTCGCTTTATGTTTCTAAGAGAATTATTTATCTTGGCAAAGGGCTGGCAAAAGTTTCTATAGGAACAATATAGAAAACCTGACATAGCTCCAGTTTCAAGAGAAAAAAACAAGACCAAATCTAGAGTCTGTTAAATTGAAGGCAAAATTATTACTAAATGACATCAGAGCTTCACACCAATGCCATAAAACATGAGGAAATGCCATTATTCTGAGCAGACCTATTCTGGCATGCCATCCACTTTCTGACAACAGGACTCGTTCCATCTAGTTAAAGCCCAAGCACTCAGAGCTGAGCGGGAGGTAATGTTGAACATGAGAGCTTCAATATCATTTGAGGATTTGGTTTTAATATTCAACTACCTGGCAGGCCCTGAAATCCACAACTTCTTGCCAGAAGCCCAGATCAGTAATACAAGACTGGGGAGGAGTCAGAGGTCTGATAGCACCATGGGGCAATGCTCTGGCTCAAACTTGAGAAGACGCAAAGGAAAACAGGGTGTTTTAAATCCCACCAGTCCTCCAGACTGGAAGAAGTTGTAAGAGAATTACTCCAAAAGAAATCCTGCAATAGTACTTTTGTGGCAAAGTCAAGGGCTGAAAAAAGGGTGAATTTATATTAATTCAGGCCCTGAACTAAAGAATACAATGTGGGAAATGTGGTCAGACTGAAACCAAGTGAATAGTTTTTGAAGTTCACTTTTAAAAAATAAGAAAATAGAATTTGTCTTCCATAACTTCAATATTATGTATAGACTTTGAGTCCCATTTTTATTTGCAATAATTAGTGTTCATTTTAAAAGCAAATTATACTTTCAAAACAAATACTTTAAAGATGCTAAATCAGAAAAAGAATAAAATACAAAGGCTTTTCTGAAATTGTGTATTTTTTGTGGGATGGTGTTTTAATATCCTTATAAACTAGTCACAGTGTAACCGAGGGCTCACTGAACTAAATTCTCATATATTCTTTCATCTTCCTTCTATATCTCTTGCACAAATGCTTCAGATGCATCAGGCCAGTCCACATGGCACTAAATAGGGAAGTTTAGGCAACTAAATTGAGTCCACAGAGTCCCATAGGCACAAGAGAAGCATTTCAGCAGCCAGTCAGTTGAAAAGCCTCCTGGATACTAACAGCTAGCATGGTGGTAGAAACAAGACACACAAAGACAGAATTTAGCTACAAATTGAGAAAGGTTTTACTGGAAATCCCAGCCCAATTGGTCATTTTAAGAGTGGCAGATGTCTAGTAGAGATGGAGTAGGTGGCAATCATACCTTCACTGAGATTACCAGTAGAACCCTTTTGACTTCAATGACTTCAGAATGATACCTACATCCTTTAGCACAGACTTTGTTGCACAGGCTTTCCTATGATGCTGTCATTTCAATATAATAGCACTTCAGAGGCATTTTTCACAATGTATGGCAGAATACAAACTATAAATTAACGTAATCCAAGCCTTCACTGCTGACAGTAAATGACTCAAGTTTTTTCCCAAAGTAGAGTTTTTATCCTGAAAACAAAGATTAACTTCTGACCTTTATAATTAATCAGCCTTTAAAACTCTGGTAGTACAAGGCATCCTTAAGAAAATACATTTCTTTCATCTCTGTGTGCTAGTGTTACATAGCTGTTCCTGGACAAATTGGCAACTTCTGACTCACTCATATTTATGAGAAAGACTCTGAGTAGGCAACTTCTAGCACTGGTTCTCAGCATTATATTTCCTCCTCTATGAAAATAAGGAAGTATATTACGTAAGAAAACAACAAAAGGGGAATAACTCATTGCCCTTTTGGGTAGTCTGGGATATTTACAAATCTACATCCTTGCTGACACAGTAAAAACACAAACTAGTAATCTTGAGAGACTTAGTGTCCCCAGGGCAACACTGTTTTTAATTCTTTTATTGTTATTTATCTAGTCATGGGAGAACCGCAGACTGGAAGGACTCACGTCAGTTAATTCATGTTCCATCCATAAATGAGCAGACAAAATTTACAGTGAGACTCCTGAAACATTTACTTCACTTTTTGGAGGATTGTCAGCTGTTGTATATGCAACAGCAGTACCGAAAAGATGAAGATGTCATTTTGTTTCCTGCAAGTTCTTCCATTTATTAAAAGGAATATTCCCCCTGTTTCTGCACTGGAGGAGCACTTTCATTCCCAGCCAAAGAGCTCTAGGAAGTGTTCAGCACCTTCTCTGGCTGCAGGGTCCTCATAGCAGAGGGTTTGCTCCTTCTGTTAGTTACCATGTTACAATAGTGATTAGTATTTTGCAAACATCTTCAGGAAGTGGGTTTTTCAAACCAGGAGATTTTATTTAAAACCAAACAAAGCAAAAGTAACCACTCTCCAACCCTTGCTATTCTAGACCTCATAGTTAAAAATCTAGAAACTCTGAAACTGATAAAAAACCAGAAGACAGTAAAGACACTATAACACTTTTATAGTAAAGCTCTTCAGTTTTTCAAGCAAGTTGGATCAATCTGAAGGGGCTGTGACACATTAAAAATCAAAATCTACCTTCCTTGGAAAGTGACAGAAAGACACAAGTCCCACTGATGGTTCAAGCCTCTGTCTTTCCATTACTATTCACTCAGATACCGTATCCAAGTTTGTTCATTTAAGTCACGGTTACAATACATGTGTGAGATGAAAAGGTCAGTGTGAGTCATGCATATTTTTTGAAGTGTTGTTAGAGTTTTACACAAAAATTGTTGCACAAGTCTTTTCTTTATTTTAGAAACCCCAAAAGGGCAAAAATCTGCCATAATACTAACAACAATTATTTGTTTTGTTCATTTCAGTGATAACAGTTTTCATCTGTAGGACTGAATCTCTGATGTGTGCTTGCTTTTATAGAGTTTAGATTAGAATTTCATTTTTAACTTTGCAATTGTGTATTGAATAGCACCCTTATTAACTTACTCCTTTACTAAAAAAAAAAGGACAATCCTGGATAAAATACAGGCCCTCTCCCTTTAGAATTGGTCACTTCTAACTATTTTTGAGCAAAACCAAATGCTGCTCAAAATGCTTTTCCAGACAACTGAATTTCCCCCGACTAACTCTGTACTAATGAAATTACAATGCCCTTTTCTATTTAGAGAGTAATAGTCTAGAACTACATGAAATAAGCAGAATTGCTCATGATCTATAACTGATATGATGCTAAAGTTTTGTTGCTTGTGCTTCAAATGCACACAAAATAAATTCACAGCTTTTGCAACCAGCAGCACAGCTCATCCTCCTGACTCAGAAATGATGTGGGTGATTTCTATGCTATTATTAAGCACAATGAATTTACTAAATCTGAATTTGCTGTTATGACAAAGTACTGATAAATCAAAACTTCAAATTCTCATAATGTTTTTCATTTCCTTCAACGTTTAAAGTAGTCAAACCACCAAGGATACAATGGCTATTCACAAACTTGGCTCTAGAGGAAATATTTCTACCTTTAATATTTAGAAATTTATTAATATCTGAATACGACCATCTGACATTTCAGAGACACCTCTGACCACACCTGTAGTTTTATAGCATTACTCTACATACCACAAATAAGAGCTGATCCAGTCAGCGAAGAAAAAAAAACCCAAAAAACTTCTACTCACACCACTGGTAAATGAATGGGGGTCCCCTTTCACTGTTCTATATAAGCCCTGTTAAAAATCTTCACTCAGCAAATTTCTTGTTAATAAAGGCACAATCTAAAAATAACAGATGATACACTTGAGAAATGTTGTGCTCTCAAATTAATCCATATTCCCAGTCAGATATATTCAAACATAATTCAAAGTTGCTAAGATACATTCAAGCATATCCGTAACCCACTTTTTAATGATACCTTTTAAATTAAATTAAAATATTTTCCTTATACTTCTCATGTTTATGCAGCTACAGTACTTTTGATGTCCAACTTGCTGGAAAAGGTGAGCAGTGCCAGAACAAAAATATCTACAAAAACCATATATGATTTTAAAATGCCAGGTTAGAAATATAATTTTGGAGCTTTTCTTGTCCAAATAGATTGGATATTAATACCTAGCAAGGTTAACATGTACAGCACACCGATTGATATGAAATTTATGTACATTTTTTTCACAAGCAAGAGAACAAAAATATATTTATCTAAAAAAACCCCAAAACCTTTGGCTTTTAATTTCCTTCCATTTACTTTAACTGTCTTTTCAAAAATTGTTTCTATTCCCCCTTTGCAGTAATAAGATTTGAATTTCCTGAATAAACAGTTCACCTACATGTTTCCTTATTTATAGCTCAGGCACAATCAGCATATGATCAAGGCGTCTGGCCCATAAAATGGTTTTTATATAGTACTTTTCTTTCCTTAGAGCAACTCCAAATTATCCATAAGTTTTCTTATCATCAGAATGAATTAATGAAGAAGAAAGAATTCTTGGAAAGAAATAGATGATAAAATATTCAGAATTAATGAAATACATGTAGAACTGAGTTTCATAGAAAGAATTAAAATCAGCCATTGTGTCACATTCATCAACTTTTAAGCATTATATTTCATAATAATTCATTTTAGTATACCTACAATGTAAAATAAGTAGAAGACTTCAGGGTCAGAACTTGTTATATAGACTATCAAGTCAAAAATATATTGAACAATCTTACCTCAAAAGTGTAAAAAGCCAAGAAGATTGACTTGTGAAAGTATGATGATTAATAAATTGCCAAAATGTACACATTATAACAGATTGATTTACTTAATGCACAGCCACTAGTTCAAAGATGCTTGTAATGGCTGCATTTATTCATTTACCAAAACCTTGAAAATATTGCCTCTTTCCCTTCAGTTTACTTTCACTGCTTTAAGTTATGCCACTTTATTATTGCTAAGAAATATCACAACTCATTCATTTTCAGAGAACTAGGATAATGGGGAAAACTCACAATGACCCTGATGATGAAAATGTCAATAGTATTATAGAAGAGAATATGCCCTCTTTTGCTGTGGCATTCTTCAGACAGTTGTAGTGATCTTTCTTTATCTGACATCTAGCTGTGTCTACAAACACCCTTAGGTTTGACCATTCCCTTTACTTCTTAAAATATTTCTTCAGGATTCTTCTGCTTTCCTGGTGTTCAGAACCAAGTATATTCATGTATTTATTGCCACATTTAACTATACAGAAATTAATATCATCATTGCAGCTAAATAAATCCTGTCTCTTCTTATCACAGGTCAAAGTTCAGGCCATATACAGGCTCTAAACTCTATATTGTATTATAAATTTTTCTTTCACCATAAATGTTTACATTGACTTGCATTTTCCCAGACTAGCTCCACCACCTCTACACCACCAACAAATTGTTAAATTTCCCAGATCTCATTGTATAATTCCCTAGTGCTCCAGGATTTTGCCAGTAAAAGCATCTAATTTTCTTACTGCCTCAGTAAGAAATCTATTGCCCAAATCATTACTAGTTTCACTGACTGCATAGTAATAAACAAACTTTCATCAACATTGTAGATTTATAGGTTGCTTCAGCTTGTAGATGGCATTAGTGAATGCAGATTTCTCCTTTGTTAACCATTTTTCTCTCTCTTGTTTCTGTTTTTTGTAATACTTGGAGCAGTATGTGATGGTGTCATGTACTGCTACACACAAACAAGCAGCCATGCAATTGCAAGTCTTATATTCAAATTAGCACAATGAAAGCATCCAGATTGTAAAATATGTGGGTTTGCTGTTCAGGTCACTGGCTCCCACTGCAACTAATCCTCCCTCACAAGAAATGTGTGCTGGTCTTGGAGAACAGTTTGGAAAAGTGCTAGATGAATGAATGATAAAAAAATAAAAGACTAGAACCAACAACCAAAAAAAAAAAAAAAAAAAAATCACAAACTTCAAAGATGTTTTCTGCTGCCTGAAGCCATTCTGAGCAAGCTGGAAGAATCTGACTGATTGAAGTACAGCCACCTGTAAAGCCTGTTCCAACCAACAAACATTTCTAACAAGACGTTTATTCCACTTTTGACAGAGTAATTTTATTTTAGCAGAAACCCCCAGTAACCTCAAAAAGTTGCATTTAATCTGGATGAAGGCGTGTTTTAATGTGGATGTATTTTCTTTAGCTATCAGCCATGTAATTGTACATTGCTATGAAGATTTTTGTACAGTAGAGTTACCTCATTCAGCTAAGAAATGCAAAAAGTTACTAATTAAAGGGTATCTATCTTTCATCTTCATTGAATTTCACTGTTCTTCAGTGTGATAACTGTGTGTCAACTTTCTTGTACTTTTCCGTTGAAATGCAGCTTTCCTCCTGGATTAGATACCAGAGCGCCGCTCCTTCATCAGCTGCATTTAACCAGTGATGGAAGACATACAGAGCTCCATCAAATAAACTGTGCAGTGGTTATTACCTCGGCCCCTCCTAGGAAATGGCAATGAAGGGTGCCTTGGAGAGGCTGACACATCTGTCACGAAGAGAGATGCTCTCCAGTGATGGGACGCTGCTGTGCTGTTGCTCACAGAGGATCTGTCTGGCCCCTGAATGTTCTGCTCCCTTTTCATCTGTTTCTGCATTTGTGCTTCCGTATCTGAGCAGGTAAAATTATCTTAAAACTGTTTTGCCAGTGTTAGACTTTAACTGCCTGAAGACTAAAACTGGGCCTCTCTTTCTGTGTAGGTTAAATTTCTACAAATCAATAATACCAGCTCAGCAAGAAGTAGAAGTAATTAAAATCCAAATCCTGATCCCTTCCTTTACCTCTCCTCCCCCTCCTCATTCCCCCACTGAAAAAAAAAATAGAAATTCAGGCAGTTATGTTTCTACTTTCCAGATGTGAACAACTGGATTAAATTCTACGGAGAGCTTTTAAAAAATCATAACAAGTCAATGGGTCACGGTCTTCACAGCATAAGGGAAAAAAACACTAAGGCCTCGTTGCTGAGACGAAGCAACATGGCTGCAGCAGCTGCAAGGTCACAGAGATTGAAAGAGAACCATGGAAGAGAAACCACAGCCACAAGAATGACAACAGAAATTACTTGTAATTTTTTTTTTTCCATCATAGCGACTGGAGAACTGCATTCCTTTCTATAGCAAAGCTGGCTCGATTGCTACACCAGCAAAATTGTTTCCCTGGTTTGGGAATGAAAAGGTTTTCCCACCTCTGTGAAGAGTTTTTGATATTTGAGTCAAGATCATTGAGGAGGTTCAACAGTGCAAATAATGCTCTCTGAAACTTGTGAAGATTATTTACTGTGGCAGTTATTCCTATTGAAAATAAAAGTGCCTTGGATGAAAGAAAAAGATAGACAACACAGGAGATGTTACACAGAAATTTCAAAAGTAGTTTTCCCTCACCAGCTTGGATTCTTCGTGTGAGTTCCATGAAAGGTAGAAAGATGAAAAAAGCCTATGCTCTCGTCAGAAAAGTCTGATCTTTCTCCCCTCACCTCTTTTGAAGAGGCTAAATAAAGCTAAGGTATGAGCAGCAGCCTTAAGGTCCAGAGTAAAGCTGCATGAACATCACAAAAAGCTTTGTGAAAAGGTATTTGAAGAGGAAGCATGAACTCACTTATGACTTGGGTTTTCTGTGAACAGCCTTAATAATAAAGTTGCTGATTTTATCCATACAGACACCTTTGATAAATACTAGATTTCTTTACATGACTAAGTGTATAAATAATGCTATGCTTTTCAAGTAAACCAGCATATATGATCAAATCTAAATGCATTTTTTTTCAAATAAAAATCAGTTGACTTGCTAAAATCTAAGTAGCAACATGTTCGATTTTTCATACAGTGTCTGGGACTTAAAAATAAGAAAGACATTTCATAAGCCCTTTTATTGTGTTGTACTGAATAAAGGTAAGAAATGCAAAATGCACTACTGAGTAGCTGTTTCTTTTTTAAATTCTTTGGTTTCTTTAGGAACTTCATATGCTTAAATTCATATGAAAGTATAAAGGTATCAAAAGGTACCAGACATGCACCTTTTTTTATCTAGAATTTATCTTCCTAACAAGATACTACATTAGACAAACAAATCATACTGGCTTTGAGTAACATTTTGCTGTATACTAACTTGCATTCAGTGCACAAAGAAATAAATGTTTCTTGAACGCACTTGCTGTTTCTGCAATGAAATTCTGTAATCACATTCACCTAATACGTTTGTTGTTATAGCAATAAGAATTTAATGTAAAAAAATTACACTTTACATCAATTGACTGTTGGACTCGACCACGTTAGTGGTCTTTTCCATTCTAAACGATTCTATGATCCTATAATAATGAATCCTGTTGATAAGATATGTGTGTGTGTGTGTATATATATATAACAGCAACGCTATTTCATACTAAGTGCTTCAATTTTTTAGAAGGCTGCAGGGAGCAATGTCTAAAACCATAAACACTTCAACATTTTCTTTCTATAAAGGCTTTTCTTTAGAGGTTTGCTGCATGCAGTGCCTGGGTGCTTTGCCACCCCTGGCACGTGCATCCCACAAGCACAGGGGTGGCCGTGATGGTCACACATAACCTCAGCACTCAGCTTGTGGGGACAGATGGGTACAGATCACCTATGAGCAGCTAGAGCCTCACAGCAGCATAACCATGCTTTAGGAAAAGAGCAAGGGATGGGTGTGCATGGGCTACGCCAGTACAGTGCAGCTGAGGGGAACTTGTGCTGAACCCACAAGACTTGGGTGGGTAAACCAGGTCCAGGAGCTTGCCAGGGTTTTTATTACTGCATGAGACTTTCTTTTGGCTTTTAGTTGTACCCATTTTTTATGCCAACACAGGCATGGAGAGCAGACTAAACTGTCTCACTTTACTAACCCAGAGAGAGATCACTTGGCTTTTCCCATTTAAGGAAAGAGTTCTTCTCTTAGAGGTAGAAAATAGACAAGAAATTTTGTCCATGGTGATTCTGCATTCAAAATGCTAAAGGCTTTCTTATGATTACAATAAGAATGTTTTCTTATTATTTCTCTAGGAGACAGGAATCACCTACTGAGCTTTTAAATTCTTAAACTGGAATTCAGGTTTTAAGCTAGTTACCCACATGCAAGGACAGATCTGTCCATGGGTCACAACTCACTGCCAGCAGCCAGACTCACTCATATTTGATGCCTCTGTCATGATCTAAGGATTCATCATAATTTTTTTTAATTGTATTTCTAAAATATAGTATACCTAGTAATTTTGCTATGTGCTCAACTCCATTAGCATGCTCATTCCTCAGAAATCTTTGATCATGTAAAACTGGCAACAGCTGGTTTAGAGAAAATCAGTACCAATGGTACTAAATGAAGATAATTCACTGCCCATAAGAGTCTTATTTTCAGAAGCATTTGATTCTTGATTGACCAACTCGTACTTGCTATGTTATTCATGTTTAGCCATTAAGAAGTTCAAAGTTTTCCAGGATACAAAGTCAGGAAAAGTGGCATGTGACAATGTGATATGCTTTCGGAGCCTCAAGCAAAGGATGGAAATGAAGCAATACCTAAAATTTATTCACATTTTCATGGTAACAAACGTGAACTACATGTATCTGCTGGCAGTAATTTAAGTGCAGACAGATAGCTACGGGGCAAAGTAGAGCATCCCACTGCAGTCACATACAGCTCTCCTGATATAGGAGTTCAGTCTTTAACTTTATCCAACTTAATCTGGCTTATCTTTTAAAAACTTGGCCAAGAAATATGATAATGAGATACAACAGGAATTCCTTTTTAATTGTAAGGTTTGTACTGTGTTACATGTTTTGGATTTACTACTGAAAATTAGAAGGAAACCTGAGTATGATCCAACAGCATCTGTACAAGCATAACAACTGTAAGTGCTTAGCCCACCGTTCACTGAAGGATAAAGGTACCTAACAATTTCTAATTCTTAATAGAAATTGAACTGAGATTTAGGGAAATATATCCCCAATGCAGAGTCCGTCTCAAATAATGTCAAGAGCATGAGAAAAAACAATACCTTTCTGGCAGAAAGCTTGCTCATAACATGATTCCTACACAGAATATTGTTCAGAGATTTTTGAACAATCAGGTTTGATTTAAAAATATGAGTAAATGTCAGTTCTGTGTGAGACACATAGGTTAGTGTTTTACCTCTGGCAAGAATCTGAAGTCCTATAAGATTAGAACTCAGTCTGTAAAATAAACACTTATGGTTCAATGTAAAGGTAACAGTCAGTCTTCCATCATCACCTTCATCATCCTTCAAACTCAGCAAGGTGTATTCTGAGAATAATTCAACCACACAGAAAATTATACTGGCCTGTTATTTTGATTTACTTTATAAATTTGTGAATTACCTTTCAAATACTATATTTTGAGGAGTGCCTTTATAACTATTGTGTCACTTGGGATTGAGTTCAGGTCTAGCACTAGCAAGCAAATACCACAGACATCAATTCAAGCATAAGTTTAGGGTCAAATTCCAATTTAATGTGGATGCTAATCTTTATATCAACCTCATGCTAAGCCACTCCAAAAAACCATATTGCTCTGGCCTTGTTTCTGCATTAATACCTTTTTTTACTAATGACATACTCTTGAATCCCATGCTAAAAATCTTTTATTTATATTTACGCTTTTCCCTTTTTGAATTAACTTTTCACCTGCTTTCTGCATATTACAGTAGTAGACTTAAGCTAAAATGTTATTTCATTTTGGCATTTTTATTATGAGAACTGAAAATGTCATGTGAGATTGTGAACACTTGTGGTTGGGCTCTGGCAGATGTTTTTAGATCTTAGACCAGAAAACTCATAGGAAGGTCGTTAACAGAACTAACAATTTTAAAGCAACTTGCTTCCATATGTCTGATGCAGGAAAATTTTATGACAATGTTGGAAAGTTAATCTTTCTTGGCTTTCTTCATCTTCAGCAGAAAGTTCTGACTGCAGATCAGAGGAGCACAAAATTACATTAAGCTGGCCAGCAGCAGGGTATAGTTGAACCAGCAGCACAAAGAGAGGCTATTCTTACTTGCAGCTCTGTGAGGAATCAGGTGGAGTCTTTCCTTTGACTCTTGATTGCTCTGACATTCAAAGGTTATTTACCACTTTCTTGACAAAACTTTAAAATTGACAATACTTACAGCAAGTGCTTAGGATCCAGAAATTTGCTGACGGAAATAACACTGAGCAAGTACAAAGTGATCCTTTAATATTCTTTCCTACTTAAATAATTATTTTTACAGACTTCCTTACAACTCACAAGATAACTGTCAGTGTCTTGAGGCACTGAAGTTTTAGAGTTCTATATCTAATAATGTTGCTAGTCAATGTTAAACGGAATTTCTGGCATATTGAAGTTTGACCTTTCATGACAAGATCCTCCAGCTGAGTACAGATTAGATGATAGGATAGGAATCAAACTTCAGAATTATTTCAACAGCATTAATCTCCGATTTGTCTGTAAGGTGACATGAGTTATATAGAAAGGACTTGATTGTACACATGTTAGACAGAAACCTTCTTTCCTGAAAAAAAATGGTGTTTAAAAGCCTGCTGGTTAAAGCAAGCACATGCCTTAAAGCAATGTCAAAAACGTCAGGAAAATTTTGAGTTTCCACTAGAGATAATTTGATTTAAAATGGTTGCCTTGGATTTAGTTATATACTAGCTGCCACCACTAGATGCTTGAATGTCAAGTGGAATGAAAAGATATTTTAATAAGAGTATTTTGGGTAAGTCCTTTCTTCAGGCAGAGTTATTCTGCTCACTGTCAGCTTTCCAGCATGAGAGAAATATCCTTGCTTTAACCTTGGGCATTCAGCTATTTTCCCTGTACTCAATAGACAGGTGGATTGCAGTGCCGAAGAAAGGGAAGGAAAAGGTCCATTGGCAACAACTACAATTTATCAGAACAGTGAGGACTCTCATTAGGGGGAAATGGAAGGCAGCCATTAGCACCAAACTAAACACCATCAGCCAGATCTGCAACTTCGCTTTAGCACCAAGTACAGAGGTTGTACTTCCTATCAACAGTTAGGCAGATAAAAAGGATGAGGGAAAATAGCAAGCATATGTCTAAGCAAATACAATGTGATCACATTTCTGCTAAGTATCTGGATGGAAACAGAGAATTTCACAAGAATATTCAGAGACTGCTTCTGTTCCAGCTTTTCCAGCTCTTTGCTTTCAGCTCTCCAGTTATATTTCCTTTCCTTTTCCTATTTGTCATTCATCACTATTTTTTTGTTGCTAAGTCAAAAATTGTTTGTTTGATTTGGATTTTTTTAACAAAATAATAAGAAAAAAGATGGAGCAGAAATTTTCCCAAGTATTTCATCAAATTATAAGCAACTCTAGTCATTTTCAGGCTGATGGTCAAATAGGTACATTTGGACTTCCCTCAGATATCAATCTTTTCAATTTCATGCACCCTTGCTATAAATCACCATCCCAAGTAAATAATAAATGAATGTATTTGCCATCAGGAAGAGTAAGTGGTATAATCCGAACAATGGAAACGGTAGAATGGATAAGTAAAAAGCAACACTACAGAAATACTTAGTGTTCTTAATATCATCACCTATAAGAAGATGCTAATCTTTGGAAATTTTAGAACAACAGAGGAAATTAGAAATTATGTGGGGAAACTGATATATTTTGCCATTGAGAAACAGCTAGCTTATTGAAGCAAACTTATGTTCTTCAGGAGAAAGTATGCAGATACTCTTGGTAGAAATAGAACTCTTCATAAATTCAAAGACAGGACAAAATTTAGTTCCAAACTTGAAAATCTCAAATACGGTAATTTTTAAATTGATTCATTACAGAGTTAAAATCTTCTATTTTCCTATTCTTTGGACCTATATGCATCTCAGCTAGCAATCTTTTTCCCCTAACACTTGGATACAATCAGAGCTTGCTCATAAGAGAAGCCACCTTTACTGAATGCCAAAAAGCCTGGGCACCTTGAGGCATCTGCTCTGTGTTCACAGTTATTAGGGCCACTAATCTACAAACAATAGACTCCAACTGCAACACAGACACAGAACCAAAGTGAGCTCTGCATTAATGCATTATTATTATTATTATATCATACTATTATGTGATAATAATATATAACCATAGCAATGGGAATCTTAGAAAAATACCTCTACATTATCCATTTCTGTTTTCTACTAATGACAGCCATCACAGTCATTCATTCCTAATTCAGTATTACTCCCAGAGCTGGGTCTCATAGGCAAGAAGGACCAAATCAAGCAAAAATCCTCAAGGCTCTAGCAAGTTATTTTTACCAAAATACCAAAGAATCAAGTTTTTAATATTTAACATTAGGAAAATTATTGACTTCTCTTGGTCTCAGGTCTTAGGTGTTCCAGTTACTTGCAATGTAGGAATATGGCATATACTAGTGTATAATACCATATAGGATAATATCTTTGAAATAAAATTAGCTGATACAAGGTATTCAATATTTCTTTGGAGGTTTATGGAACAAACAAGAATTTCCTAAAATGAAGAAAAAAGCATCTGGGAAAAAAGAATTATATTCACCCTAGATAAGCGAAAAGAGAAAGAATATGGTCATCATCTTCCTGGCTATACTCTGATTTCACTGTAAATTTATTGCCGTTTCCCATCCCTTCTTGGTACTAAAACACCACTGATGCTTTTTATTTCTCCATCTCTCTTTCCTTCTCATTGCCTTTTAGCCTTGCTAATAGGGTGCAATTACTCAAGTGAGTTTTTAATATTATAAAGTGTAGCCATGGTTTGGTTGCAAACCAAAAGTAGAGCAATGTTAGATAAGCGGAAATTAAATGTTTTCCATCCACTACCTGATAAAGAACAATAGCGCTGTGCTAATGGCAGTCAGTCACGTGATTTACTATCCCCACAAACAATCTTGTTAGGGCATTTTTGTTGTGTGTCTGTTGGGGTTTTTGGTTTATTTCCTTCTATTCTTTTGCACTCCCAGTCTGTATACCTAGCTCTTGAGAATAAATGGTAAAATCTGAGAGCAAACAGCTCCATACAGAATGTGCTTTCTATACCTGTCCTTCCTGCCAAGAGCACTTAAAACACAAAACACAGTATCTACAAAAACCTTTTTCTTATTTAAAAAATATACAGAATGAAGTTAGCTGAAAATCGGCCAGAATAGATACTTGATCCAGTGAATGTTTGTTTTCCTTTCTAAACATCCAAACTAAATAAAAGTTTGAAAATAATTATTTTGTTGATAACCCACAAATAATAAAATCCCTCTTCTATTAAAAAATTATCCTACATTTGGTGGGAAAACTTTCAGATTCTTAGCAGTAACAAACCCTTTTTATATTTTTTTATATAACTATCTGGGGAGTTTCACTCTAAAAAGTTAGACTTAAGAAATTTCCATTTTGCTGCAGTGCAGACAGTACTACTAGGAAAAGCTTCAGGTGAATTCCTTTACATGCACACAGAGGGACTCACCATATCATCAGAAAAATGTACAAAAAGAGTAGGAACAAAATCTGCATGTTTAAAGAGTCACAGAAGACGATAATATCCCCTTTGTATGAGATCTACAGCATCTCTGACAGTGCCCCAGATTTTTCAATGCAGTCCTGTAGATTGGAATCACAATATCAAGGCTTGACTTCACATGGAATCTCAAAAAGTGTTTTGCAAGTACAGCATGCATCTCAACTTTTTATAGGCAAAAGCTTAAAGATGTTATAAACAAGCAAACTTTTTTTGCTTTTGTTTATAGCCTACATTCCTATGAATTTAATAATATTTTAAAACCATTTATGATCATCAGTAGACATGGCCTTTTGAGTTTTGGTTGTTGTACAGACATTTTCCTCCTAAATGGAAGAGGTCAAGCTGTCCCCAGTTATAGCACTAGTTATCCCACAGATGTTTCAACTTCTCATCTGGAAATCAGGCTGTGTTCATTCCTTAAAGCAGGGTTGTCCTTATCTGAGATATGAAGCACTGTCAGAAATACCATCCTAAGCATTGCCCTATGATAGCCCTGACCCTTTCCATGGCTGCTTATTTGTTTCCACTGCTCTACAGTGTTTAACTGCAGTCAACTGCAGCTCAGCTGTGCCAACCAGCCACATCTGAGCCTGCAATGGTGAACCAGATCAGTAACCTCAGAATAGAATATATTTAGTAATACCTATTAAATCTTTTCACCCTGAGGTGTTTCACTGCACAACTCTACAAACAATTGTGTTGGCACTGCTGAAGAGGTAGCAATGCAGAAGGGTTGTGGACGTTAATGAGGTAATAGCTATTGGCCAAGCTAGTACTGCATCTAATATCTCTAATCACCAAAATGTGTGTGATGACCTGTTTGGAGAAGTAAATGGATAGGTAAATACCAGAGCGGCAGAGTATGAGAAGTCAAATCTGCTAAGAGGAGGATAAAAAGGCAATGACATTTGCAAAGAAGAAATAGAACATGAAAGAAGAAACAAGACATACAAGATTAGACTTTTTCTTCTTTTATGGCAAAATAACATCCCTTAGCACATGTGTGTGTCATGCTAACACATAATAATTCATATCAGCATCTGTAGATGCACAGAATTAAAATGAGATGTGCTTAAGAACCCTCTTGAAAGAAAGTCACAGTTAGCACCTATGTTTAGAAAATGGAACACAATGCTACACTCCCTTTTCTTCCTAAACTGATTCCTAGGGAAATTACACAGGCATTTTACACTAAATTTATTTCTTAAAAGTTCAGTGTTCGAAGCTGCAATAGAAAATTCATAGTTCCTGCTTTGAGGAGTGATTTTCTTAGAAAAAACAGGAGATACAATGTACCAGTTTTTCTGTAATAAAATTAGTATCCCCCATTAGCCTGAAATGCTGTAATGTATTATTAAACATTTAAAGGTACTGTTGATGGAACGTACTACAATAATAGCATAGCTGGAAAAGACTTCTGCTTCTTTTTCAGGATAATTTATTCCATATTGGGCCAACTGGAAAGCTTTTCAAAGACTGTCAGCACCATTAGTGCTTTTCTGTTGAGGCAAAAACAAGAGTATTGGATGTGTATTGATTTGATGTTATTCTGAGACTGCACAAGATTTGGAAGCTGGACAGAACTAGATGTGTGGGTGTACCAAGAAAAAAAGAAAAAACAACTAAAAAACTCCTCATCCACACCAAAGCAATGCAGAAAGCTTATCCAGGCTCTGAAAGCAATTCGATCGGGGATTTCTTATTAGCATATTGATTTCATTCTTTCCCATATATTTGGATGAAAGGTCCATTGATGCTCAAAAAGAAACAGAAAAAAACCCCCAAATTAATGAAAACTTACTATTATTTATATTTTATTCATATTTATTTGATATGTGGTCTCTTGTATATTCAGAGGTCTTAGATTTACAGCACAGAGGCAATCACTGTTAGAATTTACTTACAAAGAATATTTTCCAAGAGTATTTTTTTATCCAATATAGATTTTAACTGTGATTGCCTCATACACATTATAATCCTGCAATGTTTAATTACTAATATGTTTAGGCTGGGTTAACAGCATGTTGTGGGTGCATACATTAATCTCATCTAGATGTGTATATGAAGTATTTTTTACTAACTGGTAGGTTTTCAAATACAAGTTTCAGAGGATGGAGGTCCTTTGCACTGAACATACACATTTTATAAATTATGCTGTTGAATAATAACACCTTGAGGAGTTTACTCTTAACCCGAACTATTTTGTGGATCTATCTTAGAGGACATCCACACTAAAAGCTGTAACCCAGCTGAGATGATGGCAAAGTGAAAGTGCTGTCTGAAATATTCCAGTAACCAACCAAAGCTTCTCAGACCAGTTTTTCCTTGAAAGAGAAATACCTTCAGACAGTGACGAGATCATCAGGCCTTCCTTCCAGTCACAGTCACCTGCAAGCTAGTCAAATACATAGGATAAAGACAGGTCTGCATTTTACAAAAAAGGAAGGACAGAGTCCTGGTAATTTAAAGGGAGATATACCAAAACCTTCCACCAAAAACTGAGAGAGAAAGAGGAAAGAAAATCTGGATCTGAATGGAATCCCTAGAAGGCTCCAAGAAAGAATTTGGCTATAAAAGCAAGCACATTTCACAGGGAGTGCAATACTTTCGTGGAAGGCAGTCACAGAATAGGAGAGAATTATAACCCCAAACAGCCAGAAAGAAGCTAGGAGAGTAATAGACCTCATGAGACATCTTTTTGGATTGATCTGTCACTAGGAAGATCATAATGGTGGGGTTTTCTTTCACTTTGTTACCTGACTGAACAAAATTGTTGAATTATATTTTTAGTATATATAAGGTGATAATGTATTTTTACTGTATTTTATCGTATAGTAGATTACCATAATATCCAAGCAAGTAGATAGCAGCAAGTTATTCCTCACTCAGAATGAAGTGAATCTACAAAGGTAGGTTTCCAAATACCTAAAGATGTTCCCTGCTTCCCAGTATGTTCTTTTTCTTACAGCACAGAAAGAGTACAAACCAGTTTGAGAGTAGTTTTTTCCAAGACAGGGGAGGAAGAAAAATAGCAAGAGACATGTATGTCCAGCTTCCAAAAATCTCAAGGGAGGCTGAAGAAGACTAGATCCTTCTTTAGAGAAATAATTCTGATTCAGCTATTCACCTCTGAATGCAACTATCCATATTGCTTCAGAAAACTCATTGTAATAAATATCCATCAGCATTTTGATAATAATTTTATCTTTGAAAAGCCAGCATCAACATATGCTTTTTATTTTTGTTTGATCAGCCGTGCAGAATCTGGCCCATATTAGAAAGAACAGATTTTATTATTGACAGACAAATGAGCTGTCAGAAAATTCTCAGTCCTATCAGAAATGACATCTTGATTTGTTCGTCATTAAACAAGAAGTTCAGAGGTTTGGTAGACGAAAGAAAGCATGATCAGCACTTTACATTAAGGACCTAGCACGTAAGAAAGACATTAAAAATTAATCCTGAAATAGAAACATGAATTTCACCAGAGTATTCCTGGTACATTTTCCCAGAAACCTGGGATATCAGATTTTGAAAACCAGGCAAAACTAGATGTTTATGACTGTTCTGTTTATTTAACTTTCAGGTGTTCTTATTAAATGTATCCTGTAGAGTTGAATTTACTTCTTTACCTGCTTTATTGAAGAGTCAGCTTTCATTTTTAAATGAAATTTGACTTTTCTGTCCATATTAAACAGTCTTGACTGCTGTCATGCAAATCAATAAAAAAAATTCATACACAGATTTTTTAAATGCTCTTCAAAACTGTCAGATACTATTTTGCAGCTTTACCCAACTTAAGCATTTTGCTGAAACACTCAGAAAGGAAAGCTCTGAATCTTTCATGCCACATCCATGAGGGTTTTAGAGACTGAAACACCACATAAATGAGAAATTGATAGCTGGTTGATAACCATGCAGGGTGGTGTTTTTCTAACCTGATGGCACATCAAATTTATATTCATCTATTTTACATATCTCAACCCCTATAGGCATGAGGCAGAGTGTGAGCCAAAGGTCACTGATCTCAACAGGTGCACTTCATTCACTGAAATGGCTTTGGACATGACTCAGAATGAGAACTGGTTCATTCTTTTGCTGATGTTGCAGTTTCAAATGTAGAAAGCCATATTAGATTACCAATTTTGAAAAGAAGGTCCTGTAGATTGTAGTTCTAATTTACTTTTTTCAAAGAGGTATTCTTTTATTTTAGAAAACTTTGTACTCTAAGATGATTTTATGCTCTAAATTTACATTTCCATTATTAACAAGCATAGACCTATGTGAGATTACTGCCTATGCAGTATCATATATACCCATGGGACCTGAAACAGAAATATAAGGATAATGGGATATGGATGTATTGGCATCAAAGGGAACTATGTCATTAATATGGGCAATATCACCATGGCTCCTACTTTTTCATCTAAAGTCAGACCAGAAGCATAACAAAAGAACAAGAAAATGTCATTGGACAGCAATGGTAAGGAAGCAGACCTACTGCTGTTTGGAATAAGTTGCTTCAAAAAACAGTACAGTTTTAAATCCTACTGCAAGTCTACAGCAATTTCTATTAATTACTTAATTTGCCATCATAAATTGATAGAATTACTCTATGATATCACAATATTAAACACCATGCTCTAATAAGCTAGATATATATATAGATATTTGAATATATAGTCCAGTTCTATTATTTATATAATTTATGGTATATAAACATGCTGAGGATTTTTTTTATATAGTGCCTTAGAATTTAAACTACAGTCAAACAATCAAATCTGTTTTCTAGGTTCAATAATATGTAGTTTCGACCCCTGGCACTTTAGCAGAATTGCGCTAGATCGGAGATATATTCTCCTTCAATAAAAAAAGAACTCTTAGGTAAATCTGAAACCAGAAACCTGTGAGTACTTTGGTCTTCCAAATGGCTCCTCTCTAAAAGAACTGGACTTACACATATTTAATAAACTATCTGCTTTTTCACACTGCCAGAAACAACATCTTCCCATGCACAGAAATAGACTTACAAGTACATTATCAAATGCTACAAACTTTCATCCTAACCAGAGATGCATTAAAAAAGAAAATGAAATTATGATTTATTGAAATTGTATTGCTAAATTCTTAGATAAATCTGAAGAATGAGTCAGGTAGATATTTGGTAGAACTAAATACCAGTGATAAATAGAAAGGAAACTCCCTATGAGTGGGAAACTGGATGGATGTCAATATCTGTGCATGAGCTGGCAAGCTGTCTTGAAAAACAGAATGAATTTCAGTAGTTCCCCTGGTAGTTCTGTAAACAATTATACAATAATTAGCCATGCATGTCTGAAAAAAGAAAAATAATATCTTTTTCAAAGCTAAAGATCACATGGGTAAGTTGATGGCTTTCTGACAGAAAATTACTGGCAATCAACAAAATTAATTTCTGCTATATGTTTAAACACAGTTTCATCACGTTTATTCATCACACAAACTTTAAAAAATCAAAGCATGAAATATTTTGTGCATGGGGATGGGCATTTTTCTGACCATTTATGAGCAAATGAATTCATTATGCAAATGCACAATCACATGTTTGGCACAAGGAATTTACTCATTTCCTTAGCTTGTCACATGGTGCAATTTGTTTTTCAATGCAGACTTCTGCTTATTATTAATAATATATAAATCAAAGTTCTGTTTTGTGAATGTCTTGCAGCTGGCCGTTCATAAATCTAAAATGCCAATAACTATCAAGTATTGCAGATACGCCTTAGTGAGAACATTCCAACTGTTTTGGTCATACTGTAATTTTTGTTTCAGAAACATGGTTTTAATAGGGTTTTACTAGGGAAAATGTTCAGTGGAAATGCTTGAATTTTTTTAAACTCAGACTTGAAATTACAAAGCAAATGTGGGAAAATAGGTGGAATCTATGTTGCTAAACATTCTCCATAAAGTTCACACTCTTGAGAATATTTCTAGTACCGCAAAAATATTCTCACAAGTGAAATAATGTTTCTTTGTTCCATGTTAATCAAAAACCTCCAAGAGAGCCGTTTTTATAGATGAAGGGGGGGAAGAGAACTTTGTAAAACATCAGCCATTCCATAAATCAGACAATGCTATGGTATTACAGAGAAAAGTAACCCTAATTGCTACCATATTAGAGAAAAGGAGATAGAGGTTGCATGGGCCCATCTTTAAATTTTCTTGGATCTTGTCAAACAAACTTCACATGTGCCTACTTTCAAAATGTGATTTTCAGCTCTTCAGAACATTCTCCACTGACTGAAATACAAAGCTGTCTTTTTGCTCTGGAATTTTTTCTCTTATCATAAACTCTTAAAACATAAAGCTGGAAGGGAAACAAAAAGGTCATTCATTAAGCTCTTTACCTCCACCAAGCAGGATCAAACTGCATGTCAGATGTTCCTGGCAGACAGATACTTCTCTAACTTCCCTGTTCAGGCCCTTAGTAATGAAAGCCTTTTCCAAGCATCTATCCCAATACTTATTTATCTTTATGATTAGCCATTACACTTTGCTAAAATCTAAAAGAAATCTTTCATGGCACAGTTAATTAATTTCTGCTTGTTTTATCCATCTTTAGTGGAAACATTTTACTTATTTGAAGGCTTAACCTGTTTCCTTCTTGTCTCTAGATTCATCAATGTTTCCCAGTTTCACAAGTTCTGATAATTTCAGCTGCTCAGCCACTGACCATCTCCAAGAGCCAATCCCTGCGGAAAGAGTGGTGTCCCACAGATGACCCCACAAACCAGCTCCAAAGCTCTCCCACCTCTGCATGGAAGCTATTGTGTGCCCTGTCACACCTCCAGCACTGCCCACTGACAGATCTCAGCGTGACTTCCGTGTGAACCAGGCTCACGTGTGGTCGCTGCCAGCCAAAGTGACCTCTTGTGACAGACAGTGGTTCTGTTCCATGCCCCAGGGGCAACACCATGATCCTCCCCACGCCAGTTCTTATCTCAAAGCCCAACCCCTGCCTGACACTGCTTGCTGGATCTCCCAGGAGGATGCCACTTACAAAGATAATAAGAACACTCTCTAACCTACTATCCAGATAGCTAATTAAAAGAGCTGATAGCGGACTGCAGAAAACTGCTGAGTAAAGTCTTTGAGTTTGAATTCATCTTCTAATGATTCATCTTGTGTCTAGACTGTATCTCCTTTACTTATGAAAATATCCACACCTATAATGTAACAATATTTGATACCTTTTCTCTACTGACAAGGGGTATTAGCCAATCCTGGGTGGAAATGGATCAGATTTTATGTATTTTTGACAGGTCTGTATCAACTATAACTTATCCCCTTTTGTTACTCTCCTTTTTCAAAGTACTCACAAAGACTTAGCTTAATTTTTAGTTCCAGTATTTTTCCATGCATTGAAGCAAAGCTGACTCATCAATAACAACTCTTTTTCAGTCCATTTCAATGTAGACACTAGCTTTATCATTTTCATAGAATATGCTGAGTTGGAAGTGACTCACAAGGATCATCGAATCCAACTCCTGGCCCTGTACAGAACCATCCCCAAGAGTCACACCATGTGCCTAAAAGCATTGTCCAAAAATTCTTGAACTCAGACAAGGCTTGGAGCTCTGACCACTTCCCTGGGGAGCTGTTCCAGTGCCCAGTCACACTCTGCATGAAAAGCTTCTCCTGATATCTAACCTAAACCTCCCCTGACTCAACATCACACAATTTCCTGGAGTCTTGTCACTGGTCACGAGAGAGAAGAGATCCTTCTGAAGTAATATCCAATGTTCCTGATACAAAAAAAAAAATCTTCCGTTTTTCTCCTAGGCAAATTGCAGGTATTAGCAAACCCTCTGCTTGAATCTTTTACAGTATGACAATTAACTCTTCCTGTTCTGTTAGATCATGTCAAAAAGAAATTATTTAATTTTTCACTTAAATCAGAATTAGATATATGGGCATAATTCTATATATTCTACATAGCTACACACTAATAAATTATTTTAAAAGAGAGTTTAAAAGGTAAAATGATAATTGTTATGTTTTAGGAGTTCCCAGGTAAAATGAAATTTTAAAAAGACAGAATATTGGGAAAGAGGAACAAATTTGTAAGATAGAAGAGGAAAACAGAGGAAAAAAAACCAGCATAAAAAAAGACAAAAAAAATCCCCCAACAAACCCAAAACAAAAAACAACCAAAGACAAAGACAGATGAGAGTAAGTAGAACAAACAAACTGTTACTGAATCTGGGTTTGAAGTGGCTCTTCAACTTAATCATATTCAAGATCTATTCTTTAGGGTAAAGCTACTAAGAAAAATGTTCCAAACTGTATTAAAAATAATTTGAACACTTCAAAAGTATTTTATTTCTGTTTTGCAGCTTTGGCTAGTACATTATTTATCATTTGGATCACAATAAGACAAATTCCCCAAATTAGCACAGCTTCACCAAAACAGAGAAGAAAAACAAAGAAATATTTAAAGACACCAAGGTCACTCTTCCTTATGTTCCTTGGCCACACACTGCTTCTGAATCCCTTACACCAGCAGAGCTGACAGAAATACTCTGCTTAGCTTCTCATTAGGCAAAGGACAACTATTGGTTTACAAAACTTTTTTCTACTGGAGAACCAAGCCCTGTGTTTGTTCTTACTTTTTTCTTTGCTGCAGCAGTATTTTAAATAAAGGGAATTCTTATCTGAAATGAAGGAGGCAGTCCAATTTACACTTGAAACATGATATGCAATGAAAACTTGACATACATATGTAAATATAAGTATGCATAAAAACCCCCAACTCTTCTCTATCTTTCGGGCATCAAATATTGTGACATCATCTCATACTCCTTTTGTGGATAGCTTCCCTATAGACTCACAAAATATTACTGATACATTTAGCTTACAACCTGAAATGTTTTTAAGGCTTGGGTGGGTGTGGGGCTTTTTTCACATCCCTCATGTTTCGTGGAAATTTCCATTAGTCCTGAAATAGTGTTTTGTTTTGTGCAGTCCAACAGTCATTGCACTTGGCAGGTCTTTAATGACCTTGCTGTTGATACTTTGAAGCTCATCCGATGACTTTTGCAGAGTGTCTCTGTGTCCCTGTATCCCAGAGGCAATGGGATATAGCACCCTCTCTGTGGGGTGCTCTGATAGTATTGTACCATCCTCACTCCTTGATACAGCAGCACCAAGCACACCAGGGTCTTATGCCAGATTCTCTTTCTCTTAGTTTTACTTATTCTATAAATAAACAAGACAAGACAGAATCCAGCTCTTTAAAAGACCAGTTAAGAAAACATAAAACAGTAATTGGAAAAATAGAGGTTATGAAGTTAAACTGAAGTCCTCCTAGATCACATTTGCCAATCTGATAAACTGACATGGCTCCTCCCCTGCCACCAATGAATGAGAAAATAATGTCTGCAGAGAACAATTTGTCTTGCTGTGATGAGAAAACTGATCAGCAAGTGCCCAGTAAAATTAAGAACACAAGTGAGATTTTTCAAGAAAGAAGTAAATAAAGCAATAGAGAGGATATGAAGTTGCTGACACTGAATTTTTTTCATCCAGCACTCCTTTTAGTTGAGCCAAAAAGCTATTTGCGGAAAAATAATAAATGCATAAAGCCAAGTAATAAGTGTCATGTCATAGTGCAGTTACATTGCTTTTTTGTGTGAAGCAAAATCCTTTGCAAATGTTAGCTATAGTTCAGGAATCCTTTACAAAATCTTTAGTTTTAACCAAAATCTAGGGAGGGAAGAATACTATGACACAGAAGTAAAACAATAAAAGGTCACACAGCAAGCCAGTGAAGTGAGTGGTCACTCAGTTTCCCTGGTCCTGAATTACACAGTGGCTTCCCCAAGATATTTCAGAGTGATATCAACAGGAGTATCACAAAGGAGAAAAACAAAATGGAACCTCTCAGTCCTCATTTCTATCAAGCTTCTTCACTTTGGCATTCTGCAGAGGACTTGGCAGTGCTCATTTTATCAATTCTTACAAATTCACAGTTCCCCTTCTCTATTTTCCATCTGTACCACCTTCAATGTTCAGATTCAATACTGAGGACTCACAGAGGAGCCGATGGAGAAATTTTCACAAGTATTGCCAGCAGCTTTTCAGATGAATGTTAACACAGTGCTTGGGAGACTACTTGCAAAACTGAAGGTAATGGAGATTTAAAAAACCTAGAAACAGTGAAGTTAATTTAATGTACACTGAAAGAAAAAACATTCACATTTACCAACAGAACTTCATTTAGTGACTTCCTCACAGTCCTACTCATTAAGGCAAATTTGTGATTGGATGTTCTGAAAGTGGAATAGCTTGCTGCTAAATTAGGGGAGTTAGGACACTGGTCATCATGGCAGCAGTTTCCATGGCAGCAGTCACCATGCCACTGGAACACAGAACCAGCACCGTCTGGGAAGAGCACGCTGTGTGCTGCACAGCACTGGCTTGCTCAGAGTTTGATACCTCATTCTTCCATCCTTGCACAAAGGAAGATGCTGTAAGTGAATTAGGAGATGGGCACCAGCCGGCCAGACTAAACCCTCAGTCATCACGGAGAAAACTGCTCCAGGGTATGTGCCCAGTTTTGTGAATACCCGATTCAGCCTACACACAGGAGATCTATACACTGGGCAGAGGGCCTGCCATGGAGCTGTATGGGTTTTGGGGTGCTTACAGTGGCCAGTCAACACAGTCTAACTCACATACTCCCAAGTACAAACCAAAATGCAGTGAAAGGAGAGGATTACCACAAGACTCCCTTTGAGAGGATATGTTTGATCCAAACAAAGAATATAATACAGGCGCATCATTAGATCCAGAGAAGCTGGAGATTAAATTGCATTAAAATCATATGAACTAGCATATTGGAAACGTTGTGATTAAATCCCAAAACTCTGTGATGGCAACATTTTACAATCAATTTAAAGTAATAAAAACTGTGGTGACTTTACATAGGAAGCATAGTGAGGCAAAAAAACGCTTGAGGGCTGTCAGATGCACTTTATACTCTCTCCAGTTTCAGATTCTCCTGAGCTGGGTGCCTAAGGGAGACACATCATTTTGCTGCTTCAAACTTTTGATGAAACTTTGTTCCTGTACTCCAAATTAACTAACAACACACACAGCCTGTGATTACAAATCTTATTGGAATGTCTCACACCACAGTTCCTCAAAGCCTATTACCCCCACAGTCTGTGACAAAGAGTCAGATAAAAATAGAACAACTTTTCTGTATTCCTATAAGTATAATTGCTTGGGCTTTTTGAGGATCAGTGTAAACTTGGGCGTGTCTGAAAATTTAATTCTGGAGGAGGGAGGTCAAGGTAAGAAGATAGAAACAAATTTCTGATGCACACATACACTGGTAAATACGATCTGTGTCAGTGCCTTCACCAGAACCGTTTGACTGCAGACAGACATTGCACAGCATTAAAAATTATGCTAGTGATGGAAAATCACTAGAAGCTAATCATCTTTTAGAGTAGGTGGAAACTCCTACATCTGAACTGCATTAAGTAGGATGAGATGGACCTCCACAATCTGCTCAAGTCTAGTCCTTGGGAACTCTCCTCTACCCCCTTTTATAGGGGATGAAAATTGATGGGCCAAGTTCCCAAAGGACATAAGCAGAAACAGTTCTCTACTTCCATCAAGATTTTAACAAATGAACATCTCTTATATTTTTTAAAAGAAAAAAAAAACCCACAAACCAACAACTAATCGTCGCATTTAGATTAGAAAACTTTGAAATGAATGTTTACAGTTTATTAACTGTTACGAGGACAGAGCTTGCTATTTATGAAGTGCCAGATTTGTACAAATACAGAGATTTGGCAGTCATGAGGAGCAATCATTTCCCTTCTCTTCCCGTTTCTGGTCCTGACACGTTGAAGTGCTGAATGCTCAGGCATCTTGTGGAAAGCTTGAACTAACTGTGGCAATTAGATTCTTCCAGGATCAGATTGAATGGCAATTGCCAAGTAATCTTCCTATTTGCCCTCCTTAGTGTGAAGCTGCAGGGCTACTCCACAGAGCCCATTTCACCCCAGCAGCCACAGACCAGATTCCTCCTACCATGACTTAAAATTTAACTTTGGGCTGTGCCAGTGCCTCCTGCCTGCTGCACCCTGCTGCTCTCACAGCCCACAGACTACCTGCAGCCCTTCTCAACAGCCAGACACCTCCATTCTTCTTCCTCTCTGTACAGTGGGAGGAAAAAGGTTCCATTGTCCCACTAGGTACCTCAGTAGATCTTGAGGTAGGGCTTCAAATCACTCCCAGTGCAGGTTATGGGAGAAGGTATTTATTTAATGTCCGTTTAAATAAGTAAATAGTCTCACTAATGCACTACAGAAAGCCTGCTGCTTATTTTTGTTTCTTTAAAGCTTACTTTTAAATTAAGTGAAGGGAAGGCACTCCAGGCTTTATTATTCCCTGCCCCAGAAGCACTAGTGTGAGGAAATCAGCTTTCCTGTCAGAAAAGAACAAAAAACCTGTAGGACAAAGAAGACAGTGGAAAAATACACTACAAAGAAATATGTGTGATGTTTCCTATAATCCCTAGGAAACCAAAAATGACAGTATGAAGTCAGATAGTGATTTCTCTTTGTGAAGTAGCACCCTTTGACATCAAGGGGCAGGAGTGTCTGCTTTGAGGTGGGTTTTAGAAGGGGAGACAGAGCCTGTTGTGTGAGGGGAAAAGAATCATTCTGGCTTCTTTAAAGGCTATCCTTACTGAGCTTTTTATCGACAGACTACATTCTAAAAATAACGCAGCACGTAGGATCACTATTAGAGAAAGGTAGAAAATAACCCTGACATTAGCATATCCTGCTCAGAAAGTCATTCCTAGATGTGCTAAATTTATTGTGTCGTTGGACACACTGAGGTCTTTTATCAGCAAAACCCTGAGAAGGTGATAGTAATTATCAACAACCTGCATGACTTCAGTGCTGAGTTTCCTGGGGTTTTTTTGTTCTGATTTTTCTTTTTCATTCCATAAACATCTTTAAATAAAATCAAATCCAGAAGATATGGAAAGATCTGTGCCTGAGAGACAAAGTCACTCTTTGCCATATGCTTTCTTAGATACAGCAAATTTACTGATGATCTGACATTTTTGGTTTAAAAGCTACAGAACTTCAGATTCCACCTATTTCATTTGGAGTTTGCAATACATGCTTTCACAAATCCAGAGTAGACAGACAACTACACAGATCTGCTTGTGAGAATGGGAGAAAACCCCAGACAAATCAGCTACAAAAAATGTGGACTATAAGCAATTGCAGAACAGCTAGTCAAAGACCCCTCAAAAACTGCCTGCACTGAAGTTTTACTTTTCAGTCTACTTTGCTTTAAAATACATGCATACATACATATACATACATACATATATAGAGACAGAGTTGTAAATAGAAACCATTCTGGCAGCATGATGTGAAATAATCCTTGGACTTCAGAAGGTCAGTCTGACCATTCAATTAAATTAATTGAGAAACACAGGGATATTGTACCTGTTCTACTTGAAAACCATCATTAATGATAGATTAGATCCTCAAACTGGATATCTAGGTTGACATTAAAGGGGGAGGCACTTATAGGATGTTTTCAAGCACATTATTAAAATAATTTTCTGATTATATTTTTGTTAGGATTTTTTTGTCTTTTGTATATTTTCAAGATCAAACTCAAACTTGTTGAGGTTGGTTGTTGGGGTCTCTTTGTTTTTCTTGGTTTTTTTGCAAGTAGGGCATAGTTGAAACAATACAGCTTTATAGGTGAAAAAGAGACCTACAATATGCTTTAGGCTGAAATGTGGTTTGTTTTGCCTTATTAAGTTCTAGTTGTAACAAAGATGGCTTTAAAGAGTTGCTTGCCCTGAATGTGAGAGATTCTGTCAAAAGTTTAAAAAAATTCTTGTTGTAATACCCAGTTCCTGCTCTGAAGGATCCACAAAACACACTGTACAGAACTGACACAGATGAAGTCTCTCTGAAAAAGCATTTCTAGCCCAGGCAATGAACCCTTCATGTTCCATGAGCATCAAATGTTCTAAATACAGCACTTTTCTTCACTACTCTTGATCTCCAGAGCAATTTATTCGAGAAGCAGACTGTAGCAGAGGAGCTAAATTGTGAGAAGAGTATTTTTTATCACCTCTCTTTAACAAACTTTTAGAAGTCAGTTTGTTAAAGATTTTTTTTAATACACAGTCACAGAGAAACAACATTTGAATGCAAAAATAATTCCAATGCTGAATGGCAAATTGCCCATAATGCAAATGAAAAATAGACAAGGTCCTGCAAGTAGTTTCCATGGAATCAGTGAAAACTACTGATGTAGAAAATAAAATTCTGTTCCAAAAAGTAAAGTCATTTTACCCAAGGGCATTGAAGACTTCGCTCATGCCAGAGAGCATCAGGACGTGGTGACCACACCATTCTAGGAAGTCCTGAGTAAGGACACAGTATCAAGTGGTAAGACTGGGTGAGATAGAAATGTTTCGGGTTGTATTGGCTTTTAATTCCCATGAATCACCAAGGAGCTGATTTGTTATCAGCAATAACAGCCTCTGTCCCTAAGAGAGGGGGACGATACAGGAAGCATATGCTCCAGGGTATTTATGAGGATGTTGCCAGAAATGGGTGTAACATTTTGAACATGGTGACCTGCACTTTTAGATTATAATTGTATGTGAAGTCATAAACTAGACAGAAAGGACATATAAGAGGGACATGGAAAGGAAATATAATGAAAACGATTAATACGTGATAGTTTCCAATCCATTCTTTTCTCAGGAAAAGAATAAAACAGCATAGTGCAGAGCTCTTGGACTCCACCTTTTAGTTCCTTTAGTCAGGAACAACTATATTCAGCTCAAGTTTCTGTTTTATCTATGGTAATGGCAAACATCTCCTCCAGCAGCAGAGTTATCTGCTCCTAGAGATAGCTGTGTATCTCTGGCAATGATTAGGGAATGACTGGGACACAACTGCATTGGCGGGTTCTGCGTCAAAAGGGGCAGCCAATGCTTGCTTTCAGATACCTATGGACTGTACATCCATTTCTAGGATGACTCAGAACAAACTGTCAGTGAATTTGTGCCAGTTTCTTCATAACTTAGGAAATAAGCTTCAATAACTTAAGAGGGTAAGCAGATGTAAGGTGGCTGAAATGCAATACCATTTAAGCTTCAGTTCACATTCTCCTCAGTTATTTCAGATATACAAGAATATTTTAGGACAATATTTACTACCAATTTCCTTTGTCTTTACTCTGATACACCCCAGATCTACTTCTTCCCTGGCCCCAGGGGTCACTAGAGCTGTGGGTATTCAATGCCTGTGACTACAATTTCTCTGTGTTTATTTTCTGTAATACCTTTCTATCTATATCCAAATAATAGAACTGACTATTGTATTAGATAGAGTTTCTAAGGACAGATGGGCTTCAACATCCAAATACTAACATTTAGGTCCTTGCAGAAAACATTATTTTTTACTTGTCTTGCAGATCAGCAGTAAGAACAATGTAAAACTAAATAACAAAAAAAAGTTGGATAGAAAAACCTGAAAGAGTCTAATCTATGAAGGAATGAGAAATATTTTAATAAACTTATAGAGATTTCTGGATGAATGTGTCACAATTAAAGTGTTCATTAGAGAGACCTGGAATTCTCATTCATACATCTTCCCATATAAAACTCTTATCCTACTAAAATTGCCTGGATGTACCAGTAAAAAATCCAAAAGCTGTTACACAGCAGAAATGGCTGTGCATTTTTTAACCAGATTGGATGATCAGCTGTCACTGCTGTCTGATCATATGGACTTCTGCATAGGAAAGCAGTTTTTCTTTGCCCAAATACATTAAGCTAGAATTTGAGGCATAAAACCACAAATAGCATTGATGTAGTGTTTAGCAAGGGGGAGTTCTTTGTTAAGACCTTCATTCCAGTTACTTACTAGGGAAGAAACAGATGGAATTCAATTTTTGCCTGTTATGAACGATGACTATCTTTTCAGTCACTGCTGAGGGAGTACAAAGTTGTGACAAAATAGTCTGAAGATCAAAATATAAAATATAATTCAACATGCAGGATAAATACAACCGTCTCCTGATTTGTTGACTCCCCCATGACTTCCCCACATATAGTAGGCCACCAGCTTGCAAAAACCTAGTTTCAGACCTTTACTGCTATAGGTGTTCTGGCATAATAATTTCAATCCCATTCAAAGCCTGGATTCAAAGCCACTGAAATCAATCAGCACATCTCCTTTGATTTAAAAGGTTTTATTTGCCCCAAGAAATTTGATCTTCAGGTCTTTTCCATTCTCACAGATGGTCTTTGGCTTTAACCTCAGTTTTCTTGCCCTTTTATACTGTTTTGCATAACCAGTTTTTCTTCCAAGCCTTTCCTCTAACTAAAGATACAAGCTTTCTTGTTTACTTCCAATGGTTGAAACTTGTCCCTCATAGTTATTATAATTTTTTGCGGGAATGGGGTGTATTTTAGCTTCTGGTACTGTCAAAGTAGTTGCAACATCATTGGATGCTTTTCATATTACCTGTGAGAACCATTTGCGTTAAACATGGTTTACATTTTCAGTCATGTAAAAGAGGAGGTGGACAGAATAAGCTAAAAAATATGTTCTTAGTCTGTTTTCTCAATGCTGAGTCTTTCTCTGAAGCCACTTGGAAGTTTGCCACTGATTTAAAGAGGAGACTGATAGGGCTCTAAATTCACTTTTCTGAGATGTGCCCCCATTTTTTAAACATCACCTTGATTATTTTCCAACATTTTCTTCTTCCATTCTAGAATAGAACATAAATCAGAGAACTTTCTCTTTGTTGTTTGTCACATGTTTTCCTGGAAAATTCATAGTGGGGATTTAGAGGAAGAAGATCAGCAATACATGCAAGATGCGTATACACATTTTTCTTTTGAACTCACATCTAAGGTGGTCTTCAGTGCTCTATGATTTTTCCTATCGTATGCAGAGTGACTCATTTGGACTTTGGCACTGTTCAATATTTTCCTGCTGTTTGAAATGAAAAAGAAGTGAGTGTGAAGAGGCCGATGCAGACTGGCTCCATCTGCACTTCCTCACTGACTCCCAGACTGTCAGAAAGTCAAGGGCGGCTACAGTCCCCTTGTTCCAGCATCATTTACTCTTAACAGGGCATTGTTCCTAAACAATATTATTGTTTCAGGTTGTCACTTAAAGGAGATGTTACATGTACAGTTACTTCAGAAATGATGGGTTGTTCTGCCCTCAAAAGCCATGTTTATAACTTTACCCTTTGCAGAGGATGGCTGGCTGCCACTGCTGCTGGCTGCACTTGGAGGATAGCTGCAAAAAGCTCTTCTTTGACCTAGTGGCTTTTAAAGTTTGTATTTCCCCTCATGCTCCATGCTGAGCTGTGAAGTTTGCATAGCAGCCTCCACCACTGTAAAGAGGAATGCTTAAGTTCCTTTATAAATTAAAGGATGTTTCATAGCTGAGGTTTGGAGCAGTCAGGGAAGGAAATTTCTGTGAAAGGTTTCTGTTTCTGTCGGGAGTAGACAATGAGAGCAAAAAGATTTTGTCAAATTGCTGTATAAATCATTAGTTAATTACAGGCCTTAATCATCTGCATTTTGTAGAAAACAGCCGTGCTGCAAATCAGATCCACTCAGCAAGCTCACAGACTGGCACAGAACTGAGAACTAAATGTATGGGTAGTTCATAATCATAATAATCTCTTTAATCTGGTGGCACTGCTGCAGATAATGATATTCTGAAAACAAATCTGATGTTGCTTTAATAATACTAGGGAAAACAAAATACAGATGTTCCTAAAGTAAAGGAATTTACAAACAAATGTAGAGAACATTAAAAAGTAAGATTAAAAAGAATTTACCATCTGCAATAACCTAAAAGAATAATAAATCTGACAACCTGAGCCAAACATTTAGAATGCATTTGTGTATTTTCAGAACTGCTGTGCTGTTATGAAAAAAAAAATGTCAAACTATCCTACATTCATCAACCTCTCTCATTATCCAAGGCTCTCACCACACTTGGCTCACAGGTGCCAGACCACAGCACAAGCCAGCATTTGGAGTCCTTCACCCAAGGACTTTCAGCTGCTGTGGAGCACCCATTATGGCAAATTTAGTTTTCTGACACATTCATCCTCAGAGTAAAAAAAATATGCAAATTCATACGACATGAAAGATAATTAAAAATAATTAAATTCTATTCCTATTCTGGGAGAGTCAAAGAATGCTCAAGGTACAACTTTATAAAGAAGTTTCATCTACAAATGTCCTCATCCAAAATGTAGTGGGATCAGGAAGGATTCTTTCACTCATCCGGGAGGATTTTTTTTTAATAGGGACAGTCTTGTTCAGATTAAATCCCTGCTGTGCAAATCTCATGCAGGTCATTATGAGCAGCCTTCTCATGATGCCATATATTTCCCTTTATTTTTGTTAAGCAAGTTATTTCTACTCAGTAGGGCTGTGTATCCTATTACACAGTGGAGATATTAAATAAGGCTAAGAATTGTTTGCTCCCTACCACAGGGGTCTCTGCCACTATCAACTACAAAAAGGATAACAATAAAAAAAGCAGTATCTGTGCACCACATTCAGTCAAAAAATCTCAGTGAACATTTAACTTGAATTAACTCATGTCCACAAAAAGTGGACCACTAAAAAGTGGCCGACCAACCTACCCACGCAGCTGAGCAGAGCAGAGGAAAGATGCCAGTAAGACAAGGAAAGGCAACAGATAAGAACAAAACCTTTTTCCTTAAGTAACCACAAAACAAGCTTCTGGAACTGTACTAGTGATAAAAAGACACAAAACTACATCTGCCAGCCCAGGCAGCTGCTGGGAACACCCACGTGACAGCAGGGCTGCATGACAGCAACCCTCTTCATCATCACTGGGATGACTCCACTCATTCTTGCAGCAGTGGCAGTGGGCTCTCTCACACTTGTTCTGCATTCTGCACTTCTGCAGTCCTCCTGCAAAATACAGTGTAAGAGGTAAGGGGGAAGGGTAAGGGGTAAGGCTCCAGAGGTAAGGGGGAAAAAAAAATCTATGAACCCATTCACTGCGGTGCTTTTCCTTGGACCAGCTTCACAAGCTCAAAAAGAGATGGATTTATGGTTTCTGAATTGTTAAGGCCCCCTCTGTTGAACTCAAAGCCAATAAACAGAAGAAAATGTGTTATATAATATGAAGAAGATGGAACGTTGGCTTTTCAGAAGTGGAAATGTTTTGTATTTGGAGCAATTTCCAGGGCCCTGTAGCACTGCAAAACGTAGAGGTACTGTTCCCAAAAGCCCTCTGTTCTCAGTTGCACTTGTCAACCTGATCCAGGTGATATTTTGGTCTATGCAAAAGGTGTCAGTTTTCTTTACTGAACTACCCACTTGCATCTTTTCCCACTTTTACTGCAGCTCAAGAAGTTTCTTTGTGTTTCCTGACTGCCGTATCATCTATTTAGATGTTTAATGTTTTATGGTAGGAAGCATCTGTTTGCTGTGAAGAATAGCCAATGAAACAGGCATCCTATCACTAACAGGCTTTGTTACCTACTATTAATTAGAAAGATGACGCCTTGCTTTTCTTTTTTTAAATGGAAAATGTGTTGCTGGCTTTTAATTTGGTTTGTGTTGCTTTTGTGTTTTATTTTAAAGATCTGTCATGAGACAAACAGCACACCTTTGCAGAATGGCAGTAGAAAAGTCTCTAGAAAAGAAGCTTCTTTACTTTTTTCAAAAGCACATTTATGTTTTTACACCACTGGATATTACATATATAATATTCAGCAGGTGACAGGAATCCAAGATCAACACCAAAAATTGAAGTGTTTTCTGAACCCTTCCTCTTGCCTAAATGTCTTTGCATTGTGTCTTATAATCAAGAAGGCCTGATGAATAATTTTCAGTTTTAAAGAGGCACTATATTCCTGAGGAAGCCAGGGTTTCTTTTCTGAATAAAGTAACTAGTAATGGACAATAGGACAGATATCTGAATAGAAAGTGACTGGAAGACTAGTAGCAAGAGGGAAAAAAAGAAAGTAAAATAGGAAATGTGGGGGGGAAGAAAATATGTATTCTGGTCCAAATAACATGTCCCTGCAAATTTACACAGTCTAGCTGATTCACTAGAATTAGATTAACACAACACTGCTCATTTCCAAGTGCAAAGTCTGCGTGCAGAAAATGCTTAATGACAATACCAAGAGGAAACTTGCTGAAGCAGTAAGACACAGATGGCCAGAATAAAGTACTGAAACACCACAGGAGTCAAGTTGTACTGGGGCTGAGATGAGATTTCCCTGTGCACTGATCTGCTCTGTAGAGGACAAAGAGTGACTGTGCCTACTCTGGAGAAAAAACGAAATGTTAGAACAGCTATGTGCAGCAGATTTAGGGATGGAGATGTGCCAGAAGAAGTTTCAAAATTTGTTTCTCTTGCCAATAATGAGTAAGCAGATTGGACATTTTAACATATAGATAGCACTCTACAGGTACGTAAAAGAAGAATGTAAAAAAACCCCTTAATCCCTGTATCAAAGACCCTGGGGACAAGGAACACATCAATAAGATATCAGATATTGCAGGATTTATACCATCAAACCTTTGGGCATTCTTTGCAAATTAATAGCATGTCCCTGTCAAGATGCAAATATTTATTTTGTTCTCACTTGATATGAACAGGACTTAGGTATTGTTTTAAAATAAAGAATATTGTGAAGGAAGGGTGGAGTTAAGCATTACGGAAATCAAAATCATCTTCTTGGCTTTACTACAAAAAAAATTTGGATTACATTGAGGCAAGTCATTCAGTTTCATTGAATTGGTTCTTTATGTACTTAATACTGAGATTAGAATAATGCTACTTTCTCCTTTCTGCTTTTGTGTGACTTTTGTATTTCACTCCCTTGAAGACTGCATTTTCTGTAATACTGGCTTCTCCTAGCATTCAAGATCTTACATCTAAACTGGAGACTTTAGAAATCATAATTCTAACAAGAGGCATGTTTGTAAACCTATCATTTACTAGTAGATTAGTAGTATATCAGAAGAAAAATAGCTCAGAGGTGAGCGTAATTATAACACGCAGGGACTCATATTTAACATTTTTGTATGAACACTGCTATTTCCATACAGAACTATCTGCAATATCATTGAATAATACCCTGAACGTATATGTTACATGTGTATCCTTACAGCAGGATGGAATGAGGCACTGTAGGTAATATAAAGCAAAAATGGTTTTGGATTATAGACATTCATACTAAAGATTTAAATAATTCCCTGAAATCAAAGTTGATGAGCAAGTTTGCACTGCCATAAATCTTGAATACAAGGTACAATTACTGCCACTTCAGAGCAACAGGTGTCACCTTTTAATGCCATTTTAGGATATTGGATGCCGTCTTTCAACTATGATCAGCGAAATAAGGTCTGAGGCAGGCAGAGAAGAAACAGCACATTTACTTCGAAATGGAGTAGTAGAGACAAGACAAAGTGTTTGAGCAGCACTTTCTAAATAGCAGACTGTTACACCTGCCATCAGCACATTTTCAAATGTGTTCCTGAGCAAGGGAAGATAGCACATTGTCCCAAATTACTTACACACTTTATGTCAGAAGCACCTTAATTAAGTCATTTTTAAATGAGTGGCATGTCAATGTTTAACCTTTTTATTTACTAAAGAGAGAGAAAACTACTATGGTTCCATACATGCAGACATCAATATCTGAGAGACATTTTAGAAGTTTCAAATGTAGTAAACTTTCTGAAGCTTTCTTGTCAGTTTTGCCAAAAAGATATTCAGAAATACGTTAAAGTGTTACTCAAAATCCCATGAAAGTCACTGCTCCACTACATTCAAAAGACTTCTCCTCCCAATGCTAAATTAAAACCTATATTCACATACCTATTCTGGGTGCTGCAGATTAATGATATTTCATCACAGGAACTTTCATAAGTTAAGTTCCACAGCCCTACAGATTTAAACTGGACACAGCTAAAACAAAATATGGAATTAAACTCATAATCCATACTTGATTGGATTTTGCAGAGTTGCAGAATTTTGCAACTGTCTTATTCATCACGGAGAGCTTTCCAGTGCTAGACCACAGAATATACTGGGGACAGTCAGCTTTGTAATCAAGCATCCAGACATACAATCTCAGACATTGACAATATGTATGTGCCTTTATGATCTGTGATTTAGGTTTCATTCAAATCCCAACAAAGTTCACAATCAGTCTCTCATCAGTATTGGCATACACTCAGCTAGCTGAAGTCTCTGTCAGCATTAATGAGGTCAAGTGCTTAACAAATGTAACAGACTGAAAAGTAGCATTCAAGGAGATTTAAAGATGGATGTATGTAAATTATAGACTTGTGTGGTTCATTTTGAATTGGAAAAAGAGAAAAGTTCTGAGAAATTAACAGAATAAGTAAACACCAAATCAGGTTTTCAATAGTGTAAAAATAATTGTCTCTGTTAACAGGTTTGTCCTTCAAGATACTACTCTACTCCAGTGCCCACTTTCTCACAAACTCAGTGCTCTGCCTGGCTACCAGCAGATCCTCCCATTCCCAGGGCTCCTCATATTATTTGCAAATACAGCTTCAACAAGCTTCACGTGTGCACTCCGTCCTTTGCTTTTCATTGCTCTTTGGTTACATAAATACGTGATCTCCCTATATGAAAGCAGCCTATAAAATCTATACCTAATGTGAGGCACTTTAGCAACATAAAGAGTTTATGTGGATGGGCATGTAAAAGCCAGAGACAGAACAAAACAGAAGCATATGTAATTAACATCGTAAAGGTGATAATAACTGGAGAATTTTGAGTTTCAACACCTAAGCCAAAAGGTACTGACTTTTCAGATGCAGAGAAATAACTGGATAGTAATTATTATAATTAGAGAAGCATATATAATCATTGATACTGAACACATATTACTGCAAAATATGTGCCCTTTTGTAATGATTAATGGTGTAATTTCCTTGCTTCTCAAGCTGGCTCAAGTCACTTTACTACACTGCAAGTTCTAGGATAGAAAAAAATAAATCATAGTTAACACTAAATAATCTCTACTTTAATGCTACTGAAAAGCCAAGGTTGCCAAAACTGCAATCTTCAGAGTCTTTTTATGGTGTTTATACATGAACCTTTCAGTTGTGGTGGACATCAGCAGAACCTGCTGCTCACCACAACTGCTACAGCCACCAAGTCCGTCCTAGAGCTGCCAGAAATGAGGATCTGCACTAAGATCAGTCTGGGACTGAGCATATCACATCTGGCAGTAGGGGTGGTGAGAGCCCACTCTACCAGACAGAGAGGAGATGCCAGCTGCTAACAGAGATAACAGATATTCTGCCTGATGCGTGAGCTGCAAACCAAGAACACCCAGTCAAGGAAGCCCAGTTGCCATCTCTCTGAAAAAGAAGAGGGAGGCCAGGGCTGCTGATACCATCCCAGACAGAAGTGTTTGGCTGTGACAGCAACTGAGCTGCATAGGAAAGTTCTTCCCACATATATTCTGAAACAGGATTTATCGAGTAGGCCTGGCATCCACCAACTGCTGTCATGGAGAACAAAGCCAGGTGCCAGAGACAGAAAGTTATATTGCTGAAATAACAGTTAGAAAACTCAGCTGCATTAGTTCCTCTCAATGATTCATTCAGTAATGGTGCTGGATTCTCCCTTGCATACAAACATCCTATAACTGACTTGGAACAAAAAGTTACTATGGTACAGATTATTTTTATTACAAGGCCCTTATTCTAAGTCCAAACTATAAGGTATAGTCCATGAAAATAACTCTGGGAACTTCTGCTCAGAATTAAAAATCCATTCTCTAAAAAATTCTTGTTTCCTACGTGGAAGCACTTCTCAAATATAATTATAAACAGCTCATGGTGCTGTGATTACAGACAATTGAATTTTAGAAGTAAACTAATCCAAGACCTTTTCTGATCATGAATCTCTGAATCCAGAGCCATGCAATCCAATGAAGAAAATGGTATATACCACTGAATATGACTATACCACATAATAACAATAAAGACCACACCACTTTCTCCACTATTCATAAAGCCTTCCTTTAAGTAGTCCCATATCTAAAGATGGCATCAAGCAGCTTGTTTCATAACCTCTTAATCAAAACACTTTTTATTTCCACTTTTTCTGTGATCCAAATTTTTCTACTGAAAAAAAAAAATAGAGTGATAATTTAAGTACAGATCAAGTTGGCTTCCTTTTAACCTGTTTGTGAGATTTCCTCCCTTTTGCATAATGTGCATAGCTTATTTACAGCCAGGTACTCTCAGACATAGGTCAGAGGCTAAAAATATCTTGAAGACATATTCACCAATACGTGGGAAATTGAACAGCTTAAGACACACTCTCTAGTGGCTTTGAACAGACAGAGAACTGTGGTTTGAGCAGGAAAACTGAAATTATTGTACTACTGAAATGGTCACATTCAAAATAAGTATCTTGTAGTGAACCCCACCAGTCCCATTTAGATGTCCTTCCGACAACTTTAAAAGACCATTCTTAGAGGAAAGAGAAGTAACCAAATTTAAGGACACATAAATAGGCAGAAGAGACAAAATCAGCATGTACATCTGTCTGATGAGCTATTCTCCCCTAAGGAGGAATAAGTGACTATTGTCTCACGTTCATCATTGCTAGAATCATCTACCCAGAATAACTCAGAGTTTTTCTAAATCATGGTCAACCAACAAATAACAGACATACTGTTCTGAGCCATGGTAATTCACAAGAGTTCACATTTGGACATTTATTTAGATAGATACAGAGGACAGAACAAGAATTCTTTAAACCAGTTCTACCTTTGTCTGTAGTTGTATTCACTTAGTCAATAAGATATAATAAGATTATTATTAATAAATCATTGTTTTCTGTTGGCTGGCTCCTGACAAGCTTATATTGTTCAGTGTTGCTGTTCTCCAAGTTCCCATATTTTCATTATTATTTTGCCCCTCTACAATCTTTTTTTTTTTTTTCTGGATACCCTGGGAAATGTCTGGATTCTGCATGATTAAAGTTAATGGGAGCTTTGCCATCAGTTTCACTAAATATGGGATAACGCTCTGTGCCAAATTCCATAAACCTCCTAGTAAGCCACAACACCTGTTTTCCTTCTCCTCCCATGCCCCGTTTCTCTTCATTGCACATTTTTTCTCTGCTCTGACACTTATTAATCCATGCACTCTATCCAATCAATCATATTCATCTTTCTTCACCAGTTATGTTGTTGCAGTTCTGTGGCTGAAATTACTAGGGCAGTGTGAACTCACTTATAAAAGTGCTACTTTTCATATTGCCAAAATAATGTCAGTGTATCACAGAACACCAGTCTAAAATGGTATGCAATACCTTTTCATGCATCTTGATCTGATTTTAATTTAACTTTCAGTCCCACTTGGAAAATCACCACCCTATATATTTATTTCTAAAATGTTCTTATACCCAAGTGTTAAATCTTTGCCATTCTTCAACTTGTTGAATTCCAATCTCCCCGTCCTAGGAAATGTAATGAACATACTTTATTATTTCTGCCAAAATGTTTCAACATTTAAACTTTAGCAGTTCATTCTTTGTGCTAAAACCCTTCCTGGAATTTTTAGTTTAACTCCTCTTGAGCTTAATTAAAGACATGTCTTCTAAAAACACCTATTGAGACAAGCAGAACAAGTGGAACTGTCTTAGGAAAGCACAGAGCTTCAGTTTTAGAATAATAGTGACTAAGCAGAGCGGAAGCAAAGACCATCATTTGGGAATGATCACGCGGGTCAACAGTCTCAAATACAGATTAATCATGGGGGGAAGGGACGAAAGAAAAAGCACTTTGGGAACAGTTGGCTCCTTATTGAAGCAAGACTTACTGCCCTGTCTCTGTAGCATATTCTCTCATTTGTTAAGACCTTTCATTAGTTGTGTGAATGCAATCTACTACTTCATCTCCAAAAGTGCGACAGGCCAAGCAGCAGGTGAAGGACATCCTTTATTCAGTTCTGTCTGACTTTGACTTTATTAGAGTGATACATCATTCAGGATTCAAATTAATGTCTATCCCAAGAGACGTATTGTATGGCTTGATATTTACTCTAAGTGTTCTTTGAATTTGCTCTTTACAGAAACAAAGTGCAATGCCATTATCAGAAAATTTATTTTCTCCTACTGGAGACTGCTCCATGAAAGCCAGTCTTCTACTCCTGGTAGTTTACAGGATGCAATTTTTTTGCCCTCCCATATTTTCTTGGGAAAAATTAAAGCCTGAGCAGCTACAGTACTAAGTAAAGAGCAAAATATTGTACATCCATTCAAAATCTAGCTTAACAAACACAGTTCAGAGTGCAACTGCTAAATTCTTATAGCTCACTCCCTGCTTTCATAAGAAGTTAGAACACTGCCTAAGGGGGGCAGTGACATAAAATATTTCATAATAGTACCATTGGAGCTGATTTTTACATCTTTATCATCAATTTTCAAATACAGAATCCATCAGCTTAATCCAATCCAACATCAGCACCAGGTTGTTGGGGTGTCTGGTAAAGTAACTGATGTGTCATAGAAATCTCACTTCAACCTTGTTGCTTTCAGTGTACTATACTTAATTTTTAATTATTATTGCTGCTTCTTCTTCTGAAGATAAGACTCAAGATTAAAAGAAGCAAAGTAGCTTTAAAACACTTGAAGCAGAGCCCAAGGTTTAAACAGCAGAATCCATACAAACAGAAAACCAGGTAGGGAGATTTTTTTCAATTTCCAGAAGGCAGGAAAACGCACAAAAGAAAATTTTCTCCTGAGCAGCACAAGCACACCAGAGTCAGAAAAAAAGATGCTAAGGGCTTCCACAGCCATCCCCATAACCATTCACTGGCTGCCAGAGCTGCTATTCTTTTCCCAGCATCCAGATCTGGGCAAAATTCACTGTAGATGCCCTGATGTGACTACATGTGTTATTCTGTGGGTTTTTTCTTTTTATTTCCTTATCTTACTTCTATCAGCAATTCTTCTTTTCAGTCCTCTCTTAGGACTTGATTCTTTTCAGTAACCAATATGCTTAAAATTGCATAGTAGTTTAAGCTCTCGGGAAATTTAAAAGTATGTTAGTAGTATTCAAGTTATTTTATGGGTAGAGAGAGTAGGAACCATGTTTTTACTGTATTGTTTTGTCAAAATAATTCCTTTACAGAAAAACAATATATATTTTAGTTATTTTTCCCCCTATTTATAAGCTGCGGGGGAAAAGTCAGTACTACAAATGTTAAATAACGTTCTCAGTTTTTCCCCTCCCTCCTCCTTTTTTTTTAACACTTCAAAAATATTCAGATTTAGATGTTTTTAAACCATGGAATGATTTGTGTCAGGGTAGGTTTTAAACCAGGTCACCATGCTGCAAAATAGTACTTGGAATATCTCTTATCTAAGTTTCTTTCTATTTTGAAGGTTTGTTCTGTGCAGCAATCAACATCAATGTAATTGATATTCTGCCAACCCCTTAATCCACATTTGTGCACACACACACACACACTATAAACCTGCGATTTTATGGCAGTGCAATTTAATTCAGTGTCAACTGAATTGTATGAAACCCACTTGCACATCAATGGGATCCCCCGTTGTGAATTGGTTTTGTGTAGACAGGGAGTAAATCACCTGATAATCTGATGAGGATGGATTGTGTAAATAGTCCCACAAAGAGCAAATGTGCATAGATAGGGCAATAAATTGGAATGATTAATGGAACAAGCACCATGGTAAGATCAAAGACATGAGGCTGCAGCAAGCTTTTTAATCACCAGACCTTGCACTCCCATTAACCACTTCCTGTAAATGGTCTCTCAGCACTCTGAATTGGAGATTTTCCACTTTTTTTTTTGCCTTGCACCATTCAAGTTCAGTAGGATGCAGCCTCGAGCAGCATCAGAAACCAGTTGAAGTGCAAACAGGATCTCTCTGAAGATGTGTTTGCTTGAGCTAGGCAGCTCTGTACTTTGCTACCTGGGGACTATGCCACCCTGGCTGCCTCTCGAGTTTGTCTGACATACACAGTCCTTCAGAGAAGTTATTAGCTAAAATTGTGACTGCATTCTTGGGGGATTGAGGCGCCAGGAGTTGACACCTCCCCATCCCCAACCCCTCCACGCTGTACCATGTTTTGTTTCACAAACCAGCATGACAGTTTTACCAGAAGAGCTCAGCACACAGAACGAGCACAGACTGCTCCTTCCTCCCTTCACCATCTTATCAGAGCTGTGCTTACACTGCTGCTCCTAATCTTGAATTTATTGTTGGTCTAAGTTTCCAAGTTCTGTCTCTGCCTTGAAAAGCTGCTCTCCATTTTCCCTCCTCAGCTAGTACCTCCTCCACCCCTAAACTTACTACCTCTACTGTTACCTTCCCAAATCTCTCCTAACCTTTATTGTTATCACGTAAAAACCCATTGCCAACTTGAACACTTTTTTTTTTTTTTTTCCCTTCTTGAGTTTGCAGTATCACTGCCTTATCACCCACCAGAAATTTCCTCCTAAACTCGAGCTCCCTTCCCCGGTGCCCTCCATTATTTCATCTTCCCCAGATACTTGTTTCATTTCTCAACAGTAGTTGGCTGCAATAGCAACTGCTTCTTTCTCATCTAGTTATTGCAATGAATCTGTACAAGATACCAGAAGAGAGTTCTGATATGCAATGAGAAATGATATTTCTTCACCAGATTGAAAGTAGTTTAATTACCTAGAGCTTTACAAATACTCAAATTATCAAATTATCTCCTCTTGTTCTCAAATTTTTCATAATCCTCCAGCTGTTTCAGCTACCAGTAGACACAAGAAGTGGCTTCTTAGAGAGGAGAGAGGGGAAAAAAAACAAGCAAGCAAGCAAAACTTTGCTCTTTTCACCTAATTCATCCATATTACATCACAACTTGATCAACATTTAAAATTTTATTGTTTATTTTTACCATCTCTAATCCTTTTTCTTTGCATTTTGATTTCCTTCCACAGAGAGAATTAGCAAGCATGCTGACTGTGCCTCTTCAGAACAAGGCCAGTTTAGCTTTCTGTGCAACATAAATATAACCATTGCTTAGGATGAGGGAGACAGAATTCAGCATGCAACATAAGCACAATGTACTTCCAAAAACCTTTTGGTTTTATATATCAGTGTAGTATATATACAAAAACACTTAAGAAATCTTATACTTTAGAAACGGCCATATATTTGTATACTGAAGAAAAAGAAGCGTATTTTCTCGGTGTTGGTGGGCAGCGGGGTTTTTTTGTTTAGTTTGTTTCGTCCTCTTCTCTCCAGTGTTTAAGGCATGAAGATCAAAGATTGCCTATGAGATTTTTAAGAAAATCCTGAATGCCTCTCTCACTTTCAGAGCATAACCATTACCATCAGCTCAACAAGGTGGGTTTTTTTAAGACTCATTTTGGAAAAAGCTTCAAAAGACCCCATACTTCTTCACAGCCCACCTGGTATCCTCAGGCACATTTAATGGAAGTCTGGCTTCCAGATACCATAGCTTTTGATGAGCTCATCCACAAAGCAGGCTCCCTGAATAAACCAAGACGTCAAGGCAAATGCAAGTGCTTAAAGAAACAATTGCTCAACAAAGGGTTGCAAGATGTTTTACAAAACATGCAGGTCAAATAACTGGAAATGTGAACGTGAAAATTATTACCGCTTGGATGTTTTGGACACGTCTTGTTTTCAAGGTAATAGTCATATGGCTTTTCTCTCTGGGAATTTCAGTCAGCTGCTGTGTCCACTCAAGAGCTTTGCAGAGCACCATAAGTACTGTGGGCATTTCTCACTAAATTAGTCAAGATTAGTTTTTAACTCACTTGACAGTTAATGCATTTTAATGTAGAAAACAGAAAGTCAGATAGCAAAGCTATCCAGTCTGAACATTATAGCTAACTAGACAAAAGATGCAGAAGATTTGCAGTGAGAATTATCTCTACAACTATTTTCGTCTTAGGAAATAGAACCTCATAATTAAATAAAAAACCTTTATAGGGAAGGCTTTGAATTTAAAGGAAGGAAACAACATCACCAACCAACCCTAACACTTGATGGGCCCGTGTAAATCCAACCTAAACAGAAAACAAATACATGCAACTACAATCATCACTACAGTCTGACTATCTAACTGACAACAAAGCAAAGAGACAATTCACATCAGATTTGTTGTTTCACATAACAAACTGTAAACAGCAACAAAATGAAAATAAAATTTCAGTTGGAAATTGCAAAGCACTAACGAGCTGAGATTCTGTAAGTGCTAAAAAGATGAGCTGGCATTCCCCTGCAAAATAGTTATTTAAGCATTTCATTCATCCATGACTTATTAGATACTTCTTAATTTTGATTTATCTTGGGAACTTTTGATCAAAGAGTGACACATGTAATTTTTCATTTTTATCTCAATAAGTCAGTAATTCTGGAATCAAATCAGTTTACCAGTGAAGAAAATTTTTTCCCCTCTTGCTTAAGAAAGCCACTTTGCGGAATTTGCTAGTAAGAACTGTGAAAATTACTTCTATAGAAGACTTATGTCTTGAGGCTAAACCAATTACACTGACCTTTCAGTCCTTACCTAATACACATTTTTTATATGTTAAAATATAATAACATATGGAATGGCTTCTGCTCTTTTCCAACACCTGGAACTGTGCAGTAGGTTATAAAGCAAGGAAATTTATCTGATATAGAATATTCTGATGACATAAGATTATAGCCCCAAAATTATGGAGTGAAACAATCGGTTTGCACAGGTTGCCTTGCTTTTCTACACTCAAGTGAAGACTGCTGTTCACTTGTGTGAAAAACTTGTGTAAAATTAATCCCTTTAATATACTAATCTTCTGTTCTACATGCAGGTATGAAGACATCTTTTTTCCCAAGGCTGCTAACTTTATACCCCAAAGGAATCTCACTCAGAAACCAAAAGGACAAACATCTTTGTGTCAAAGCATCAAATCAAAACATAAATCAAATAACAGATGCTAAAATACATTCTCTAAGCAGCTGTGGTCAAAGCAGAGATAGTTTTAATATCTACATAATAGGCTTTAAATTTAATATTTCTAACTTGCTGACAATATGACAGTAATAAAATGTCTCCAATGAAAGATGCCCAATGGTATGTGCAGCGCTGGGAAGGGAGGAATTTATTCTGTGGTCCCTTCAGCAATCAAAAACACCAAAAGGATTTCACGGAGAATTTTCAACTGACTTTTATCTAAGTCCATACTGCCAGGCTAGGGAAGGCATTTTCCATAAATTAATGAATTAATTCAGTTTTCACTTTCACTTTCTGTTTCACCTTAAAAGAAAGCCCTGAGGCAAGCAATATGGCAGCACAACACAAACTCATGCTGGTTTGTAATAGAGGTCCCTGTTCAAGGACTGGTCACTGTCAGCCTCGACTGCAAGAGCAGGTCCTTGCTGGAAAAGAGGCTAAGGAAAGAAGGATAGCACAGAGCTTTCATCACATTAGCTGACAAGAAGGAAGATGCCCCATCCCTGGAAGTGTTCAAGGCCAGCTTGGATGCGGCTTTAAATAACCTGGTCCAGCAGAAGCTGTCCCTGCCCATGGCAGGGAGGTTGAAACTAGATGATCTTTAAGGCCCCTTCCAACCTAAGCCATTGTATGATAGTATGACAGATATAGTCAGAAGAAACACATGACAACAGTTAGTCACGCATGAAACTCAGTGTGGTACATTTCTATATTTTTGATGTGTATGCTTACATTCATAAGCTCTGTTGAGAAAACAATCAATTAAACTTGTAGCAGGGTCAAAGCATAGGTATAAAGAAATAGTAATACCAACCAAAGCAATCACAAGACGACAAAAAAAAAAAAAAAAAACACCTTAAATATTCAATATATAAGTTCCTGTTCCCTGTATGTTCTATGCAGTGAGACAGGAGGAAGGAAAAGGTAGCTAAAAAAAGCAGATGGGTGAATAGAACGGAAATAATAAACTGAGAGAAAGAGGGGGACTGGTCTAGTGGGGGAAATACTAGAAGAATTAATTGGGAGATAGAAAATACAAAACTGGAAAACAAAGTTGAAAGTTGAGCAGCTATTTGGGATATAGACTGATATTTGACAGTGGATTCTTGAGGGACATGTGGGATTACTGGTGGCTGCCTTCTGTTACTGCAGCTCTTCATACACAGACACCACAAATACTGAAGAAAACCACCTGGAGTGTCCCACTAATCTTTCATTGATTGAAAACAACATAAAGAATTTCACTAACTACGAAGGATTTAATTCTGGTTGCACAACAAAGCTAGCTGCAAAGGGGATTAATTTAATCTAAATTTAGATTAAAAGTTCAACATGTTCTAATTGCAATATTAACTTTTTCTGTTATCATTCAAAAGCCGCAACACAATTTCCTTGTTTGATTCTTAATGGCAGCAGTGCTACAAAATAATCAACTGGAATTTTTGCTGTGAGCTCAGGAGAGCAGATCTCCCTTAAATTTTATTTAAATAGTACGTGAAGCAAATAAATAGTAACAATTGAAAAAAAAGGCAAAAAAACCACCCCAAACAAACAAAAAAACCCCACAAAACAGTTGAGGAAAAGCTTCTCACTACAGTAGAAAGCCTCACTGAATATTCAGCACTGGTTCTAGATGAATGGGGCAACCACCTAAATATATGAAAAGCTAAAGTACAGTACAGTATATGTTAAATCAAATATTATCACAGGTTTATCCATGCCTGGGCTAAATCCAGAAAGGCACAGCAAAGCCTGAGAAAGAGGTGAACCTGAGATATACATGCAACAGAGCTTCCTTATGTCCCAGAAACATTACCAAGCTATTACACAGGCTTCTGGTCATTGGAAAAAAAAGAGGAAATGAAAAGGGAACATCTGTGATGTCTAAAGTATTCTAAGGGGAATATACGGGAAGGATGTTTCAAAGCTATTTGAGCTAAGGTCAAACAGGGATAGGAGATGCAAAACCTACCAAAGGTCAAACTACATACTAACAGAGTTTACATTCTGAAATAAATCTTAAGCTCTGTGACAAATAAATACACCGTTCTGAAAATTATTAAACAAATTAGAACAAGGAAGAATCAAATACAGTGGTCCTCTACTTATCTAAATTGGTCCTATGTTTTACCCCTTGTTAGAATATTTGCTCACTGTAAAAGAGTTAAGGTAAAGCTATTACTTTGAAAGAGCTGGTAGTGCCTACCTGAAAGCACTTTTTATTGAATTTGGGAGTAACCTCTTTATGCAGGTATTACATTGCCATCTAGTGTATGCAGTATATATTGTAATTCTGTTTCCCAGGGTTTACATCACATAAAGCAGCTAAACTTTCCCCTTAGTTGGCTTTCTTCAATGCATTTTATCTTGGAGTAGAACAGATTTCCTCCAGGTTACTCAATCCTAAGAAACATGCAACTGGTGTTACTGAGAGTTTCAGCACCATAAAACAGCACTACTCCAGAAGCAGCCACTTGCTGAATCTCAGTGCCTTTAGCAGGTACACCCACTGACAGTTTCAGCAATTTCAACTGTTCTCATGCAGCAGCAGGTGCTTGGATTCAATGGTCGTCCCCATGGAGGGGACATGGACTTTCATCCCTGACAGCAACACAACTACTCCACTCTGGAGCAATACTGGGTTGAGGAGAGGGAAACAATCCCAGTCTTTCTGATGCCACTTTCAGTAACTAATCAAACTGTTATCGAGACAAGGACACTGGCTAAACTGCACTGGCAAGTCCTTGGATGGCAGGGAGACACAGTCCACTTTGTGCAGGCAAAGGACTCTTCCACACCATAGCTGCAAGGTATTCCTACCATGTACCCCAAGCCATATGCAGGCAGATGCATGGGAGTTTCCCAATCCTGTTCTAAGAAAGTTTGGGAGACTGGTGTTTCCCAGAGCTCACCACTGTGTGAACTGTTAGCAGCTACCTATCCCACCTTTGAGCACTGTCCTTCCCCAACTACTTGGTAATCGTCTCTGAATTCCCCAGCTGTGAACTCTGTTGGAGGCACAGCACACCCAAGTTAAGAACAGGAGACATTTGGGTGCTTGTAAAATTGGAGCTTGGCCATCTTGAAGTTTTGCAACACCGAGTGCTTAGCAATTCCCCAGTACTTTGAACATTCCAGCCTCACTCCCGTTTAAGAATCTGAGCTTTTAAATCCAGACCTGTGAAGCACATTTCCCCAATATTCATGGTAAGATTTATCTTTTCTGGAAAAGTTCTTTTAAGACACAAACGGACCCAAATCCAGAATTCAAAGGTTAACTTATAACACAGTGAAAGCTAGAAAGGAACATATAATTGCCCCGGCACCGTACATGAGAAGCCCTGGCCACCAAATGCTCTGGGTGGCCACTCTGTCACTGAACACTCCCACCTTCCACTCCCTTCCTTGGGCTACAGGGTGCTGCAGTGAATCAATCCTGAGTGCAAAAGGATTCAAGTTTTGAAAAAAAAAAAACCAGTTTCACACTCACTCCATCTACCAGCGCACCTGAGAGATAAACAGGCTCTTCATGTAAAGAAAGAACAGGAAAAAATCCTTACTATTACCAGAAAAGGAAGTGGCCTCTGCTTTCAAAATCCAGCTTCCACATTATGGAACTGAGGAAGCTCCTTTAAGCCTCAATATCAGTTACAAATACTAAGTTATACCAGAACTGGCTACAGCTGGTTTTTTCTAGTGTCTTGCCATTTTAACAATATAACAACAGCCTAATTTTATACATAAAGGTATTATAATGCATAATAATTTATGCATAAATAAAATATGTTTAAACTTCTTTTTTGCTGTTGGGACTTAAAGTACTGGTTCTCCTTGTTAACACGTTTGCTCACTTTACTGCTCTTATCATATGATACTTTGCACAGGGTGTAGTAACAAAAAATGCATTTAATAGGCTGTAGCTTTTTTTTTAACCACTGTTACCCACTTGAATTTGATGTTATTATAGTTAATATTCAAAATATATCCTTTATCAAATTCAGTTTTGTTTGTTATTGACCCACATATATTACTTACACTGTGCTTCAGGATGTGAACACACATGGAGCCCAGAAGCAGCTGGCCTAAAGGGTGGAGGTTAGCAAGCACCCTAATTAATTTCAGTCTAAAGGAGCCAAGTTAGCAAAATCCCACTGTTTAAGCTAACCAATGCCCTCTAAAATTAAACACTACCCTGGCTCCATCAGCAGCTCGGTCCCCTCCAGCTGGGAGGGAGGTGAAGGACAATTAGGGCTGACAATGTCTCTTGTTAGTGCAGCTGTTGGGCATTAGGCTATGAGAAAAGGTAGTAAGTGTAAATAGACTTCCAGGGTGATAATAATTTCTTTTTTTTCTAAATATGTTGAACACTTATTCAGCAAGATACTGATACTGTACATATCACCAACCATGTTCTTCAACAGGAGAGCAACTCAGCTAAGTCCTTAATGTCAAAGTCTGTAATAATCTGTAGGTATAGAAGTAATGAAATATTTTAGTACACCTCTTCAGTCCCCTCCTGTGGACTGTTTTCCTCGTTCTATCACTACCCTTAAACTTAATTCAGTCCTAAATTCACAGCTTGTCATAGGCAGGCAATCATCCAAGTTAGTTCAGACATATCTGCAGCCTTTTGTCTTGTAGTTAGTAAAAGCTGCCATTGCTGTAACTGAAGTTTAGTTCTTCACCCATTTACCAGAAATAAAAGCACTTACAAATTATTACCTGACCACCAGCTTACTACATAATGAGTTAATAAAATAAACAGAGACTTTCTTCAGAGAGCAAGATATAAAAAGAAGGTAATTCTTTTTATAACAAGTTGTAGTATCTGCCTTATTTTTCAAAAAGAGAAGTAAATTTTTGTTAACTGAAGAAACAAATATTATAAACAGAAGAGATTATACATAAGTGGATCCTTGATCATTTTCCAATAACTTTTGATGAGTTGGTTGGGGTTTTTTATCCAAAATGGAAATAGCATGATGTTTAAAATTCAGAGAAAGAATTCCCATTGATAGAAGCCTAATAACATAGAAAATTCAATGGCATACAATTGATGAGCCTTAATTGTTTGCTAGCTCTAGCAAGGCTACTCAACATTTAAGTTAGCAGCCAGCCTTTCATTTACACTCTGCTGGCATGGGAAAAATGTTATTCTAAGCAAGTAGAGGAGAGTCAAGAAATTTCTGAAGTCCTCTGTTCTACTAATTCCTAAGAACAGAGAATGAAGTTTGTGCTAAGAGCCCTTCTGTGTGCCAGTTTGATGTCAAACATCAGTAGGCTAAAGTCAAACAACAGGTTTTTCAATCTGTTCACACTATAACTTTACAAGAAAGTGTTTGCTGATCATATGGCTACACACAAATTTTCACAATACAAGTATAGAGAATAACATTATTTCTATCCATCTACAGAACTGTTTCCCAAAGGCCATAACCTGTTACTGAGCATTCACCACAGTGGATGGCAAACTCTACCACTGAATTTAGCAGTGGGGGATATATGTTCTCACCTGGAAGAACAGGATTTTACATCCTTGTCCTAAAACTAACATTTTTCATTTAAGCTTCTGCAGTGTTTTTCATGGTTACTATAAAATTTATTTATTAATAAATGAAGCAGTAAAATAGTGGAGGCAAAATTTTAACACAGAGGAGAAAAATTTAATGGAATTTCCTATGGCAGTTGTGAGGGTTTTATTCACAGAAGGGGCAGCCATCTCGAATCTAATAACCAGATGTGTCCAGAACTCAGTGTTTCCAAATGTTTCAGGTATGTGAGGTTTCAGAACACGACACATTGTGCCAAAAATGCACAGAGGAGAGGAAATGGGTAATTGGGAGGGAAATGTGCAGTAGTAGCACGTGCCAATCTGCCCTTGCTCAACATGGGAAAGCTGGAAAGAGGATCTTTGTGGTGGAAAGAAAAGGGACACAAGGTCATTTTCTACTCCCAAGGATGACATTTATAATCCAGAGTGATTCCACTGAATTCAGTGGTTTTAAAACCAGAGTGGAAAATGGACTCTGGCAGTTATCTCTTTTTAATCACAATGGGAGGTAGACAGTCAGTTCAGCACATATTTAGTCTCTCCTCCTCTCTAGGGACACTTAGTAAAAGGGCCAAACAGGTGCTTAAATACCTGGATTTGATGACTTGCTAAACATTGGATTAAGGTGATACAAAGTATAATCATCTCATCAGTCCAATTGTATTTGTCCCATCTCTCTAGCACAGGATGCTGCCCAGCAGGAGGAGTGGTTTAAGACAAAACATGTTTCTCACTTCACAGAATTTCAAGGTAGAAACATAATAATGTAGTCTTGACAGTAACAGGTAGCATAGATATCCAGATTCTCTTTTAGTTTTGGTCATCAAATAATAATTAAAAGGTATTTAGGAATTTACACCATTCTTAATTTCACGATTAGATATTCCACGTACTTATAATCCAAGTTCAAGGGGTTTCATAGCTTTTTGTTTGTTTGGTTTTTGCTTTTCAAAGCAAGGTTTTCAAATATTAAAGACTGGGGGGAAAAGAAGCTGTAGCAGGAAATATTTGCACAGTTTGTTTTTTATCTTTTGATTATTTTGATCAGCAGCTTTCAAAAGGAAAAACATTCTTTGGAAAGGTATGACACGAAAATAATTGAGATACATTCCTTGAACTTGAACACAGATGAGAGCTGCAAGATTGCATGGGTAAGGCCTGTCATTGCCACACAGCTATTTCCCATGGTGTCTGTTCGTGTTGCCTCTTTATAACCTCGTTGTAAACAAATCATTATGGGCATATACATTACACATAGGCAGAAATTACGCTGTTGATATAAGCAGATTGAATGTGAACTATTGCCTCAAAATATTCCAGCAAGTTGCTGCTTGGCTGCACAGAAAACAGAACCACAGCTGATACATATTGGAACATCTCTGCTACCCTCCCCACAGCAGTGCCACTGGTGGCCATTGTGGATCTTCAGCCTAATCTCAATATCCCAACGTTTCGATGCATAATCAAGTTTCAAGGTTTCAACATTATTTCTACAAGAAATATCTGGAAAATATCAAATGAAAATATACTCTTGAGACTGACAGAATCTAAGTAATGGAAATGAGAGGAAATATTGCTAAGGAGTATTATTTAGCTGATGACAGAGAATTGTAAAGAAGAGTAAATCGAACAGAACCCCCTTTTTAAGCTTCCCCTCCTCCCCACCAATAATCAGGCAAGTGTGAAAATCCACAGTACAATTGTGCCCAGAGAAGGGACATAAAATGATGTGGCTTAAAATATAAAGTGTGGTGTGACTTTGTTATTTGCCTTCACTGTACATTCAGTGTCTCCAAAAACACACAGCCTTCCAGTTCTCATCTCCAGCTGTAGGCAAGAAAGAGTTTCATTGGATGTGCTCCTGGATGTTTGTTTTCTTAGCTGCTCGCCTACAGTTAATGAAGCTTATCCTGATATTTCCTCTCATTAACAAGCATGGTTTTGATTCTAAGATTAAAACTATCCAGGTTGTAATCCAAGACTATAAAACAATAAAGCAGCAGTTCCAACTATTTGGAAGAATAGGTGTATTGAGTATTGAGATTGTTGTGGTGGGGATTAGGGTAGATCAAGCAAAGCCATTTCATGGGTCATCCTCTCTTGGAGGAAAAATATGTTTTGCAAGGCATAATCAGAAATTGAATAAAACCGTGAGAATCAACTACAATTGACTGTAATATGCCAAGAAAAGTGCTGGGCCTTGCACCCCTTTAAAAGTCTTTGTTTCTCTTCTGTGAGTGCTTCTTAATGTTTTGCACAGTGTCCACCTAAGCAGCCATTTGGCTAACAGAAATTGTAAGTTGTCATGGAGTAATTTGCTCTAATATACGAGACTTAACAATATGAGGAACTGAACTGCATTCTATTATCACACCTTTCTAGCCCCATCTTCAAGAAGAATAATTCCTGAGTGAAGATCTGATAGAACATGAAGTGTAATGCATATTCATCGCCTTCAACAAGTTCTGTCTAATAGCCCAGAATAACGATGTTGTTCAACAGAAACGGTAAAGCAGGGCATGCTCTGTGACTCTATGACTTTCTATTACCAGCAGCAGCTTAGTTTCACCTTTTAGGTAACAAATTTCATCGTATCCTAATCTCTTTGACATTTACTGACTTGGAAACCAGCACCGTTTGCAGTGCACAGGTCTTATCAGTATTTTAGCGCCCATCTCGGGGGGGTCTTAGAGTGAAAAAAGGAGGGTATGGAGAAAGAAAAATTACAAACTACTGAAGTGGTGGAGAAAAAATGTGTGGCTTTGACATCTCATCCCTCCCCATGGAAGTAGATGTATTTCATAGGAATGGAGGCTTGCAATGGAAAATATTTTCTTGGATATTATGGGAGTGAAGCTGCTGACATTAAAAATATCATGTAAGCAAGCCAGTCTTTAATTAGTAAATTCTAGGAATAGTGTAATTCCAAGAAAACTGAGAAACATCTAAGACTGAAGGAGGAAAGAAAGTTCTTTAGAGCATTTTGATTGATCTGAAAATCAAACACATTTCTACAACACTTCAGCAGGTTCTGTTGTGTTTGAAAATCCAGTTCAGAAACAAAGCTAAAAAAAATTTCCGTCAGCTTCATTCAGATCACAGATAGTAAGGAAAGTAACTCAAAAGCAAGCACATAAAATCAATACCCAGATATTTTTAACAGCATACAGATACTGCCCATGGAACACAAGCCTGAATTTTGAGAACCCTGTAATTAATGAATCCAAAAGTGCTCTTAGATTAATGAAGCAGAAGCTCAAAGGGATGTGTGATTATCTAAAGTCTCAGGAAACAATTAAACCAGGTGGGACCATCAACTGAAAGGGCGTACCCCATGAAGAACAAAGTAGTTCAGCCAAGAAACACAAAAGTATTTAAACAGCTTTTTAAAAAGCACAACAGCCTTACTTCAAAAAAATTAATGTGATGAAAAATCTACTGCACAGCTATATGAACTATCTCAAAGGTAAATTAGCCTCACTAAGAAAACACTGAACATTAGTTCTGCTTCTAAGTTTGCCTCGTTTCAGCTGCCAACTATTTGATCTTGTTCAGTCTTTCTTTGCTAGACTGTGGTTTCAATTATGTGGCTACATTAATAAAAACTATGAAACTAGTAAAAATGTTTTTAAGTGTAAACATTATACAATAAAATATCAAAAATCTGAATTCTCATTTCTATAAATGAATCAAGTTGAAGCAAAATAGTATGTTTTTCAAAATTTTACTGCTTACCTTTCAATAACCCTTTAAAAAAATTATTTTTCAACCTAAAGTTTTCAAAGGCACCTAAGGCATCTGGGAAGCTTTATCATCAATGAATTGTTTTGGTACACAAATATTCACTGAGATATTTTTCTAAGTTTTTTTTTATGTGTGGGTTTTGTATTTTTATTTTGAAATTCATAATGTTTTCTATTTTTATCTTGGCTCCAATTTTCTTAAATTTAAAATAAGGGGTTTGAGATTAATCACTTTGTAAACACTCTGTGAATACATCTCCATATTTAATTGGTTTGTTGAAGAAAAATTTCACTGAATAAAAATTTCATTCTTCTGTGCCACTTGTTCAAGTGTATTATATATAATTTTTTTTCGTCTGAACTTTGTTTTCCTGGCAACTATTTGTCTGAGAATTCTTAACATAATGTGCCAGCAACTTATGTAAACCCACAACCAATATGACTGCATATTTTTCATGTTAATTTGAATTTATCTTGGCATCTTATAATACCATCCAGTGCATTGGCAAACAAATATTGAATGACTTAACTTGGGACGTCCTCCAAATTTTGTTTCTTTTCAGTGGAAATTCCCTGCAAGCTATGTCTAACTTTTCAGACATTACAAAAGTGATCAGAAGATTTTGCAGATGTTTAACATCTTGCATGTTACCACATACGTTAACAAGCATCTGATGTTGGGTCCTGTCAGACGTGTGTAGAAATAGAAAGCTGAAGACAGAATCTGTATTTTTTTGGAAGGGCATCTATCATGTCCTGGCATAACAAGAAGTTTCTCTTCATTTAGTCTTTCAGTTTCCAGAAGAAGGCATAAGCAAGCAGACCCTTTAGAAGTTTCTTTTGCAAAAGCCCTGCTAAAACAGCTAGGAAGATTTTTAGGTCAAAATGCAGTAAAAGATTCAGGTCTACAGGCTTCAGCACAGTGCACGACGGGCAGCTGGTGCCTCAGGGGCAATGCAGGGCAGCCACACAGTTTGACACAGTCATAGCTACAGCAGAGCTGTATGATACTCATTTTAAAACATTCCTGTAAGCACTAACTGGATCTCAGGATTCCGTCGCCCCTTTTTGAGCTGTCTGCCTGGCTCTCCCCAATCAGGGGCACCTTCTGTGCCCTCTGGGGGCATCCACCCCCCTCACACAAGGGTTACTTGCCTGCCATAGGCATCTAATTTAGAAATGATTCGTAAAACCAGGAGTCTGCATTCCCTTTATGGCAAACTGAATAGGTGCCTTTAAAGATTTCTGGGCAGTTAAATGACTAAAATAGCCTAGGCAAGATGACGTGCATTCTTGCCCTGCTCCCTTGCTCCCACACACACTTAACGTATGCATGCGCACAGTGAATCCAAAAGATAAACTTTGCAGCATTGCTTTTCTTTGCAATAAGATCTTTCTGGGCCCTAAGTTTTTGTGCATTAAATGTGTGCAAAAACAGACCTCCAAAAGCTTTAGTTAAGTCTATTGAAAGTTAGTAGCACTGGGACTGGAGTGAATGTCCTCCTTTGCCACACATTAATAATAAATGCTGTGCAACAAAAGCCAGTCAGTTTTTCAGTGTATTCCTGTTCCAAAAGCTGCTTTTGTATTTTATCCAAAACTTCTTTAAATTGAAAAGCATTTCCTCCCCCATAGGAAAGACAAAGCAAATATGTTGATATATGCATATACAGGGATAAATGTGAGTAACATGATAAATCTTCAAATACATTACCTTAATCCTAAGGGGAAAGTAGCTGGTATTACGTTTGCTGATATTCCTTTTCAGATTTGAGTTTCTTCAGTCACTTCTCAGAAACCATGTCTCGATCATGTCTAACCTATGGGATCCAGAAACAATTCCCAGCTTCCAAGTCTTAATGTGTGCCTCCCACACTTTGGTGTGGAGTCAGAAGCATAGGCCAGCTCATCCCACCTATATGAAGATGTAGCAGCTTTGTTCTGCTGAAAGAAACCCAAGCATGGAGGCCAGAAGCAAGCTACTGGTGGGGTCCCTGTTCTGGAGACCTGAAGATTCACGATGCCAGGCCATACCAGGGCACCTGACTGAACAGGAAGCTGCAGCACCCCAATACATTCACAGTTGTGCCAATTATGGCATGGATAGTGGCCAGGAAGTTGTGAATGCCCCACCCCTGGAAGTGTTCAAAGCCAGGCTGGATGTGGCTTGGAGCAAACTGGCCTAGTAGAAGGTTCCCTGCCCATTGTAGAGGAGTTGGAACTACATGATCTTTGAGGTCCTTCCAACTCAAACCATTCTGTGATTTTGTGATTCTAAGTACAAACTTAGGATCTTTATAGACACCAGAAAGCCCTGTAATCCACTCCTGATGGGTCTTGGCACAAGAGATCCTTGAGCTTCTCAGGCTGGGCTAGTTTTTGACACACCCTGTGAGAGAACTGGAAGCAGCCAAGAAAAGCCACATGAGCAGATATTTAGTGAGCTGAAGGAAGTCAGACTGTAATTTTGTACTGTTCTTGGCAGCCGAGTCTTCTCCTGAATGTTGTCCATAATTTCTGAAATGTGTTTAATTTACCGTTTCTGCAAAGGGTGCTGGAACACGGGGAAGGATGTTGGTTCTACATGCCTGGATACCAGCACGTGCACCACAGCAAACTGCAGAGCTGATCTTCTGCTAAGCTCAGGAACTGCAATTTCCCATTACAGCATGGTAATGGTATTGCAGTGCTGTGGTCCCCCCTGTTGCTGCCATGCTACTGGCAGGTGAGATGTTCATCTAGCTCTAGATTTTGTCTCTAAATTAGGGCCCTGATCACATTCTCAGTGGGCAAATGTAACAAAAATGGCACCCAGGTTTACCTTCTTATCTTTCACTGAGCAGCAGTTCAAAGGCTTAAGTGAGCTGTAGGTTGCAACTGGTCCAGCTCATCTCCATTATTTCTACTTTGTGTCTTGCAATGAATCTTAAGTTCCATAACCAATTCTGCATATTGTGAAAGCAGACTTCATTTCTGGTTTATTATTTTGCATCTTTCTACTAGAAAAGATGAAGAACAACTACTGCTAATGCAGAATGAGCAGTCTTGAGAGTACATAGTCCTGATTACTCAGATTCTAGGCTTGAGAGTTTGATAATAACAGGAACCTTTCCAGAGAAGTTTTACCTTAACATTAAAGGCATGGACATACTGCATCCCAAACCCTATTTAGCCTTTATTAAAGAATGATTAGAAAAAAGGTCTGTAAAATCTACTTATTTCACAACACCAGACTGCTTCCAGTGCATTTCCAGATGTCAAATTCCCTCTACATTCCCAATGCAGAAGCCAAATTCTTCAGCTTCTCTCTCTGACAATTTCCACTGTGCACAGGGATGTGTGATTACAAAAATCTGTAGTGGCTTAACTGAGTATGAAAGGAGAACCAAGATAAAATAACACGGATTATTAACCATTAATTCAGGGAAAATATAGTACAGTGCCTTGATCATGGATGTGTTTAAGTCATTGCAGAAATATAGTGCCTGGGGCACAGAGAGGTAAAATAAGGAGGGATGAAGAAAGATCAGCATTGCAAGACCAGTTAACTCAATTAATATACTCCCATTATCACAGTTAATGAAAGCAAACAGCAGTTGTTTCTAAGTATCTCATTTTTATACTGCTGATTCCAATACTTGCTGTACTGCTGAAAACCTTGGTCTCTGGATGCATAGGATTATATCAGCTTCTCAGTTGTCATCTACTTCTCTCCCTAAAGCAGGTTTTAAAAACAAAAACTTGAAGGAACCTCACTCGAAACCCTCAAAGCCAAGAGGCAAACAAATCTACTGTTTTGGGGGTTTTAACGCCATGAATTTCTGAAAATCTCCTGAGTGTTTTTGCTTTCTGAGTTTAATTATATAAGTCAGAAATAATGGAAGAGAGGCTGTGTCAATGACCAAACCTATGAGCCAAATTAACAAGCAGTAAATTATTCATAATGTAGTTCTACACAAACAGAAACATACACAGGGAATAAAATACCTGCAAGGAGACGATCAGAACAAGTATTTTGCACGATTCAGGAAGGCAGAAAGCAAGCACTGTAGTGGCATTTCTCAGTCCTGCATTTCCAGAGCTAACTACAAGCAGGAAACAAGGCACTCCTCCAGTGGAGCAGGTTTATTGAGAAGCTCTAGAGAGCTGCTCTAACTCAGAGAGGCTGTCACTAAACTGCTGCTATTCTACAGCCTCCGCAAACACAAGTCAAACTAAACACAGATATGTGGAAAAAATCAGGCTCATTGGAACTGTGCCTTTTAACTTTAAATTCAAGCTCCTCTAAACCTATCTGTCATCATTCTTTGAAACCTCTTCCTTTCATGGCCTAGTTATTAAGTGTCCCTAAGACACCTGTTATATCTGTTAAAAAATCTCAAAGAAACTTGGTAGCAATTCTTTCTAACATACCGTCCAGTTTTAATTTACACTTTAATTATGTTATTAGCAGCTCAGGACTAGCCAAGGCTATATGTGAATTCACATATATGGATGTGAACACCACAACTTACCTGGGAAGAACAACTCAGATGCAGTGATTTTATTTGACTGACTTCCTTTTTTCTACAATCCTGCAGTTCTACAATGCAGTTCTAAGGAATGCTTAGTTATTAAGAATGTGTAGTACCACAGATTTGCAAACACATTGCACATTGTGCTTTCTAATCCTAAGGATCCATATGGAAAAAGATTTGTAAATGCTGTAAGAGAGACACGTAAAAGTGTATGCCCTGTCCCCACCAACCCTGCATGGAGGCAGAGCATCTCATTACTATCCCTTACTTGACTCGAAGGCCTCCATGGGAGAGGTGCTCAGAAAGACGTATATTCCAAGAGGAGGAAGTTCTGGCACAAAGTTAAGGGGCTGTGGATGGCTCTCAGTGGGATATCAGCACTAATCCTGGTCTCCTTTCTCTGTTCAAACTGCAAATTAACTGGCATATGTACCCACTGAGGATGTTTATGGCATACTTTGCAGACATGCACAACCAAAGAGGTCACATTTTGAACCTGCAAATTACTCACACATTTTACATTTTAAATAAAACTGTAGATTTATTGTACAATAGTACAGCATGTGCCTTTTTAACCAATAGCTCAGCATCACACAACACTGTAATCTTCCATTAAACATACACAGTCCTACAACACAGCTCAGCTCAGCTAGGAAAGCTACGTAATGAATTAATTTATTGAGAGTCCTGGCTACGCTGTTCTTAAGGATGTTTACCTAGAGCAAGAACAGTGGCAGTAGTTCTGGTGTTGTAACATTTAACCACTTTAACCTGTTCTCAACACAGTAAGAGCAAGCAGTCATCTAGAGCACAACAAACAGATCACTTAAGAGACACCACATCTAATCGTGAAGGTATGAAGCAGTAGACCAGAGGATCTCACACACATCATACAGGTATGGATTAGAAACCTGTTACGAGATCACTTTGATGTAATCTCTGCACTAACTATGTCACAGGAAGACTGGATGCATGACAGGCATCCTACCATGAAGAAATGTCATTTGGATTGAAATTCTTAGGTTTGGAAGAGGCAGACCAGGGTGTTCTGTACAAATATACACTTGCCTTATTACATTAGTTTACACTCCTGTAGCCATTTGCCCACATAACAGCAACATCTTGTTATAATTCATTTTTATACCATTTGCTTCAACTTTACCTGGTTCCGTTAAAAACAAGATCATTACTTCCAGACACAGAATGTCTTCTGTGCTACATCTTGACCTTCCAAATTGTCACAGACAAGCTGGTGTAACCAGGCATCCTTTATGCAAGCTCTTGTGCACAGCTAGCTACAGCTAGCCAATAATAAAGATGTTGTTAAGACACATTCATATAAGATTCTTTATTTGTCACTGGGGTGTTTCATTGCAATGGAGATTCAAAGCTCGTCACTATATAACGACTTACAGTAAGTAAATTTCCTCTGAAACTTGAAATTAAACATCTACAACCCAAATGAGCTACAGGTTGCACCACAAACTCTTGATCAGAGAGAGAAAGTTTATGCCTTTTTATTGCTGTTCAGTTTACCAATGTGTGTCAAAACTTAAGCCTGTTCCTTAAAAGGATCAAGTGCTATTTTCATTAAAGAACTTTAAATTCTCAAAAACAGTGTTTGCAGTAAATATTTAAATACCCAACGGAGGTAAATTTGGATCCTACATCTCAATATGTGATTTTTCACTTACAGCAGGAGTGTGATAGTGCATTCTTGATTGGCTCTGAACCAGTATCAGCTAAAATAATATGCTAATCAAAACACAGACAGTGGTATTAAAGAAACAGAGGAAGGAAATCTATATCAAATATCTGATCTTGAATTAAAACAGACTAGCAATATATGTAAGATTTCAAACAGACGAGATGCTTAGCTTATCTCAAGTAGCATAGCAGGAGTCATTTCAGAGGAATTATACCAAACTTGCATCTGCTGTGGTCCATGTGTATGCTCTGGCTCTGCAAATTTCACATATCTTAGCCAAAATACCATAGTGTGTTAATTAAAGCATAAAAAAAACCCAAAAAGGGAACAAGAAGGATTGTTTTAAATCAAAGTAGCTTTTGTACAATTTTCAACAATTTTGTGAATATTTCACTACACTGAAAAAATTTTCACTTATCTGTCTTGCTTCTAGTTTTAGATAAGACTAGCCAGCAGAAGAAACAGAGCTGGAAACAAATCTGTTCTTGACTTGCCAGACTAAAAACAGAACCTCAGTAGACTTCCTGTTCATTGTCTAAACTGTAATATTTGATAGCCTTCAGTGAACAGATGAACTTTTGGCTGATTATCTAGACGTCACTGATACAAGTAAAGATTGCTGAAAAGGTAATTATTTAATTAAAACAGACATCACCTAAAATGATTTTTTTTCTTGCTGTAAAACAAACACAAGCAGCATATTAATAAGATGCACTAGCTCTTCTTCTTCCACTCAGAATTTCTAATTTTCTTAACAAGTAATGAGGAAATAATTAAAACCTGATCTTCAAACATTATCAACCGTTCAAGGAATAAAGCTCTGCTATTTTCTGAATTCATTCTATGCCATCTTTAATAAAAGAGTTCACGCAGATTCTTTCTGCTTACTAAAATGAAGTCAGCTTGTGTTTCTTACATATTTAAATGGCCCCAACACCAGAGACATACAAAGTGTTATATTGAATTTTAATCCTCGTAAAACATTATTACACCACACACTGTTATTATAAATCTTTTCAATAACATCCATTATAGAACTCGGTAAAGAGCACTGTCTACTACTATGCACTGTCAAGTATTTCTGGCAGTATCGGTAATTGACTACAGCATATTTCTTTTTTTAAATCAAGTGTTAACCTACATATTCTGAACTTGCAAATAATACACAACAGATTTTACTGTCATATAGGCTGCATATTCATTGATTTTTTCTGATTTTTATAGAAGAGTAAATTTTCTATAACAATATGAAAGAAAATTAATACTTATTTATCTACCTAGGAGGCTAGTAGTTATTTGTAATCATATTAATCAAAAGATGACTGAAAAATTCAAAGTTAATTATTGTGAAGTGCACAAAATCTAGAATATAGGGAGTTTCCACAGTACATTATACTAAGTCAACATATAATAGATTAAAAGCTGTAAAGCCAAAATTCTCATTTAAAAATTTAGTGTTTCTGACATCATCTTCCACCATTCCATCAACTCTTCTTTCTCCTCTTCTTTTCTTTCAGACAATGACTCCAGTTCAAAATCAACCTGATTAAGAGAAACAATCAAAAACATCAGTAAGACTTACAGATAGAAAATAGTGTAGGCTTTTAAGAGTCATTTATTGAAAGAAGATGCTTAACACAAACACAGGGCTTAGGGAGGTACCTTCAGCATTAGACTGGGTTTATTCCAAAGTATCTCAAAGCTGATTTAAATATGTGCAATACTAACATACCAGTACAGCAATTTATCTAAAAATACACATAGGTGAGCAAAATTTCCTAAAGAACCAGACATCTGTCTAGTCTTTGATTTGATTAAAATTTTCCAAAAGTATGGGCCAATGAAATTAAAATTGTATAATAGCCAGTCACATAAATCAGATAGCATATTATAAAAAGTATCATCAGCATATTGCTAACACAGATCACAGAATATTTTGAGTTGAAAGGGACCCACAAGGGTCATCAAGTCCAACTCTTATGAGCACTGTTCTCTAACCAACTGAGCTAATCTCAGGGTAACACCTAGCACTGCAGACCCTCAGTATATCAAAACGTATTCAATTTTATGCCATCAAAAACATCCAGGGAGTTTTTCCTAACACATGGCTCATTAATGTAGATACAATGTGCTAGTTTAGCATATCTTAACATGTGATCCACACTAGTGAAATAGCATTTATTAATTAAGAGACTTCCACATCTGTACAGAGAGTGAAATAAAAATGCTTCTGAAACCGCAGTCTAGGTCTTATTAACCACACATACTGGATATCTACACAAAGCAGTGGCCCATTGCCACCTTTCTGTATGGAGCTGAGCACTGGTTTTAATGTAAGCAGGTACTCATGTGACAAATTAAATTAAAAATATGTCTCAATCAAAATCTCAACATCTCTTACTTTTTATTGTTGTCCTATTTAAAGATAGTCTGTAATCTTCTGATTGGCTATTCCAACATGAACCAATATAAAGTTTAAGTATCTCAATATTACCTTTCTCTGTGTCTTTTCATTATAAATACGACTGGAAAGAGATTAAATGAGTAAAAATGAGATTACTGTCAGTGGCTGGTGCATCAGTAGATATAATTTCCAAACTTTCTAAATTAGTGCATTCTGAAATATTCTGAAAAATCACCTCCTGCTTACATATATACCATGAGGGGAAAAGGGAACTTTTAAATGTATAATAGATGACAAACCAACACATGTGAGCACTTACCACAACAGCAGGGCTGAAGGGCACAGCCACTTTTTTAGTTATTGCTAGATAGCCTGGTGCTGAGGCCGTAACTTTGTAATTTCCAGGCACAAGCAGTCTCCAGTAATCACCATCCTTGGCTGTAGAGAAGAAGAAAAGGATCCAAATAAATATGTATAAGACTAATTACACAGCTAAGAAGAAAGGTTCGTATGTCAGTCTTTCATATTCCTGTCAGCACTTTGCTTTTGACTGCCTGAAAGGATTCTTACTCCTTTCTTCCTTCTTTTTCCTTCATTAAGAGCTGTATATACCATATTTGCTTCCTTTCAGGTAATCAAATAAAAAGATTCAAACTTTGAAGTTGTGCTGTAGCCTCCATGAAAGATTTTGCATGCTGAGGCTGAAGGCTCTCCATCACACTGAAGAAATTGACAATATGGGACATAATTCCACTTTAGAAGCACCTCCCAGCCACTGTAAAGTTCCTGCTAAGTGTCTGAGATTCAGTTTGCAATGTGATGTGGATTTTTGATGTTCCTCAGTATTCTGATAATCCAAGGGTAAATAAATTTTATTCTCATCAAATTGAAATAAGTGGCCCTACCTTTCTCATCTTTCAGAAAAAGCTATAAATCATAATTTCCTAGAATAGTCCATATGTATCAACTTGAAGCATCATTATCTACATGTTTCAGTATCCAGGCATTGTCTAGGGCTTTTTTCTTTGGTTCAGATAAACAAAGAAATGGAAGCTTGATCCACTCAGGTCAAAGAAAGGCTCCTACTGCATTGTTACCCCAGATCATCTTTTTCAGTCACAGAATCAAAATGCATCATCATCTTCCCTATAAATGATCCTATCCCATTTTCACAAAGGCTCAGATCTTCCCTGCACCAGCAGTGGGCAATTATCTAATTTGTCACAGGCTAATAATTTGAATGTCTCTACCTCCAGAAAACACTTCAGGGCTGTTCTAAAGTTCAGTTAGCAGTGCCATTTAAAAGACTTGGCCATACTCTTTTTACTACTCCCTTAAATGCTTTTTCACCCCATCTGCAGCTACACAGTGTACAAAGGGAAATATTACTTAAATGTCTGCTATTTGTATGGTCAAAAAGATGTCAGCAGTCATCCCAGTTGTTCCCAGATTTTTCTCTTCATAAAACAGAATGGAAAAAAAATACTGCTGTAGAACTACAGTAATGATCTATTCTAATTTCTGTCACTGGAACAAAGCAGAATGTCAACTCATGAATAACAAAGCAGGAGAAAAGCCAAAGAATATTTCTCCTTCATTTTGACTGTGCTAATATTCATGTACTTGTTTTCCTCACTGTTTTGACAATACATGACTTTCAGTCTTAGACACACACAATTGTGAAAAGATTTCTGATTAGACACAATTTTTGTATCACAGAAGCATGAGCTTCTCTCTCATATACCTCACTCTCTCGTACCTCAGAATACCTCTTTGCACAGTTTATTCCCTTTTTATTATGCCTGAAATTTTATTTCCAGTCTCTATACATTTTGCCTTCTTGTTTACAGTGACAGAAAGTAACTAACGTTTTCACAGACTGTTCTCCTGCTTGGCAGAAATGCTGGTGGTCTCTTTGCAGGTGATGTGCAAACACAAATTGGAGGCACATAAAGATTCTACCAGTCATGTTTCATAATATTTTGCATTTCTATAACAGTATAGTGAGACATATCATCGAGAAAATGACCATAAGCTCATGCATAAAGCAATGACATTTTCTTATTCTTGTCTAATTAGTATCTTCTGCAAATAAACAAAAAAAAAAAAAAAAAGGCGTTCAGCATAGGACAGCATAGGTGTACAGGGAAGGCTGAAAATTGGCACACTGTGCGAGCTACCTTTTAAACTCATTCCCAGAACAAAGCACAACATCTCTGAAGAAGTGACACATCATTTTCTGTGAACACCAACCAACACAAGACTTTCATCTTTTAGAATCACCCTTCTGAAAAACATCACATAACCATAAACAGCAGAGAGAATTTATCTTTGCTGCAGGAAGTTATGTAAATTGAAAATCTGTCAAGAATTTACATACCAAAAGGTATGATAGCATTGTAAAAATTATAACACTTTTGGACTAAAATTTAGCCTTCAAACTCAAAACAACACTGTTGACAGGTCTTCAAGTCCTAGCAGAGCTGTGAAACACTATTTGCCTCACAAATCAGAAGGCAGACTAAACATTAATAACCAAGAGCCACCAGAACCAATTCACACCAGAGACCCATGAAGTCAAAAAAACCAGTCTCACCTACTTTGAGAGCAAAATGCAAGTAAAAGATTGATGAAATCCTGCAGGCAACAAGCTTCTTGAGGCACAACATACTGTCCTGGCTTCAAAATTTTGGTCCCTTTTTAACTTTTCAGTTTAAAAGATGTGAAATTGTTCCAGGTTGCTAAGCCAAGGAGAAGCAGTATATCCCAGCACTGCTGAGGTACCACACTCACCTGATGTAACATCGTGGCTTATCCCCTCCACAGAAATTGTAGCATTTGCTATTGGATTGCTTTGAAGATCTTTAACAAACCCCTTCACTCCTCGATGAATCTAAAATAAATAAGGTCATCGACACATGGTAAATAAAAAATTCTTAAGAAAAGATGGCATTTTTGGCAATGGAATATCTACTGATATATCTAGCAAAGCATGGTATGAACCCCACAGTCTACAGGCTGACCACTATCAATGATAAATAGTAAATATCATAATGGAACAGAGAGTGAAAAGGAAAAATAATTCAGCAGGTAGTTATAATAATTTATCTATGCAATGCAAGTAATTCTCAGAAAAACACAGCAAATCATAATACATGTGACCTTTGACTTGAAAATCTTTGTCATATTGGGGATTAATGAATACACTGAAAAGCTTTGAAAGAACAGCCTACAGGAAACTTTTTTTTTAAGTTCCATCGACTGTAATAATGTAGAGCCAATAATGGACATAATTGCTTAAAAGTGAAGCATTAGCAAAGTAAATGCAGTCACTTGGATTTCAATGGGCAACCCCTGCGTGATATGCTTGAGCTTTCTATTGCACACCCAAAACATCCAGTTCTGTGAGCTGGGAGCACAGGCCTGTGGGAGAAGGGCAATGGTGGGTCATGCCCTTGTTCTTTCTTGCCTCTTAGGTAACATGCTCCAGGTAACAGCCCCAGCAGTGCCTAATCGGTCTGCTCCCAGTATATGTGGAATTAAAGCACTGATATGATCTCAGTATGTGGAGAGAGCAGTCCCACCAGTGTATCTTAAGCATGGTCTGAAAGCAGACTGGGCTCCTCAGAGCAAGACACTGAGGATCAACTGCCTTTTCATGTCCAGAAATAGGGAACTCTCAGTGCTGGGGAGAAGGGGATGTTGGGAACCTGTGTGGAGATGCACCTCATTGGGAGCCTGGAAATAAAGCAGCAAAGTACTGTGAAATTCAGGCTTCTCTCAGATTCCATGTCCTCTGAAAAGACTTGTGGATCTCAGGTTTTATTTTGAGATATTGATGTTCCCCTTTATGAACCTATATGGTTTATTCAGCTGCTATAGTTTAGTTCAGGTTCCTCTAATATACACTGTGGGATAAGCCTTAGAAAAGCAGAAATTACATATTTGCACTGTCCTCAGCATTCACAGGGGAGCTGGAGCATAGACCTGTTCATCTTATCCTGCAAGACGATAAAAGCCAATGCCAAACGGACCATCTGAACTTCAAGGATAAAGCCAGTAGCTCTGCAGGAGCAAAGGAAGTTGGCAAAATAGTATCTTGTACATGAGCAATTTTGAAAATGCAGTGACAACATAGTTTTCCATGAGCCAGCGAAAATTAACCCCTGTGCAAAGGAGCTGAACAATTTGAAATGGATCCCATAATGAATTTACAGGTAAAAACCTGCAGGACAGGTACAGCTTTTTCATCAGCCCACAGATAACTTTTTAACAGAATAGTATAACACTTCAAATATTCAAGTATTTCAGATTTCTGGCTAACTAAAGCATTTCTGCATAAGTAAGTCCTTAAAGAAATAAATGTATTAATTGATCAGCTCTGTTAACAAAGTGTGTTTCTCATTTCACAACCTGAGGTGTGCAGCCACTAATGATATTAGATATCAGATATGTTTGTAATAGTTAACTACAATATTCAGGTTTCAGAAATTCTATACTCATGTACTGTTTGGAATCACCATTTCAGTGCAGCCTGATATATTGGCATGAAATGATTAAAAAAACCCAAACAAAAACATTAACAAATAAAACTCCCAAACACACACAGAGATGTGTTTCATGAGTCTTAACTTCTAACAACCCATTAGCCCAGATTATCTAAACTGTGACAATGCTTTACATTTCTATCAGATTTGGTATAATTTGTAATAGAATCATGACACTGACAACTCTACATTGTGTATCAGCAGTTCATGCAATCAGAGAGCAATGGAGTTATCTACAAAACTTGGATTAAGGATGTTCCATGATGTTACACTGGACTCCCGGGCGGCTACTGTCTAATCCAGCTGTCTGGGTTCCTGTGCATCCACAGAACGATCCATCCCACATCTGCTCACACACTGGACTATCTGCAGAGGGCAATCCACCTCTCTGAGTACATACACCAGCACTGGGGGAGTCAGTCATAGGCTCTCAAGATTCGTATTTCTTTTCATTGAAGAACCCAACACAAATAATTTTGAATTAAATGTCTGCAACAGCTTAAGTAAGGCAAGATTGATTCTATACCATAACATTCTATACCATAACTTCTTTTCTGCTCTTCTTCCACTTATTTAGAAATATCACACAGGATTTACCACCATAGAGACAAATAAGAATTCAAGCAACATTTGGATTACACAGCACATCACAAAGCACAAAGTTTAGAAGTTTTATGCATGATAACTAGTTTTGCCATCCTCTTCTGTGTTACCTGCTCAATATAATTTATAAGAGAGTTCTTGTTGTCCTCCCAGTAGCCCTTCAGAGTTTCTTCAGGTGGGAATTTTTCACAGCTAAGCTCCACTGTGATTTCAAAGCAGTTGCTGCTGAGGTAATTGAAATCCTGCATTCCTGCAATGCCAGAAAAGAGAGCTGGTGATGCATTTTGCATTACTCTGAAGCAAATAAGGGGGGACACATGAAATGCTGGGACTAGTAAGAAAAGAACAACTATACATACAATTGGTGCAGCTCCATTTAATCTGCTTAATTTTTAATTCAGAAGCTTTAAGCCAGACAAACCAATAGGACAATTAATTCCAAAATACATTTTCGTCCCAGGGAAAATTTAGAAAAGCCTTGATAAATAGCCTGTATACTTCTACTTGATGCTGCATGCACATGGCCTGTCACACATCTTTGGATAGGTGACACATAAATTACATTTTTTCTTTTTGCAAACAGAAAATTATTTCAGATTATGGCTAAAATATTTCCATATTAAAAAAAAAAAAAAACAACCAAAAACAAACCTAAAATATGATCACTTTATAAGACAAGAATGACAATTAATTATAAAGCAAAATAAACATAATAAAGTTACATTGAAAAGGAGATTTATAAAGATGGGCCAAAAACATGTTGGGTTTTTTTTCTTAAAATATAACATTTCAAATTAGTAACATTTTACATAACATTTTCTGCATAGATTTCAAATATTCTCCACCAAAAACTGAGTCAGGTGGGATTTTGCCAACACTAGAGTGAAGAGGCTGTTTTCTGCCAACCAGGCAACAAGACTCCCAGCTACTGATAGGCACAAGGACTTTTCTGATTGCTAAAAGAACCTCTTTCCTTCTAAATTTTTTTGAGAAAAATGAGGACACAGAAGACAAAGGCTCCTGGGAAGGATGGCTCTAATGTCCCAGCAGGCAGAACTCTTGGACCATTCAGCAGTACACAGCAAGAGAGCAGTGGAGTCATGAGTGAATCCTCACAGCAGTGCTGACTATCATGCATCTGTTCTGGACACTAGATAATGCTGCATTTGTTGATTTTGTATTTCTTCTTAAAGAAAGAAAGAATGCGTGAAGAGGAGAACAGGGAGCCGAAGGGCATGATGTAATTTTACTGTGGTGACAGCAACTCTTGACTATTACTGTTCCAATTCTCAGGAAATTTCTCCTTCCTCCCGAAGTATTACTCAGGGATGCCCTAGTTTCCCAAGAACAGAATAAACAAGCAATATATTTTCCAGTTGTGTGCGCAATTACCATATCCTATAGTTTGTTTCCCAGGTCCTGGCCTTGTCCAAGGTTTATGTGTTGCTCCTGAAAAAATTCAACTTTTGTATCATGGAACTGCCAGTGATGACCTGAATCTCTGGGATAGAGAATTGGATGAAGGTGGCCTAGATCTAAACTGTGGCCTACCACATACATAATCTGGAGTGCATTGTGCAGTGCACTCCTTACCTCCCCATCCCCTATGCTGATTAGGTGCAATACTCAAGAAACCAAAACATTTCTAAAGATTTATTCAGTATTGCAGCAACTTTGCTGCCACTGGTGAAGTCCTCTAACTGCTGTATCCCTTCTTCTTATGCATATGGCACGTATAACATGCATGCACACCACTACACTCCCAAAGCCTCTCACTGTCACTAAGTGCAGCACTAACTTTCCTACACTTTAACAGGAACTGCTCTCTGATGATCAGAAAAGCTTAGATACCTCAAATATAACTGAGATTGAGCGATGAATGCCCTTTATTGCTGATCATGAGTAGGTCATGCATTTGATTCTGAGAACACAAAAACTTCTCTGTTGCACTACTCCAGTGACCTGAGGAACTATAGTGTCTCTGTGTTAGTGCTTACAAAAATAAGCTTAGAATATGGGAAAAAATTAGTTTCTTCCTGTTTTAATAAAGGAACACCAAGCTTCACAAATGAAGTGGAAAGCAGGGTGTGTCCCTGGCATCCAGGCCTCAGAATAACTTAAGATTTTGAATTGCAAGCTACAGCACTAAGTTAGTTCAGCTTCTACACATAGAAAAGACAGTAATCTTTAGCAGGACAGGATGTACTTGAAAGGGGAGAACATGAATGCCTCCTACATTTGTGTTCAGTGAAATCCTAAAACAAACTTAACACTACTTCCAAAACTGGCAATCCAAGTTAGGAATTAGTTGAGTGTCAAGGGTGATTTGAGAGTATCTGAAAATTAGAAAAAGACACTTAAACAATAGCCTAATAGTACAGCCACGTAAGCTGCTTTGAAAAGCTATTTTTGTAATGATATGAATCTGATTAGACTCAGGTGACTCTGTAATGACAGAAAAAGCAGAACAGGCATGTGGCTAGGTGGTAATTGATTACTGTCTGTTCTTCTCGTTTATGGTACTCCACACAAAAGGTACATTAAAAAATCGTTAAGGATGTTGAAAAGTTATACAGTCAACAGCTAAGGAAATGCCAAAATTAAAGCTATTCATGCAAATTTAATTTGGCTTTCTTGTGCGTGAGTGAAATCATTAATTACATGCTGATAATGAGAAGGCCACTGTTAAAATCAACATGATTTTTATGTACAAATTTGTTTCTCCCCAGAGTCTGATGGGTAAAAGAGCCATTCCTGAACACAGAGGAGTGACTTTTTTGCCTTTGCTTGCTGTCTTTGAAAAACCAGCATGGATCAACTAATTACAGATGACAACTACTACATGTGTAACAGTATCATGGCCTCAGACTTAGCACAAAGATGCTCTTGCAGGGAACCTTTCTCTGTACCCCTGCTCTACACAAGGAAGTAACTACTAAAAAGTAATGTCGAGAAAAGCCTCATAGAAAAGTGTATTGTGAGAGGAACAAGAGTCAAATACTCCTCTACGTCATCCACTTTCTCCACCCCAAAAGCCTGGAAGGGGAATTGCCACCTTGCATGAGGTTGGTGAGGAAATCCTGGGGTCAGACAAAAGGGAAGGACAGAACATGAATGCAATCGAGGGTTCCTCCTTACTTCCAGTTAGAGCCAAGGACTGTTACCAGATGTTTCTGCCACAGACGTTCAGCCTTCCTAGTGAAAGAACCCTGGTATTCAGAAAGACGTGAAAAACAAGCCACAGTCACATGAGAGCCATCCACGTACTACCCCTGCAGACCAAAGAACCAGGGAAGATCATTGCTGGCCCACCATGCAGGGCTATCTTTTACAGAAGGTACAAGTCCCTGTGCATCAATCATATGGGCAAACAATTGATGTTACACAACTGGGGGCACCATAATAAGCTCTGCAGGTCAACAGCGCCTATAGTAATTCATTAAAATGAAAAATTGTCATTCCCTACGTCAGAGGTCTTGGTCTGATAAGGTACTGTCCAAGGCAGAATCTAGGAGATGACCAGAAATAGAGACAGAAAATGGGCAGGAGTGGATACTGGAGCTGTGTTTGGTGGAGAAAGGAATGTGTGGCTTTAGTAAAAGAGTGAGAAAGTAAGGGAAGAGGGGAAAGTGGGGGACAAAAGCCCAGAGGAACCCAAGGGTACAAAGGCAGAGAAGCACCACCTTAGCTCCAACAAGAGCAGATACAATGGAGAAAAGGTCTTCAGAGTTTCTTCAGATAAATTCCTAATTCTGGTAAGGATGTATAGTGGAATACTTTTCCTAAAGCAACATAAATGGCTTTTCAACAGCTTATGCTGCTGCTAACTTTGAGTTCATTGCCATGTGGACAGCAAAAGATCACTGATATCATTAACAACTTAATTGCCACCTTTTGGTTTTCAGCCGGAGTTTTTCAGATTAAAACTTCCAAGAAAATTTTCACTTGAACTGAGCAGTGTTTAGTTATTTTCCTTAGCTCTAGACATAGAAAAAGCAGAACTGTTTTCACTGAATTATATTTGTTTTTTAAGTCAGCAAACACTACTATGGAGGTTTTGTTCAAGAGTCACAGCTTGCCAGCTGATTTCTACACTTGGACAAAAACCCCAAAACCAGTAACAAATTCGTTCTGTAGGGTCCAAAGTATATTCTTGTCTCTCCATTTTTTATTAGCTGCACCATATTAGGATGACAGATCCTGCTTAGAACTAGGATTCCTGCCTACTAACATCTGTACAAATACGAGAAAAAAAAAGGCCTCACTTGGATTAGCAGTCTAACTTATAATCCAAAAAGAGGAAATCAAACTTTCCAAAAAGTTTTTCCAATGGAAAAATGTGTCTTTGCAATGTGCAGTTTGATCAGAATCAAAGTATTTCATCAAAACAATGGAAAAACTGTTTTATGTACCATTTTCTTAAGGAAAAATAAGCTAAAGTTAAATATATCCACGTTTTTACAGCTAATATTTACTACTTCATTAAGATAAATTTTAACTTAATTGAAACAAATTTTAACTATTACACTTCTCAGTATTTTGTTTATATTTTTCAGCTTTTGCAAACTCCAGTTTTCAAGGGTGTTTTAATGGTTCCAATTCAAAGTCTGGAAAGCCTCACACAAAGGGAAATTTGGGGGTTTTAGTTATATTCAGAAATTTCAATATTTTACTTCACATTCAGTCCCTGGTGATCACTGGCTGTGTGAGCACTACCATTTGTTCCTCTGTTTCTAATTTCTTCCCAGGAGCTTAAATATTTTCTTATTTCAGTACTACCTCTACTGTAAGAGAAGCAGAGTTAGGCTAACCTAACCACTTAGGTGGTCTAATGCTTTTGAGATTCCTACTCACTTCAGGTAAAAATTTAAAATTCATTCAGAGACTGTAACTGAGTATCAAGAGAAAAGCAAACAATAAAACAGGTATGAGTGTTCAAAGCTATCCAGTATAAATCAACAAAGCCACAGCACAAGCAAATCACTCCAACACAAGCTGGGTTGCCAGCTCAGAAATCATCAGCTCAGTTTTCACTTCAAGTTTAGCAGAGGCAGAATGCTCTAAGATTTAGATATCCCAAGACCTGTTTGCCTCAGTTTACAAAGATCCAAATTCTTATTAGAAAGGAATTAAATGTCTCATTTGAATTAAATGTCTCATTTCAGGCTACTCTTCTAGACTTCTAATAGGAATATTAGTCTGGACATGCCCATAGTAGCTCTGCTGCTCCTCTTAGCACAAATGGCTCTACCAAAATCTAGGGAAACAGCACCTGGGCAGGAATCAGGCACTAATCAAGCCACAAAGAAGGAGATGCAAGTATCTTCATGATTAGTTTTGTTCCCATTAAAATCCAAGGCCAAACTCCCATTTTCTCTAACACTACAAAATCAGCCAACCAGACTTCCCCACTTCCTTCAGCTTGGATGCCTTCGTTATTGAGATTTAAATGAACCACCAGCAGCCTGCTCTAATGAGCGTGTGTCAGGGGATTTTTCACTCTTTTCTTACCCGCCCTTTTCCCCAAAACCCCTTCATAATTCATGATAGCAGAGCAATCACTCGCCCACTGTAGAACTGTTAAATTTGCAATGACCTGAACCCTGAAGAAACACTGTAGAAAAAGCAATAAAAAGGAATATTTTACTAGTTATCACAGAGAGCTTTATGGGATTTTATAGACATACTGTGGTGAGTCACCAGCCTTTGATTTAGCCTTAACCAGGCCAAAAGTTGTGGATAACATAACTAGAGCTCAGAACAGCCAGCGACACGGACCCCCATGGGGTGTGCTCACCTCCTGGGACACTGTACCATGCACCACCATTAGTAGTTCCATCCACAAAGCTGCTGTCATCATCATTTTTACGACACGGTGGTCTGTTTGGATCAGACATTGCAGGGTTAAAAGAAGAGTAACTGCGAGCCAGGCTTTGGAAAATAGCATCATCGGGGCAGGAGCTGTATTCATGGGCACTGCCTAGGGAGGAAAAAGAAATTCCAGGAACAAGGATTATTAAAAGGGCAGTCATAGAGATTGGGCTCACAACTTAGATTATCAGCACTGCACAGCAGAACTGTGCCTGAAAATTCTATGTACACAGGTAAGTGTCCTATAGCATCACAAGTTCATATAGCATTATCTTAAAAACGTTAACATTTCCCCATTACTTCATCAATTGTTGCCCTATCATTAAAGTGGCTAATCACAACAGTCTCAATATTTATGAAAATATTACTTTAAAAGTGCACTACAAAACCTAAGCTATGCTAGGCTTTAGGTACTTTTTTAGAAGAACACACAGTACAAAAACACAGATGTCTCCCTAAAGAGTTTTATAGTTGGATATTAAAAGAATTTGCAATTAAACTGTGACAAAGTCGACTGAAAGAAGAGAATCACAAACAATATCATCATTTCATGAAAATTCAGTCGTGTTCATCCCATAGTATCAGAAAAAACAAATACTGCCATATACTATGTGATAGCATCTCTGCTACAATGTGATCCTTTTTATAAGGGACCAATACTGAAAACGGCAAAAGTGATAGTTGTTTCTGTTAGTACACTACTGCTTTGAGAAATTAGTTTTTCACAGGCGTAAGAAACTTTAGCCTAGACACATCTTTCTCACTTCATTTCACAGGGTACAAACAGCCCCAGCTAATTTAATAGGTACGTTGCCTTCATTAATATATCTGAGGGACTATGATTCCCTCAGGTATTACATCATTTTTGTCATGTAAATCTACCAAAACAAACTATCATCTTCAACACTAGAAAATATGGTCACACAGTGACTAGCTTTAAACATGTGATTAATATGATAAAATAAGTCATTACAATGCGCAATGTATATAATTTTTTTTTGCCATGTTTATATGTTTTTGCAATGTTTTATGGTTTTGTTTGCAAGGTTTATAAAGTGGATCCTAGCTAGCAGTGAAATTAGTGTAGAATGAAATTCCTATCTCCTACTATTTCATGTTAAGTTCTATTTACCACTCCGGGTCTCATCATAAGGATAATTGGCAACAAGGTCTCCTCCATGAAGATTGGCAGAGAGCACAAAGGGAATATCCATAATCCAGTGAATGACACCTTTCGTTTCAGGAGCAAGCTACAACAAAATAGCATTACCAGCAGTTACAGATCAATAATCCAATGCAGAAACATTCAATTAAATAGAGTGGGCTTAATTACTATCACATGCACTGTGCAAGACAGTTAAATGAACAGCAATTTTATTCTGGCTTCAGAGAATATTAAACCAGTTCTTAACATTAGATTTATAATCATATTAAGTGGATTAATATAAGTCCAAAACTGGTGTCAGTTATCTCAGAATGAGACTACAAAAAAAGCAATCTCAAACTTTTACTTCTTCCCATTATGGATAAAAAAGCCTACCCAATTTCAAACAGAGGAAAATAAAATAATTAAAAATAAATGTCGATAGGATGCAGTCTTTTCTCTGCATGGAAAGTAAAACTACTTTATTAATATTTTGAATTTGAAGACAGAAAACGGCTATTAAAGTCACAGTCCTAGGGGACTGCAGTCACAACACTCTATTTTCTACAATTTCCTCTGGGGGTAAACACAAGAACATAAATATCCCTCCAGACATACAGCTGTATTTTAAAGGCTTAAACTTAACAAAAATGCATGTGTTCTATGTGAGAATAGCTATCTAGCTAGCAATATAATTAAGCATAATACACAAGTGAATTTCTGGCAATGGTAAAAATGCAGAATATTTGCAAAAATAGCTTAAAATCAAGAGAGAAGGCTATACCAAAAAAAAATTAAACATTTTTTGACTGAAGAATTATCTAAGGATTAAGCAAGATGGATCAAAAGAGTCTACTACAGCAATCCATTTTGAGAAAAAATTCAAAAATCATCAGATGGATAAATTTAGCAAAATGAACAAAATATTCAGAACAATGTGACTCACAAAGACCATATACACAGCTCTTAGAGGTTACTATGTGTTTCCTTACATAAAAGGGAAGAGATGGGCATGTGAATGACCCAACATTCAGCCCCCCACTTACCTTGGGATTCTGGTCCACGGCTTTTTTCATGTTCTTCAGAAGATGGTTGTTTGGGCCACCTTCCTTCTCATTAACGTAAACTATTCTATCAAGATCGGGAAAATTTCGGTTTAGGTCTATCCCTTGCGCATTGCTTCGACCAACAAACCAGTCTTTAAGTTCACCAGGCTAAATGAGGAAAGGGAAGAGAAAAAGAGGGGAGATGAGCAGATTCAGGACATTACATATCAAGCTTTATACGTTTATGTGCTTGAGAATAAGAAGGGATCACATGGGAGCAAAAACTCTGAGGCACTAAGAGCTGAGTCAATTACCCCTATGCCTTCCTAGAGCTCTGTGGGGACAAAACCAACCTCTGTTTCACTGAGGTGATTCACAGATTTTTCAGTGCCAGTTGTGTCTTCCCCCAAGAGTTGGCTCTTCCCCATTGCCTCATGTCCTGACTGTGAATTACAGATCTCATTGTAGCGAGACTCAGAGCACCTGCAGATTTATCTGCAAGCCACAAGGAGTGTTTGTACTTGTTTCAAAGTTCCTCTAAATAACTTCAGGGTAAAGAAGAGCCTTAATCTTTACTTGAATCTTTTATTTTTATTGTGTCTGTCAGCCTTGTACTCTGAAATGCTAGCAATGAGAATTTTTGCAAAACTACTTCTTTAAACTGATCCTCTAAAATAATTTTGGATTTCATTCATGAAATACCTTCAGAATGCATAGTTTTCCCTAGCTTCTCTCTGTAAGCTTTCAGTACTCTTTAAAGTAGGTTTAGTTTGGTTACTGGTTTTAATCTTAGGGTATATTGAATCTACTATCACACTGTGTGTGCAGGATCAAGATATTCTAAATTAGAACAGCAGTATGAAACCGAATCTTATTATAAATCATATTTAAATTGTAAGGCAATCATATAAAAGCAGGTGTACTTTGGTTAAGAAGCAGAAGTTTCAAATAATATTACAGAACCTCTACAGAGAGACATTTCAAAGTAGTAAAATGCTACACCAATTTGAGGACAGCTTCTGCTTCAATGCCACGAGAGGGAGATGTATGACCATGAGAGGGAGATGTACGACTGAATATAAAGACTCTGTGTGCTTTTGTAAAGACTTCATGAGAATCAGTTTAATGAAGACCTTAATAAGGTTTGACTTATTTAATCATAAAGAGTCACGAGAACTTTCAACATTCCAATATTAATTAAAAAAATAAATATACCTTGTAAGCAAGGACAGTCTCATTTTTGTTTATAATATAATACACGCCTGAATCTGTATAACAGGTTTACTACTTGACTTCCATTTGCTAACTATAGATTAATGCATTATATGTTTCTTGACTGAGTCATCACCCTAAAATGCATACTAAATTCTTGACTAATACCTTAATTAAAGTACCTTATGCATGAAATTTAGAATCAAAGTTATTCATATTAAAAAAGATGGCTCACAAAGTTTGTTGTTTTGGGACCAAGCTCTGATGAACGTGAATAATTTTTTATAAGTGTATTTGCATGGGAATATCCTTAAAGAAAACAAACTTTCCCTTTTCTAACACTTTTGAAACATCATTTATTATTAATTTAGGAAGTTACTTGTTTAGGAAGCAGTTCAGTCAGTGAACTTAGGTGAAAGGATATGCATGAAACATAACCATTATATTTTAAAATCACAAGACAGAAGGCTTCTTGTTGAAAAGTCAAGCACAAAATCCTCCTTGTTAAACATAACAAGCCTACCGTACTACTAGGAGATACTTTGGTTTTGCTGTTCCATTCAACAATCGCCACCAAGAGTCCGTGTATCTGTACAAGTCTTAGTCCAAGTGCCATTCCGATAAGGCTGACAGATATTGACAACAATTCTTATGCAGATAGCCTTACAAACCTGGGATGCTGCCTTCTCAAAGCCATCTGGGTTCAAAGATGGCATGATATGGATACGTGTGCTATGGATCAAGTTGATAATAGTATCATTTCCTTTCTGGTATTCATTGCACAAGTACTGCGCCAAGAAGATGAGTAACTCCCTTCCAACAGCTTCGTTCCCATGCATATTCCCAACATATTTAAATTCTGGCTCTCCTGCAAGAAAAAGGAAGAACATGTCTTAGAACAACATATAAAAATCACCTATGGATCACACAGCACACCTGAGATGTGGGTATGACTATTACTACAGCTGGGCATGGTGTTCCCAGGAAGATTCAAACCTCCTTCAGAAAAGTGGATTTAGGGCTTTTTCTAAACTCTGGTTTAACAAATGCTAATTAATATTCAGCTGCTTGCCAAAGGCAGAGCAAGAAGAACAGAGGATAACACAGTGTGCCAAAATAAATGCTAATCACCAACATTAACATTACTACCATTGAGGTCTAATGCAGTTGATGCATCAATACTACAAAAGTGTGTCTTGTTTACATGGTTTTAAAATATATAAACTCACACTAACAGAACTTCTTATCTTTAATTTTCTCTCCAAGTTAAGTTTATTGCACTATACCTGCATTAAACTGCAATTCTGTCATGAAAGCAATGCCAGTGAACAGCTGTTGATCACAGTGATCTCAAAAATCTTACTCAGCAGATGTTTTGGATATTCAGCTCAGACTTTATTAACCAAGTGCAACAACCTAACTCATAAAATTAATAATTTTCATTTAGCATTCCAATAAACAGAATTAAATATATGCTTAAATATTCCATATACATATAACCTATATTGAATGTATATTTAATGTGATTTTTATACATATTGCATAGCCATACAATACACAAATGTGTAACATATATTCAATATATATTCTCTGTATAAAAAGGCCATCCAATATTCCCAACTGCTGAACAGTCTCATTCTCATGACCAGGGACATTAAAACCACACAAGATATGTCTTATGGAGCAGTGAAGGATTTACCTTTCAAAAGACTACATTTTGGGCCCTCATTCCAGAGAAGTTTTAGTGTACATGTAAATAACTGAATAGGTTAAGAGGGGTGTCCTGGAACCAAAATCAGGAACATGCTATTTTCTAGGCTGAAGCTCCTTTTCCCTTATGCTTTTCCTTTTAAAACGCAGTTCTGTTGTAACTGCTTTAATCAAACATTCAGCTAATTATAGGCTCTGAATAGTCTTCAACCACACTTTGTGATAGCCTTTAGCACTATTAGAGGGGCAAATTCAAGCCAGGAAAAGTGTTACACAAACAAGACCTAAGTAATTGCTAATCAAGAATGCAGCCATATCTACTTACGACCCTTCAGTCTGTGCTTGTTAACCTTAATCCAGTGATAAGATGCTAGCAGACACAATGCTATTAATACCATGACTTCCTTCCAGCTAAGTTGGTTTTATAAATATGGATTCATCCCTGAAATGTTTTGCTAGACAGGTTTAAAAGTTTTCCAATTTGAGTGAAACAGTTTCACTTTATCTGACAGAATGCCATTACTGTGACTAAACCCCTCCATTTCCTCTTTTGGCATTGAGATCCTATTTACTGTTTCTTCCTATCTGCTAATACCAGGGAATGCAAGAGGTTTAATCATCAAGAGTAATCAGACCACGCAATCAATCTGATCCCATAAAAACAGATGGATACTATATAATGAAATACTCAGCGCTGCACATCACATGTACTCAGAATACTCACACACACATATTGTTACTTACAGGGAAAATGCTTCACGAACTTCCCATGTTACTTGCAGGGAAAATGCTTCACAAACTAACAGGCAAAATTGCCACTCCTGTAAGTATGAACATGGCTGCATATTGCACCTGTGCTTTCCCCTAGGACATACCTAAGGAAGCCTGAGGGAGAAACTTTTCTTCTTATTGCCAGACCTGTGCATTAATCCTCTGCCTTTCTCACCCACTTGAATTTAACAGGCCTGGTTCAAACGAGTAAAGAGAAACATATGTTTCCCATAGGGTATTACTTGGCCTACCCCCAAAGAATCATTAACAGAGTTTAGAAGGGTTCATGCAGACAGTAACACCGGGTCCACAGAGAGCCACGAGTACAGCCTGGTATCTTCAGTGGTAATGACCCATCACAAATGGGCCAGGAAGAGGTAATGAGTCACTGGAAATATAGAAAGTGTTTCCTATGAAAAGTGATTGAAGACGTCAGCCCCATATTCCTTGGGTCAAATATACCAATCAGTATGTCACGGAGGACTTGGTCACGAGAACAGTACTTCCCAACACCACAAACAAGGGAGTGATTTTCAGTGAAAGGGAACAATGACAGTTTCCAGACAGTGGAGAAATAAAGAAAAATTATATAACTCATAACACAAAGTATAAAACCAGTATTCAAAGAACCCTCTTAACAATGAAGTGTCAGTACAACTCTCAAGTTTTGCTAGCAAATCAAGAGTTAAAAGAAACTAAAAGCAAATGCAAAAAGAATGAAAAGGGAAAGATAACAGAGAGCTGAATAACAGTTCTACTTCAAAGTGTAAATTCTGTGTTTATATTTTACTTCCCTTGGGCATTTTCTTATCCCTGTCTCTGAAGCAAAGAAACCCATCTCCTATCCATCCTCTGGCTGCAGAGAACACGGCTGCCTCTGGTCCACACCTGTCCACACTTCTGTCAGCTCCCAGCCCTACCCATTTTCTTAATCCTAGGCACAGCAACCAAAGAAGTACTGGGCTTCTGCTCAATATGAGTAAGTAATGCATTTCATATTGTATCCAGAAGTCTTAGGAAAACTCATTAATTTCATCAGTGCAATGCAGCCAGCATTCCACACCCACTACTGCACCAGAAAGAACCAGCTGCTGCTGCTGCTCCTCCTCTCTCACTGCATGGGCTAACAGTGCTTGATATCTCAAAATCCAAGGATGCTAGCCCTCAGGTCATTCTGCCTTAGCACTTTATGGTTTCCCTGGGCTATTCATAGACTATGTCCTGCCGCACCATTTCTACAAGTTTCAGCCTTCTCTGGAACACAGCCCAGTCCACAAAGAGAACAGCCTCTGGGTCACCTGTTGCCAGCATGCTGCTTAGCCAGAGGCAGAGCTGCTCTTCCCATTAATCCTTCATGAGCCATTTAATGCAGACCTTAATCACCCTTCATAAGGTTCTGTAACTGCAACTGCCTCATTTTTTTTAATTAAAAGACTCTGTAAATGTCAATTTGAAGAACTTTTAAACAGTTTCTTCCAACCAGTAGAAAAACTTCTGTCCCACTGCAGAATTGGAAGTGGCTTTAAAGAAGAAGTTTGAAGAAATAACTGCCTTTTCTCATTTATTTGACCCCTACAGAAAAAAATAAAATTGTTTTCATGGATTCCCAAGGTTTAAGCTAAAATAAATACAAAGGAACATTTACATTTTCTGAATATTTAAATTCTTCTTTAATGAATTTTATTAATTCTCTGAGGATATATCTTGACAAACGATATCCTGTCATTCACAACAGCAAAAGTATGTCGTGCAAACAGTGTATTACGTAAATGCTTACACCTAATTTCAGCTCAGATACAGAGGTTTGAGATAAGGATTGAATAAGTGGATCTAGCATAAGAAATGAAATGCAGCAATCAAGTTTATAAATATCTCAGTATCTCTGGTGAAACCTAAGCCATCACATCATTATGGCTTTTGGAAGGCTTTTACATCCCTCTTAGATAGACTATGTGTGGTACATTATAACCTGATAAACGATTGAGGGAAAAAGGTATTTTAAAATGTCGTGCTTTTCTGGTGCCTGGCAAACATTGTGAATGTCACCATTCGCTTCTGCAGTTACTGTCAGCAAAGGTCCTCCACGGTTTCCTAGGAACAGCTTGTACATCATTAATGCTAGACAGGTCATCCAATTAACAGTGACTAACCACTGCCATTTTCAGGTCAGGCTGTATTTGTACAGTAAAGACAGTAATTGTCTAAAACATAGGGACAAAAAGTTTAGCACCTAATAATTATGTATCCTACGAGTCAAGGCAACGTCATGCCACTAGCCATGGTCTAATGTCAAGTGGTTAGCTTTAAAATGTACAGTATTTCACTCGTGGAACTGCAAGCCATATGTGAGAAAACAATTAAGTCCTGGAAAGTTCAACTGCTAAAGGAACTCTTCTGTAAACCAGCCTCAAATATCCTTAAAAATTGAGTCCTTCCGCTTTTCTATATTTCTTATGGAAAAACCAACAACATTCCTGAAATAACAGATTTAGTGTTTCTGGTTACTTACAGTTGCTTGTCATTTTTAATATGGCAACCAGCAAACTTCTCTTGCAGATAAATGGCAGAAAAAAAATCTCAGAACCTTCACTGGCAAGAAGTTCATTCATTAAATGTTATTGAAGACTTTCTCATGCTCCAAATTTTTAGTAGTATTTCAGAGAGAAAAAAATTATCTGGAGATCAACTACATGGAAAACCAAAGAATATAAAATGGGTTTCTCCTTTGAATATGAAAAAAAAAGAGAGGAAAAGAAGAAAAAAAATAAAGATGCAAGATAGAAAAGTGAACAAATTAGAAAATTTAGATTTTCAATACCCTGTAAACCAAATGTCTTGAACCTGCCTCAAAACAACATTTCAATGGAAATGTTGATCACAATTTGTGCAAAACTGGCATTGAAATACAGAGCCACAATGCGGTATTAGTTTCTAAATCATTGGGTAGGCCTTATGTATTTTTAGGACAACATTTACTAAGACTCTTGGTCTAACCTTGCTGAAAGAGAAACTACTGAAAGTTTCACAGGTGGCTTACATGAAAGCAGAAACAGGTCAACAGTCAACACCAAAGATTTTTTTAAAAACTAGTATTTCCCTTTCTTACCATTAACTGCTAGAAAAGACACTGGAAGAAAACAAGATGAAAAAAAATCAGGGATCTTTCGGCAACCTCTTGCTTTAAAAATAACACATGCACTTTTAACAGCTATGACTTAAAATCAGTTTCAAGCTCTTTCTGGAAATTTTTGTAACTATTTGAACATTACTGCTTAAAATCAAAGTTAACAATAAATTCTGTACAACACATTAAACTTGGAGTGAAAGCTCACAAACAGCAGCTGTTTCTGCTGGCCTTTACATGTACAAATTAAGATGCAATCTCCATTCTACTGAGTACAAAGTCTGTCAGTTAGGCTTCAAACTAGGATCTTACATGCCTTTGCATTGGAAACTCAGTTCTCCAGACAGATTACCTCATGCCCAAGACAGCTATTTCCACCAGAAAAGTTCTGGATGACTCAGTGCTTTCTCCAGGTTTCCAACAGCCCACTCTCACCCCGGCAGCTACAGGACTTGGCACAGCCTCCCACAAAAAGTGGGCAAAGCATCTGCTCGGCTCCTGCAGTCCCCACCTACAGCTCTTTGCTGGCACATCCCTGTGATCTCTCCACAATATGCTGCACTTATGCTGAAGTGTTGCACAATGTAGCACTGCATGCAGCATTTTGGGAAAAGCCCACCTGCTTTACCACAGAATACAACAATTTTTGCCTACTAGATTGGTGTTACTGCGCACAAACCGATGGCTCTATCCAATACAGGTGGTGATGAGTCTTTAAATCGTAACAAATCACTTGTAAAGCAAAACAAGTTTACTTATGTAATCAAACCCTTTTTACTTAATAAGAAACACTGAAATGTGACATGCACAAACCCCTCATTTTGTGTAAAAGTGTTTAAAAGGCCTCTCTTAAATCTGAAGCAGATTTTAAAAATCATCAGAAATTTAGAAGCAACAAAAAACCTTCTATATATCCACGTAGATTAACCAAATTATTTTTAGAATAAATTGCATTTTTCATGAAAACTAAATAGGACTTTGCATTTACAGAATTCCTTAGTTTTACAGCAGCAAGTATTGTTAGCCCGGCACGGAAGATGAGGTTCCTAAGAAACCAAACATGAAACTGGTTTTCACCCTTACTAATCTGTGAACCACCCTTAGCAGTCTGTGGCAGAGTATGAAAAAGGTTTTTTTACCTACAAGTCTTTGCTCTCGGTGCTAGGAAAAAGCACAGACCGAAACACACCCTGGCATTCTTTGTAAATGACACTGGCACTACAGAGATGTCATGAGTAACTCTCTGTCTGCTGTGATGCTGGCTGTGGGATGTAACAGATTGATCTCTTCCACTGGGCTCAGTAGGAGAGGAGGATTTTCCAGTTGTAACAAGTGAATTTTCATTTCAAAAGCACTCACTGTATCCCTCAAGTTTTGGTTGGCAGATAAAGATTTTTTTATTTTCAGTCCATCAATTTATCGTCAAAATAAACCCAGTTATGAGAAAGTTGATGCATAATATAAACATGTATCCATGATGGTTCCTCATCAAGTTCACTTTAACAAGCTTTCTCTCTTCAGCAAACTCTAGAATCAGCTTTTTCACTTCAGCTATGAAGGTGCTTGCCAGCTATCAGAGCACTTCAAAAGGACCAAGCTCAACTATCTCATTCCTTTTGCATATGACAAATATATGGCAAATTTCAAAGCTAAACTAGTTCAAACACCTGCTGCCAGCAGGAGACACATTTAGGTTCTGCTTTTCCTCATCCTCATTTTATGAAGAAAAGAAATAAAAATCAGGAAAAAAACACATATCTAGAGTCCAGGCTCTAAAATAAAAAAAAATTGGGCAGGAATGCTGGACAAATAATTGAAGAAATGAAAGTAAGCTCTCCCTTATTACTGGAAACAAACAAAGAAAAAGTCAATGAAAACATGTAAGTAATTATTTTTCAGTAAGTTATACAGGCCCAGTTAAACACGGCTGTGTAGGTTTAGATTAGATATTAGGAGACAATCTTTACTGTGAGGGTGGTGAGGCACTGGAACACGTTGCCCAGAGAAGCTGTGGATGCCCCACCCCTGGAAGCATTCAAGTCCAGGTTGGATGGGGCTCTGAGCAGCCTGCCTAGTGTAAGGATCCCTGCCCACATCAGGGGAGTTGGAACGAAATGATCTTCAAGGTTCCTTCAAACCCAAACCGTTCTACGATCCCCCTCTTCCATATGGGTGGCCAAAAGCACAGAAGTACAGCCACGAGCTTGTGTGGTAGCAATTTCCAGGTTGGAAATAATGGACATTGTAATTTTCCCAGCAGTGCCCAGAGCACAAAGCAAATCTGAAAAGGGCTGAGGGAGCAAAGTCAGGCCAGGGCTCCTCCTCTGTAGCATCACTCCCCAGAACTCGCTGCAAGGCCATTTTCCAGGAGGAAAGCAAGCTTGGGCAGCGTTCAGGGCTGCACCGCCTTAGGCCCTGGGCTGCACCAGTACATGCAAGGGAAGCATGTTCAGAGTTTACCTTCACCCAGTAAAACTCCTTGCATTGCTCTCTTCATAGAGGAGAGCTATTTCTGACTGAAAAGTATTACAATTTCTGTCACAAGGACGTTCTGGGTCCTTGGGAAATATACTTTCTCTGTTTAGGAGAAATAAGAAATAACTAGTGGTAAGCCTCCAGTTTTGCTTCCTGAATTTCCAGGAGCCTTTCTGAGGCATCACAGTGGCACTTGTTACTCCACCAAGGCTCCTGGTACTGGACATTCCTTCCTGATTGTAACTGGAACATTTTTTTATTCCACTGCTATTTTGTCACAATCTGACACTGTGTGAAAAAACCTGTGGGCTGCAGATCTGTGATTCCGGCAGATGATGCTGCAATGCATTCATCACTGCTAACGGAGGGAAAGGGATAAAATTTCCTCATAAATCTACCCCTGTAACAAGAGCCTTGTGTAGACAGCATGTTACAGAGTAAGAGTTCTTTCGCTCTGGCATATTTATTCAGCTTCCCTTGCTTAGATGAGCCCTAATATTTACTGATCTTAGCTTCTGTGATTATTGGCCATGGAGTTTACAGAAAGTGTTATAAAGCAACCTTTTATAAAAATGACAGTAAGAAAGACAAAGTGCAAAAGTTAATTATGCTGTTAATTTGCTACTATGTGGGGGAAAAAATGAAAAATTGGCTTGTGATGACTAACAGGGCCACCGTTTACACCAGAAAACAACCAACCTGATTTATGTCAATATTCTCAGAAACCAACAAATACCCAGGTAGCTTCTTGAAGTCTTAAAAGTTATTTTATTATCATCCTTTTGATATAAATAATTTTTAACAACAGAGTTCTGCCATTTTAGATGCTAGGGGGGTTGTTGGTTGCATTTTGTGTTGGGGTTTTTTTCCAGAAAAAATAAATCTGGATTGTAGTCTTCAAAATTTGGCAAACTCTGTGAAACCCTGATGGAAAAGTGCCTGATTTTAGCAGCTAATATTCTCTCAACTTTCTGCATTTAAGATACAAAGCTTATGTGATAACCAGCAGTAAATCTCAATTGTACTTTTGCTTCAGACAGCAATGGTTAAATCATGTCAGTATAAAGCAGAAGAAAATAAAGGTAAATGGGTAGAGAGTGATCAACATTGGTAGAGCAACAACCGCATATCCAAACATTGCAACATTGGCTTCAGAAATTTTCAATGGTATGCAAAAATTTTAAATAAAATTTGGTATTGTACCTTAATAATTTATTTTTAGTCAGGTAGAAATGCAGACCTATATGGTTGGAGAAAGTCTATTTTTTCACACTCATATATGTTTGAAATATAGATGCACTTTAGAAAATACCCCTCATATCATCTTACACATTAGAAAGAAAAGAAGTGATTATTATGCCTAGCAAGATAGTATAATATTTGAAGGAGAGGAAGTTAAACTGGTGCAGAGGCTAATAAAATCAAACTTCATGCGTAAGAGGAAGAAGTGAATCATACAACAGCTATATGACTCAATAATAATGATGGAGATAACTGAACCAGACAAATCCTTTGTCTCCACAGCAGATGGGAGTGGATCCAGAAGGCTTTCAAGAGATGTTTTGCCTTTAAATAAGGCAGCTCCAGACAAAAAAAATCGCATATGGACATTGACCCTGACACTGCAAACCACAGTACAGCCATACAGCTGTGAGACACAGAACAGCCTTCGTAAGACAGAAATGGTTAATAAAAAAATCTGTAAAGGTTTTTAGGCCTGCTTGGAGGCACACACTGCAGTGTTCTAAAACCAGGTATTTTTCCTCATATAGGGAACAAACATAATGCTTTTTATCTTCTCAGCTTTTCTTAGAGCTTCCACTGGGTTTTCCCTCCAAAGAGCAGTAAGACATTCCTGCATTTACAGAAAGGACTTGTGCATATGGTCTCAGTCAAGAACAACAGAAATTGCAACCCTGACTTTGAACAGCACCTCTAAGTGCAGAAAGTCAACTGGCAGCTGAGCAACCACCTATTTTATAATGAGCTCTATGTATGGCAATAGAGCTCTGTGCAATTTGGTAGAAAATGAACGTACCTAGGGTTTAGTCTAAGTGCACACAGACAGGCTACTTCAAAGTAACAAGGCAGGTTCCTCACAAAAGGGCAAATAATAGCCATGTTCTACTATTATACCCACTATGCCTCCAATATGCCAAGGACATTAAAGGGCAATGACCAGCAGGGTCAGTAACGAAGGAATAATTCCTAGCACTGTCTAATTACTGTTTCCTCCGAGCAATACAAAGCAGCTTCAGAAAATCCGTCTTCTGTGGTCCCTTTCATCTCACTTGAAACTTCCTTTCTCTTTTATGTTACTAGCAGTACATCAGACAGCCTCTTTTTTGACAATTCACGGGAAACATCATGTTAGTGAAAAGGTATGTCTTACCCAAGGACAAATTTATTCACTAATAAAAGTCCAAAGGGCTTTTGTTACTTCTGTTGGTGGTATCTGGCATCAGTCTGAACACTTTCACCACAATTCCTATATAGTCATTTATATTTTTTAGTAAGCATAATGAAACACTGGGAGCTGAGATTTTGCCACACTTCTGAAATTCAAACCAATATTAAAGCACTTAAACCAGGAGGAAAACAGTGCCCCACCTTCCAGATTTACTGCATTTTTTTCAATTTTATGCAGGTGAAGAAGGCTGGCAAAGTATAACAAGGAGGTATAATAAAACCTGGCATGTTTTAAAATCTGGATTGATACATTTTGTACCATTATTCAAAATATTCTGAGATTCGTGAAATTACTTTTCTCATACATACTGCCATTATTCATGTCTAGAGAGCCCATGAAGTAGCTAAGTAGCCAGCCCACAGAAGAGAGCATACTACAGCCAAAAGGCATCTCCTGAGAAGTCCTACAGCAATATTTTCACTTGAGGCATTTGGGGTATTTTGAGAAGAAAAACTTCTCTAAATGAAGAAAAAGGGAACCTAGGAAATAATAATGCCAATCAAATAGGAAGATGATGTGGTGCCTGATCCAAAATGCATCTATTAAGCTCTTAATTCAAGAACAGTAATTCAACAAACAACAGGAAAAGAACTGAGTAGTAGTCTGGGTACAAGATCTTTTCTAACTGTATACAAGCACTTCTCTACCATTGTGTTTGTATGTGGATATATGTATCTTATAAAAAGGCAGGAACATCCCTCATTGAAAGGCTCAAGCAACAAGGAGGTCATCCCCAGGTCATGAAAACTATTTTCGTGTTTCTTTTCACTAACATCGTCTTTGATCTAAAGCACACTTCTAATTTTAACTAAAGAAATTGCATTTGCAGATACTCAAAATCATATGAAAAGACAGATTTGGCACAGATCACAAACAAAATCAAAACCACATGATTACAAGGGAGACAGAGAAAAAACCTTTTGGGGAGTGACCCAGTATTCCCTGTTTTTATTAACCCTGTTACACCTTATGATGCAGTAGTTCAGTATTTAATTAAACAATCTGAAAGAAAATCCTTTTCATGAAATGATTAATTTTTTGCATTAAAAGACAAAGCTGTTTGTATTGTTTCACAAAATATTAGCTATCCAGTCTTTGACATATTTTCTACTTCTTTTTTTATATGTATTTCACTTTTTCTTTCAACCTGGTTTTAACTTTTATGATCACAGTGTGATGACTGCCAAAAGCATGCTTCAGGATATTTTTTCCAGCAGTCTGCTAAACTATAAGAAAAAAGAAATAGTTATAAAATGTAACTAATCTAAAAAAATGTGTTCAGATTTTAGGAACACAGAAATGGGAAGGCAAAGGGACTGCAGATTACCACATTGACCATTAAGAACTGCACCTAATAAAAGGCAACAAATTTGGGCAAGAGCAGCCAACACATAAAACTCACCAAGACACACTACTAACCAGCACGAAGGAACTCTACTTTTCTCCCCAAACAACCCAGTGATATTTGACCTGATTCTAACCGCAGAACCATTCTTCTTCCATATGCATACAACAAGGACATTTTTCCCTTTAGTTGCAGCAAAAACCACCATTGAAATTGCACTGAGAACTCAGTTTTATCTTGTTTTCCTTTATGTAGGACTTGAACCATTAAACATATACGTTTCTTCAGCATATTAGCACCAGAGGGGTTAGTCTGGAATGTCAAGTCAAGCACATACTCAGGAGTTTGACAGAACAAGGCATTACAGACTCAAGCAAAATCCAACTTTGAGAAAAAATTTTCCACTGACTCCTGTAAATTCTCAATCAAGTCTTTATGGCTGAAAAGTTTCTTTCTGGATGCAATTTTTCTATATTTGGTTTCCATCCACATTTAACAATTTGTTATTTTTTAAGCAAAAGCTTGTCACCTATTTATAAATTATCTGAGGCTAAAAAAGCATAGGCCCTATATATATATAAAAGACAGCTCTTTTCTTTTCAAGGTGTTTTCCTTGCATTTGTGTACCTAGAAAAATTAATTTTTCATGCTAGAATTCTCCAGGTGGCTTGCTTTTCACTGAGGCCTTCTCTTCAAACCAGGTATGAACCAGAAGATTTTAAAAAGCTTGACAAGACCATCTTGCAATATGAAATTTAGAATCCTACTAGAAAAAGTGTGCATGAGGTATCGGTGTGGGGCACACGGGTGTAGTGGGATGTCCATGCTTAACTGCCTGCTGTGCAGACTCCCACCTGGGAAGCACCTGAAGAAAAGAACACTGAGGTTACTACAACATTATGCCTTTTATTTCTGATTTTGCTTAAAAAGGAAGTCATAAAGTAAAATCACATCTATGTTACACTATTGCTATGCTAAGACAACTATTTCAAACTCCCCCATGTTAGAGAATTACACTTTTTTTATAGAGGGAAACCAAAGCAGCACTTAGCAATAAGGCTATGCTGGGGCCAAATGCATTCCAGGATGCCAGGGTAAGCTTTATGTCCCCCACTGGACCTGGTAGCCTAGTACTGCAACCCCATGAAAGTGATGAACTCAAAACCAAGGTTTGCTCATAAAATATTTCACATTGGGAACAATGCTGTTATCCCATCTCACACTATACAGAAGGCCCCAGTAGATCTAAATAATCAACTCAACATGTCAAAGGAAGTACGATATGAGGGCAAACCTAAGTGAAAAAACAAGTCCAAGAGATGATTTCAGGAACTGTGAGTTTCCTGACTAGGAACAGCTTCCAGACTTCCATCAAGATCTTGTTCTGTCACGGCTGCATAACTTACAAACTACCAAGCTAAAAGATAACACTGTAATGTAGGAAACCAGACTTTATCAGGCTTTCTGAGCTATGTATTATACACGCCTGCTATGAGCATTTCATGCTTTGGCTCACAGCTTTTTTGAATAGGCAAAAATAGTCAAACCATGATGTTTTTCCCCAGAACAAGAAAGGTTCCTATTTTAGATTGCTTGTCAATGGAAAGTGGCTTGAGTCCTATCAAGAAGTATGAAAAATCACTTTACTATACTGATCACTAAACAATGGACATTAAAAAACACCAAACAAAAAGCCTCCCAAAGCCCCCAAAACCACACAGTAAAAAATCCAACACATCAGTGAGAGCTGGTAGACTCTCCTTGCCAACATGCACACAAGCACGATTACATGGGATAGTCACAGTGCAGAGAGCCATTCTGGGATCTTAACCATGGTTTACTCGAAGCTGCCACTCCAGCAGTGCAAGACTTCCCATACAAGCATTAATACCATTGTCACAAAGCCTGTGCCAGCCTCCAGAATGGGACAGACACCACTGTGCCATCGCTGAACAAAGACTGTACCTGCTCTCAAAGCATCTGCTATGTAAGCAAAAAAAAAGAAAAAAAAAAGAGACTAGAAGCATATGGCAAGCACAGGGCAGGCCATGAACTCACCACAGATCTCATTAACCCCTTTTCCTCCCTCACCTTTAAGAACTGCTGTGACTAAAGTAAGTATTAAGGAGAGATCTGAGGAAGGATATCAAGCATGGCCTCTGACACTGCTGTGGGCAATTTGTTTGCTACCAAAGATGTTACAAGAGCAAGTGCAAGAAAGGTGGCTTGAAAATTTGCTCAGTGGACAACAGAAGTAATCATTAATAGATCAGAAGTACAAATTAATATTTTAACTAACCTTCCACTGAGGTTTTAACATTTACTATTATTTTGTCTGTTAATGTTTCAACAGCAACAAAATCAAGTACCAATTCTAAATTATGCTCCAAGCCTCCAAACCTCCAAAACAGGCAGAATAAGCAATATTCAGCTCAAATAGATAACTGAATATGAGTGGGGGTTTTTTTTAAGGAACATTTCAAAATGAAGCAACAGACAGGATAGTGTAAGAAAAGCAAGACTGAGCAAAATGAAACCACTTCACTGAACAGTTAATATAAAAGCAAGTGAATACTGTCAGAGAAAAACATACATAGTACTCACTACTCATTACATTGACATTTTTCTTGGGTATACTGCTAATATGGTCCCACCAAAAAAAAAAAATTTAAGAGCTTTTTAACATTTTTTAAAGTTCGGGCAGCTGTTTTGCAGAGCTTTTTCTTCATGGATTTTCACTACAGAAATATCCTAACAGATGTAATTTTGGTATCACATCAGTGCACACAAGGGAAAGCAGGATGACGCGTGATGTTCAGTTGTTATGTGCTTATCGCTTGGCTTTATAGCTACATGTTTCTATTTAAATGAAAGAAGGAAATGTCCTATCTTATGGTTTTATTTTAGGATTGCTGAATTGGGATTACAGTCACACAAATACACCTACAAAGGAAGACACAAGTTTTGTGAAAACAATGTCACACCTGGTGAACATAACTTTTCTCGGGTAAATTACACAGAATTAAAGAGGAAACTGCATTTTTATTATGCCCATACTATTTAGGTTCATTTAAATCCCATGAATGTTCTAAATCAACACACAAGAGTGAAAGACAGCTATTTTTTAACCAGTTAAGTAAGAAAGCCAGAGAAGCAGATAATATCTGCACAGAAATTTTGTCTTCTCCTCCTGCCAGAATATTTTGCTCTAAAGTAGAACTAGACAAAGTTTCTTTTTCCCCACAAGTGAACAACATAAGAGACTGCAAGCATCCTGGAAAGTACCTGTCACAGGCAATGGTCCATGCCACAATAATTTAATTTTTAAAGTGAATATGGCTGTTACATTCATCAGTAAGAGAGTAAATGCTGATATTCAAATGTATTATGACAGTTCAGATTCACATCTTTATTGACATAGAGATTAGAGTATCACGGTTCCTCTTTGAACATGCAAACTCAAAAAGCACTTCTGGCTTTTGTGAAGGGTTGGAGACGTTAATTCATAAAAAAACCAAAATTTTACAGAATACGGAAATGTTTTAGCACTTCTGAGATTTGACAAAACTGTGTCAAACCACATTACTCCAAATTCTGTGCCAAATTGCCTACAAACTGAAGAAGGATTATTGTCTGAAGGACTAGAGACTAGAGTACAATACTACACTTAAACATGTTATTGACAGTGAACAGAAAAGTAGCTTGAAGTAAGTTTAAAGAGCTGGCATAAAGATCACCATACCGGTTCACAACAGTGATTGACTGATTGATTGATTGATTGATGTGTTTATTCTAACTTCACTACTCACATTTTAATAAAAGGAAGGCCCAGATGTTTGAAAGCGCAAAACCTCCACACTTCAAATGCATAAGGACATATGAAAGAAACAAGTGTTAAGATTTGGAAAAGTGACATTTTCTGGGTTTTATTGTTTCTTTTTTTCCATTACATGTGGGATTTTTTTCCATTACATCCATCTAGCTATTTCATACAGAGAGTTTTGCTCTTTAAAATTATTCTGTGCTGGACTTTTTGTTATTATTAATTTGGTGGGTTTACTCATTCAGTTCTGTGGTATGGGATTACTCTATTACTCCTAGATTTGACTGCAATTAGTTACGAAGGAATAACAGATGTAAAGAGATGGGCACAGCCAAGTATGGGTGGCAGCAAATCACAGAAGCAGCCCACGAACTGTTCTAATGAGCACCAGGTAACACAGATGTGCATTCCATAAATAATGCACTCTGAAGATACACTACTTTCAGTGACACTGTACATTTCAGAGGTCTAAAGAGACATGACAGATTCCCCTCAGAGCACATTTTCAGTTAGATGTATTTTTTCTGTCAAATGTAGGAAATTGAGATTTTACTTTGGCGTCAATATTCTATGCCTGGAGCTACTGGATACTGAACCTGACACATTTTGCTGACACAAATTTTTAGCACTACTTTTTCCTTACAGAAACTTTGATGTAGGTAATTTCAAAGAATTATTCTGGAAGCAGAATCCTGTTAAACCCCACTTCTTTTTGAGTTCAAGTCTCTCCACTGGATCTGTACATTGCAAAAATGATCCAAAAAGCAATGAAGCAAGCCAAAAGCATCCAATCAAGGTTTACACAGCAGAGTTATAAATCCTACTTTACATCACAGTGAACACAAACTTCATTTCTCCTCATACAGGCTTAAGGAGGGGATAGAAAAACACGCTTTTTCTCCTTTAAAATTTATAAGGCTATGGCATTGTAATTATTTTTATCAACCTATATCCTATACATAAGGTATAGCATTATGACAAAGTGTCTTTTTTCCAAGATATTTTTCCATACTACCCATGAACTTCCAAGCACTTATCTTCAAAAACACATGTGCATTTTTAATTTATCTCACCATTTACAGAATGTTAGAAACGGAAGACAGAGGCATATTTAAACTACTTACGTGGAAGAGAAGTTTATTTTAAAAAATGAAGAAAAACCTTAGCACATGGAAACACAAATGACGCTGTGCTCCTGTAGCACTTACATGTCCTTCATTCTGGGGAACAGGAGGTCAGGATTTCCTGAGGTTAAAATACAATATAGAAGATAATCACTCTTGAGTTTTGCCACTGAATCAAAATATTTCAGAAGTTATTGTGGATTTTAGGGTGAGTTAAGAGCTAAGCTGCCATATGAGGTCAAATAATAAAGGCAATTATAGAGAAGAATACAAGACCAGTGTAAGCTACCCTAAGCAGACAATAAGATGAAACATGAAATAATATACCATGTCAGCCTCTGAAAGAAACAAGCTGCAAGGCTTGTGAGTGAACAAAGGCAGCAGTCTCACAGCATTGCAGTGACTAGAAAACACCACTTTGAAATTCAGTCACTTGCCCAGAAGGCTATTCCATGATTCAAGGTGATGCTTTTGAGAACAGCAGAGAAATACTTTGAAGAAATTGGAGGTCCTCTAAAGAGGGTGAGGGAGAAGGAATTTTTATCACATGGGACCAAGAAGGAGAGAGGACAACAGGTAAAAGCTGTAAACCTGGCAGCCTGAGCTCAAACAATGCATTCCTCTGAAGCCTGAGAAACAGAGGTGCCAATCCTGCTAGATTTTTTCCTGTGAGTTTTTTTTTTTTTACATGACTGTTTTCTTACTTCATGTTTTCACCTTTTTCTTATAAACCATCTCCTCACTACTAAGTATATACAGTTAATTACTTTCTCTCTGATGAGGTATTCCACACTAAATAGTAGTTTCCACATGTGACCTCGCCACTGCTTAATCCTTAGCCTTTGCTTTCTGTCCATTCATCCTGAAAAATAATCAGTTTGGCACAGTAATAGCACCAATGCACTGGAGACCTGTTGGACACCCAAGGCGGCAGCAGCAGCAGCAGCAGCAGCTATGTGTCCTGGGTTACTGCCAAATTAATATATTTGCATTTATATTATTTATGTGCTTGACAAGCACTAAAGTAAAACCTGTGCTTGGCCTCCCAGAGGACCATAACACTGGAGTTGTTTATTCAAACACTTGGAAATGATGGAACATCACATGCATTGGAACAGTGCTGGGACACGAACTGTCCCAGTTTATGTGTCAAAAGGTGACATTATTTTAGCTGCTGCCTCTACAGGCTGAGTGCTTTAGAACTTAGTGCTCCTCTGAGCCATTTTTTAACCTTCCTCTCTTACATTTTTCCATTATATCCATCATCACTGTATTCTTACCTCTGGAAATACCTTGTAACCAATTTCTACTTTCACTTAAATCAGTGAAAAGCAGTGCACTGCATAACTGTTTGTACAAAAGCCAGTCCATTTCCTCCACTGCTGTGTTGACTTTACTATCCAGGAACAAAGCATTCATCTTTGTTGCAAGTGAAATAAACTTGAATTAAGTAAAAAGTATCCTTAACAGTGATGTTTTGGTCCATGATATGGACCAAAACTACATTTCAATTACAGATTATTCTCAAAAGTCAAATTAATACAGAAATTATATATACTGTGATTTCACTTTTACTGGAATTATGAAGAGTTTTGCCCAGTTCTTTCTCTTCTGATCATTCTAAAAATGGTAACACTTGATTAATTAACTAAAAACACTTCTTAATTCATTGTTTGCATTCCACTTATCAGTGAAATGAAATTCCAGAGTCTATCTACAAACATTGCTTATGATTCATGGTTCCTGAGGAAATTTCACAGAGACACAGGTCTGAAACCATAATTATGATATTATGACAACTTTATGAGTTGACATGTCAAACACAGTCCAGCACTTCCATGGGAAAAATGAAAAGGTCAGGAATTTCCCTCCAGAGTTGTGATTAAAAAAAAAAACCAAAACCAAACATAAAAACAACTTAAAGAAGCAAAGAACAGAGAAAGAACTTTAAAACTTTAATTAAGTTTTATACTAATTTCCAAAGTATTCCTTGAGGAAAGAAAACATATTTTTAAAGAAATCATAAGAGTTATATTCAATTTGACTACTTTAATAAATTATATTTATTTTGTTAGGGAAATGTGAAAAACCTCCGTTTTAAGAAGTTTAATAACACAATGGTATCAAAAAAAATGAGAACAATCAAATTCATCTTTGTGCTATCAGCTAGAGACATTATTTCATACGAAAATATCAAGGAAAACCAAACAACAATAATGTCATCATAATTTCAACAAAGATGACTTCTTTTCTTGCCTCTTTTCATAGAACACCTGATATTATAATACCTCTAATCCCACTGGGAATGAATGTGTCACACTGTTGAAGAGCATCTCTTTCTGAGGGTGTCAACCTCCAAATTATTAGGAAATGTAATGAATTCATATCTGTCCTCATTAAAAACTCTGTGACATTTCCTTTAATGAATGGGTTATTTATCCTACTCCTTTCTTCAGCTTTCAATTTGAACAGCCCCACTGCACAAGAATGTCAGTGGAGGTGTGAAAACAGCATGGACAAGTTTAACCTACTTAAGTGGGTGACAACAGTGATGGACATGTAGGTTTAAGCACAGGCTAGCACTACAAATAAGCACTGAAAAATTCCACTTAAAACACCCTCAGGAATAGCTCTTTTAACAGAGGGGGAAACCTCTGGAAACATATTTGCGGCTCTACCACTGGATTTAGCCACTTGACTAAGCAAAGTATAGTTTCTGGTACAACTGTAGTTTTAGTTATTTAGTGGATACCCTACAAAGGGTTGGGTTCGTGCATCTCGCTTCTAAAGAAATCTGTCCTCCACACACATAATTACCCATCTATCAATAATTTAAAAGAATGAAACTGTCCTTGAATGTCGTCTTAACTCTCACGCGACTTTAGAGTCCGTTTGAATCTTGGTAAACAGGCTTGCCATGATTCTTCAGAGTAAATACGACTGAACAGATCTCAAAACAGACAGATCTTTTTAACTGGCATCAAAATACTCCTTTGTCTTTTGATATAGCCTACAGAAAATCCTTCCTAGAATAGTGGGCACTCAGTAAACATTTTCTGCTACCACACTATAATTGTTCACATAGCAACACATTAGCACTCTTGGGAGAATTCTGTTTCTTTTTATCTAAAGAACTTTCACAGACTTTAACATTAGCTAGATTCTTTCATGTCTTTTCTCTATTTGCAAAGAACTAAATAAAACAGTTATTCAAGTTGCACTATATCCCTCTAAAGTATCTGCTCTTACCCCTTCAATACATGAGAAAGTTTTAGAAAGTTACCTTTAGTACTTTTGTTCCCATTCTCTAAGACCACTTCCTTTTTAAAGTTATTTATGTTTTTCCCCTTTGAAATTACTGAATTGCAGACAAAGCAAGCTCTTGACTTGAACATAGTTTAAGCGTAGCAGATCTTTGAAGCCTTTGAGCCTAATGTGAACATTTGAAACGCTGTTTTCTGGGGTATCTTTCATTTGGCCACCTACCAAAGGTTTTCTGGTTCGCCTTGATCCTCTGGTGAGACAGGATCACTGTGTCCACAGTGTTACAGATACTGACCCCACTCTTGCAAGTCAAGCAAACAGGCTGGCCTGAGAAACCTTCTCTGAGTGCACTGTAATTTTTACAGAGTTGATAAAAAGTTCAAAAGATCTTTTTCTGTAACATGTAATAATGCTTCAAGTTTTCAAAAATGGGTCAACATATGCCAGGAAATCACATGAAAAAAGACTTGGTAAACAACTGGTTAATTTCAATGCACCAATGGCAAGAATGTCAAACTGAGACTTGAATTTCAACTACACCGTCATGTTTCAAACTGATTCATAATTTTATGTGTTTATTCATTTTTATTAAAACTTATTTTTTTCCCCCTAATATAATTTGATTAAACATTTTTTTTCAAGTGGAACATTGCCACTGAAGAATTATGACCACTCCAGGAAAGTCCGCTCCACAGCATCTTGACTGAACCAGAAAATCAAGGAATACAAACAAAAGGCAGCAGACTTTTGATTTTTGACATTTTGTAAGTCCAAAAAAAATTTTTCTTTAAAACCATCAAGACTGTCATGTTTTTTTAGATAGATATTTTTTCTCTTTTTTTTGTAATTTTCACAGAACAATATCCAAAGAAATTCTTAAAAATACATTTTTGCTTTTCAAAGCTAAAAATAAGAAGCAGTTTGAAAAGAGTTTCTCCTTGTTTGCTTTTGCTGTTTAGTATTCAGTTATTGGGGTATTTTTAATCCCCCAAGAATTTAGCAAAAAAAGACTGGTCTTTGAAGTAGTCTGAAATTTTAATTGCTACTAGGAATAGACAAGTAAATAAGAAAGAAAAATCAGAGTATTGATTTTGCACATGCTGAAGATCATGAAAGCTTTGCCAATAACATCAGTAAAGGCGAAATGTCCCAATTTATTGTGCATGTCACAATGGCCACAATTGTCTGTGTATGACTAGAAACGGGAAAAGCACGGGCTTCACACATTGTATCTGTCATTAAACCTCTTAATGTGCACACTGTTAACAATACAAAACAACTTACAACACGAGATCGGGGATAATTATGTGCTAATTTGTATCTGCATATTATATTCAGATGATCTGGGATTCATTTGTTTATCAAACAGGAGAATTGACAAAATCTCACAGTCATTGGTGCTGTGCTTCTTTTCACATTGTCATACTACTGCTTTACAAAAAGGTAGTTGTAGCATGAATATGAAGGACAGGTAGGTTTACCAAGCATCTGTTTTAATGTAGACTCCTATCTAAGATAAGGAGTAGAGCAAGTCTTTCAAGACTTTTAATTTTACTTTCTCTTACTGAGCATTCCAGGAGCTTTAAAGATCAGCTCAGCAATGATTCCACAGATCAGTGCACCTTCACTTCCACATTGATAAGTTCCTGCTACGGATCCCAAGAAACAGATTCTCTACAGCCAACAGTTGAGAGATTTGATTTTCCCTTTCTATGAGGACCTTTAGGAAGATTTCTGATATAAAATGTGCACAGATATGTGAATATGTACATACATTAACATGATTTTAATTTACAGTAAGTTATTTCATATTATTATTAATGGCTTATGAAGACACATATATCCCACCCTTGAGTCTTGCTTTCATAGTACTTAATAGTTTAAGCAATATATTAAACTCTGGATCCCTTGATGTCACTGGCAAAACTTCAATTGACTTCATTGTGTGCAGAACTGAAACCCATACAGATTTTCATGCTATTTAATTTTGACTGCTTTCCTGGAAGATGCATTCATCATTGCAAGTCAGTTAATGGGAAAGCTGGAAGAAGCAACTCTTGACATACATTTCTTGAAATGCACTTATGCATGTCTGATAAACTGCTTCAAAAATTAAACAAGGGGTACCCAATTTGCCAAGTAAACACAAAGAGAAATTATTCTGCATTAATTTAGATGTATTTTTAAACAACAAAGAGTAACAAGGGTAACCAAAGGGAAAGTAACAGAAAAGCAGGATGACTGAATTGAAATGGACCTATCTCTCACCTGAAGCAATCACAGGGAAGAGTTTGATCCACACCCCTGTTGACTCTGCACATGAAAATCTCAACAAATAAAACGGTGTTTTTCTGTAAAAGTATTAATGGTGAAATTATCACGATATTTTGTTTGCTTGCTTCCATTCCTAGACACTAGGTTAGAGCCGGTACACTTACTATCTCTTGTAATACCATGCTCTTTTGCTCAGAGGTTTTCATTTAGACAAACTGCAAAGACAGATCCCAGTTCATAAGGGACTGCAGCAAACATCTCACCATCTGCTGAACCACTGATGTCATCATTTGTGTATTCCTTTTATGTATCTAAATGTAAACGTGATTTCTATCTCTGTTCAAAGCTTTGAAAGGGACATTTAATGACAGAGCCATAAATAGCAGAGGAGGATCCCTATCTGTGGTTTCTCCCTGGTCTTTTCAATGTACATTTCCTTTTACAGCTGCAGCTGCTTCAGTTTTTCTGAGATTCTGCTGGAGAATCTCCTACAGAAAGGGTTTCTGCTCTAAACCACAATGTTATAAACAGACTGCTGACTAATGTGCCGTGTTCTTCTTGTACATTACAACTACAGCTTCCTCCTAGACAGTACAATCTTGATACACCCTATAATGAAGTCTTTAAGGCTGAAGAAAACAGCAAGTCAACAGCAAAGCCACATTTTTTTAGTCTTCTCTGTTTCCTCTCCTCTATTTCACCCTTGCTCTATTTTGAGAGCCTGCTTTTAAAAGACAACTGCAGTGACTAAAAAAAGGTGTAAAAAAAGGATAGAAATAACAGCAAAATGAAAGGAGGAAGAAAAAAAGAATAAGAAAAATGGTTTAAATGAATTTTTGCATTAAAATATATACATTCCATTCACACCTTTCTAGGAATATGGAATCATATTTTAGTAATCCACTGAAGATAGAAAATGTATTGTTAAAATAAATCTATTGTATCTACAGAGAAATTGCAGTGGTATTTTGAGAACATTAGCCGCCTATGGCTGGTTGTTTCAAAAGCACATTTCCATGTCATTAGTTTTCAGGGTTACTGGTAAAATATATCACAAAACTTAAGATGCATTCATCTGTGTTCATTCCACTCCACATTAATAGTAAATTTAAAGAATTGTGTTGGGCACTCCAGACAAGAAAGCCTCATTGCAACTATTTCAATTTCAGACAGTCAAGTCACCAGACTTTGCAACTCAGCAGAATGCTATGTAGCACAACCATTGCTATTTCAGATGCTATTGTTTCTCAATTCTATCACCTTTTTCACACTGAAATATTCAGTGAATAGCTTAATCAGCTGCAGTCAGCTCATTTAAATGCTATGGAAATGCAGCAAGAATGGAAGTAGCATGCTATCGCTGAAAATGAATGGAATGGAGAAAAAACAAAAGTTAATTCCTAGACTATAAATAACTGGTATGTCAAATGTCAGTATCTGGAGAACTGAAACAAATGAAATAATGTGAAGGAATGAAGAAGCATCTGGCCAAAATCAGCAGCTTCAGAAATGACATTTTTAAGCATAAATAATAAAATGGAAACCTAACAGTTATAGATATGCCTACACTGCCTAAGGGCACCCAGAAAACCCCTGCACCAAGCAGTGTAGGTGGCTTACACCCTTAGCTCCTCAGGGTCAGTCCCTCCTGATCCTCTCCCACGGATAGAGAAGGCTACTCCTGGAAGTAGAAGGCTACTCCCTACAGGGTTTTTAGGAAGTCATTATTTGTGGGTTTATCTGGGTCAAAGGGCCCACAGTCATGCAGGGGTAATGTCACAGCCTCTCAGGCTGATTTTAATACTTTTCCACATTGTGGAAGTGCGTGGCATACACTGGATGTGTTGTGAGGGTAGATAGATGTATGGGATGCTAAAAGACATGACAAGGTAATGCTGGACAACTCCTCAGGGGTAACAGCAGCAAACAGTTCTGTGGCAGTAACATCTGTATCACCACAAGGTGGGTCTTGGGGTGAACTGACACCCAAAACTGCACCCAAGCTTTGTTTCAGAGAGAACTGAATGACAGCGTTAAAAACATGCAAACAAAACAGGGAACAAACTGACTTGCAAACTAGGAATTGGAGGTTGGGAGCGGGCTGGGAAGACAAGTTATTTGGCTTTCTTCCTGTGCCCTATATTCATTTTGACAGAGTTAAAACAGAACTAAGCTGTAAAAACATTAAGCATCAAACATAATCATTCTAAAGCTATTTGAAGGAGTGAGGACATCCACAGCTATGTATTTCTTGGGTCTTGCATTTAAAGCAAAATCGTATGAAGAATTTGTTTTGGCACCAAAGTCAGAGCTCCAGAATAAAAGCTTAAAACTGAAAGATTTGTGGAACACACCCCATGCCCTTGTTTCATTTTATTATTGTACTAGACACCACACACCAATATCCAAGAAATACCCAGCACATCAATATCTGAGGACAAGTGTTACACCACTGCAGAATGACATTAGAAATGCTTTCCATCAGTAGTTTCAGAACATCGGTAAGCAGAGAATGTAAAGATGTCTATCAACTTACTGATAATTATCAAGATTTGACTTCAAATTCAGTCCGGTTTTAAGTCCATCCAGGAGAACAAAGCCTCCAGTTTTCCTTCTAGCCACTTTCCTTACCATGCTCAGCCTACAGAAAGACCTCCACACTGGAACTCATAAACTCAGACAGGAATATTTTCTGGCTCTTACTTGGTCTCTGTTTAACCATTCTTTAACGGAAGAAGTCCTGAGAATAATTAAGTATCATGATAATAATTATCAAAGAACAAAATAGTGAAAATTTATAAGCATCTGAGGAATGTCAGCACTGTCATATAAGCTCCTTTGGAAGATAACTCCCACTCCAGAGCAGTATTAAGGAAAGCAGATGAAGACTCCCTGATATAAATAGATTAAAGATAAGGTTTATCTTAGTCTCTACAAACTGTCTTTCTTATCAAACCCTTTGCTGTAAAATACATTTTCAAAGGTATATAGTCAAGCTAAAAAAATTTTTTTTTCCTTGAAATCATGGACTCTGAAGTAACCTAAAGGGACTCTGTTTGGTTAGATTTTAATTTCTTCATTAACACTGCAACATTACAACATACTTTTCCTTAATCCACAATATGATTTTGTGTTTATTCAAGGTGGTGGAGCTGTAGTTCCCAAGCAGCTTTGCAGTGAAGAGGCTTATTTTTGAAAAAATGTGGCTGCTTTCACATACACACCTGAAGAAACATGCAAAAGTGCATATTTGTGCAGAGAATATTTCAAATATGTGCCAACTGAGCATAAAGCAAACCTCTGAAATTCCTCGTGCTGCTTCCCAAAGCCCCACTTCATCTCTGTAGGAGCTGTGATTTTCAGAATATTTTTGTGCACAAGACAGCTTTTCAGAGACCCCGTAATTCTTGTAGCTTGTCTTACAAACATAAATCAAACCATGTTGGCCAACTCTTTCCGTAACAGAACTGCACCTTTAAATACCACTAATGCCAGATGGTCTCAGCATATAAAGCAGCATGAGACAACATATTAACGCGACTCAAACAAGCAACTTGTGCTAGCAGCAGACCAATGAAATCAGTCTCAGGCTCCTAATCCTATCTGTCTCCATGGCAACATCTATTTCAGACAGTTCTTCAATTTTCAAGTCAGATGAGCTTCTGGCCCCTAAACTTCTCTATTCAGGAGGTGTTCCATTGTCAGGTACTTTTTCATCTTGTATTGGCTACTGTTATAATACAGATTTTATTTTTAATCAGGTGCTTCATGGAGTATCAAGGAACAGATGCTCCTCTGTTTCTGTTTATTTATAGGTTTTTGCATTAAAGATTTGTACTAAAAGATTTTCACTGAGGGTTTGTACTATTTATTTCGACTATGGATTTGTTCCCCTAACTGCAACACATGGAAACCTTGCAAATATTGATGTCTCTGTTGTGACTCTCCCTATCAGCACCAGAAGAAAAGGAATTGGTTCCTTCTTTGTACTTATCTGCTATTGAGGCAGATTTTTAAACAAAACAAAAAACTTTGTATCTGCAGTAGGCAAATAGGGAGAGAAACTCTTGACGACTCCTCACCATATGTTCATTAGCACAGCTAAATCAACACAAATATTGGGGCTACTTGCTACTAGGAAAAATCTGACAGGAAGCAGGTAGGAACTGCTCTTAAAGGCAGATCAGATGCTGAACCATGCTATCTCTCGAGTACCTGTACACTGGGTATATGGCACAGCCACACATAAACCTAGCATGGAAGCTGTGAACCTAGGTGTAGAGATGAGAACCTGAGACACAGGGAGAGAGTTTTCTCACCCAAAACCACAAAAAATTCCCAGCAGAGCCAGGAAAGCAGCCAGACATCTTTTATCATAAAATTACTTTTCCTCTCTGTGAAACAACTTCTTACAATGGCAATGTTTAAAATTTAAACATATGAAAGCCCAGCTCCCAACCCCACAGCTTTTTTTTTCCTCTTTATCCCTCTATGTACTGATGTCACCAAAGAGAAGACATTTCATCCAGAACAGTATAAACTTGGACCACTCATTCCTTAAGTGCAGGCTATTACAGAATCAGTCACATTTAGCTTTCTTTTTTTAGGGTGCACATGTGAGTTGTCTTAAACATTTAGGATTTATTATTATTAGGATTTATAAGCTTCCTGCTTAAATTCAGATGTACAGCTCCCACTGACTTCGGTTTGATTTGTGGATGCTCAGCAGCTGGGTGGGAGGAAAAATGTAATCATGGTTTAGTCTTACCAGGTGAAGATCTGACATGGAGAGTCAGCATAATCATGACTTCTTTTGCAGTACTACTTTTAAGGTATGTAAGAAGTGTCTATTTATGTCTTAGACTCACCCCAATTTTGCTTATAGTTCTGGAACTGTGCTTTTGTGCAATAAGCCAAAATACATCCAAAACTGCAAAATATTCAGTTTAGTATAGGAAAAATGTTCATTTTGAATGATCAATGTGCAAGGAATGCACCACCCATAACACTGAAAGACAACAATGCGTAACTGAAGGACAGTCATGCTGAGAGCTCCCTTTACTTTTGAGGGACACAAAACTAAAAGGACATTCAAATGAATGTTTTGCACCCAGAAATGTCAGGGGACGAGCATGTGGTAATTCACACACGTGTTATCCAGCTACCTCTAATGTGATGGTATAGGAAACACAACTATACAGAAAGTTTTAACCTTTGAAATGTCTCACTGTCCTTCCACTTTCTATCTTTCAATTTTTAGTTGTATTTCTCATAGCAAGTGCTGTATGATTTCTCTTTTGTTTGGAGAACTAATATGACAAAGTAAGGACCATACTTTCATTAGACTAGCAAGGATGCCTTTGGCCAAGAGAATAGTTCAATAAACCTTGGCCAGTCTGATGTCTCCCCTGATCAAACAACTCTTTTCATTTGGCTTTAAGGCAAATCCATACCTAAGCATAAGTACTCAAAATGGCATTCAGGTTGTTCTTGCTTTGGGCAGGCTCTGCAGTATCTTTCTTTGATCATAAATCAGGCAGCTCACACTCCATGGCCATGAGCAGCTCCATGCAAAGAATGGTTGTCTCCATGGGACTTCATTTGCAAGCAAACAAGGATGTGAGGTTTTGCTCATAATTCAGTATGAACAACTACCAGGAAGCAGCTACCAGCTTATGCAGTTATAAATGTCTCGCTTTGGATATTAATTAAAAGCAAATGTTTACTGCCTTTGAACTGCCAGCCACAGGTTTATGATTCAAGATTCTCTCTTACCTGGCCATTGTAGGTACACAGACATATCTCTAACATATGGCTTTGTATTGGCCCAGACCTTACAGCCCTTTGACAGTACCTGCTGCTGTGACAGAAAGATGTGGCCAATGTCAATTCAGCTTGCACAGCACTGGCACACTGCAAGAAACCTCCATTTAAAAGGGAAGGGCACTATGGACCAAGACCTCACTTTTAGTCTAGTGTCCTTGTCCCCAGCAGTGCCCCTGAAAGCAGCAAGTGATGCAACAACTTCATTGCTGGGGGCAGCTATTGCACCTCAGCACACAAACTCTTTTCTTCACAGTATGGCAGAATGTCTGTTCCAAAATCCAAAACCCCAGCACGTGACACTGGGACTAGCTCAGTTTCAGTACTGTTGTTCTGCAGAGCTCCTAGCCCACTCCCAACACACAACCAACTTTCTCCCTTTATCCTGAGATGATACAAGTTGATATATGGCAGACAAAATAGCTCCATTTCCTGTCACACAGCAAATCAAACCCACCTACTCTGCCACCATTTTACTGATAAGAATTTTTTGTTCAACTTTTTTACTACATAGACCTTTGATGTCTTCATTCAGCTCCAGCATACCAGAAAGTAACCTTCATATATAGCATCCCATTCCCACTGAATTAATTGAACCCTGGCTTTTGAGGTGCACCTTACTGCAAAATGGAAGTTTACACCCTGTACTCCACTCCTCGTAACTCTAGGAATCATTTGAATTTACCTTACCCAGAATCCTTACAGTACATACTGTGGTTTTCACTTTTTTTTGATTACACAAAATTTTAAGAGAATTCAGTTACAAGTCTTCTTCACAGTTTAATTCCCAATTCAATTGGAGGGGAAAAAGCCCAAGAAAACAAAACAGCAAGGCTCTATGATAATACATGTATGAGACTTTTGTTTTAAAAGAAAATGTAAACCAAAAAAGATGTGACATGATGTTTTGGTTTTGGAGTTTTTTTTCCTCTTAGGAGGAACATGAATTAAAATAGGTATGAGGACTTAACAAAATTAATTAATCTGCTGAAAAAAGCTCAGATAGCATTCATAAACTGTATGTTTTGCAAAGATAAAGCACATACATAAAGCACAACTAGTTACATTAGACAATGACACATGAATACTGGGATTCACCAGATCTTAACCATAAGCTCTTGCACATGTTCTTAAGTCAGAAGCCTACCCAATGTTAGCTCCTCTTAACAGTCAGCAGAGAAAACAGATGTTTTTCACAGGGCACTGCAGCCTAGCCAGGAGGTATTCCCGCTGATCAGGAAAAGGGAGATTACAACATGAATATGCATGCCCAGTATGTAGGCTTCTACATCACATGCCACCTTTGAACACAAAAATTAGGTGGAATGAATGCAGAACTAACAAGTATTAATAGTAAATTATCAGCTGAGTCTAGCAGCAACTCCATTGTTACAACCAAAAATTTGTGTCTATTCTGAAATAGGAAGACCTCTCTTGTATTTTTCACCCTCTATGTAATTTAAAGGCTTGAGATATTGATTACTAAGTTTCAGAATAATAAACAGTTTCTTCTGAAAAAAATTAAAAAATATTTTAATAATGAGGTCACTTTTGATAAATTACACAACTACAACTTACTGGTTTCAACAAAACATGTCACAAAATCTTGGAAAACACCCATGCTTTATTGACTTCTCACTAATTCTCTGGAGTTCACACTAATGTCACCCTAATAAAACATCACTTTAAGCCAAGACAACAACAAAACAGGCCCTCCTGTTTTCTTTGGGAACTGTTAAGACATTCTGAAGGTGTGGGAGGTGATGACAACTCTTCTCTTTGAAAGAAATTAAAGTAATCGACTCTTTCAAAAGGAGTGGGATTGTCAAAAGCAGTCTGGGTCAGATCAACAAACTCTGAAAATTCTGCATACTCAGACTAATTTTAAGCCTGAAAAGTAAAACAACTGCCTTCTGTAGAGTCATGTTTATTCTTAATGATTACAGACCTTTTTACCCCAGCTTGTTTACCATTTGTGTTATTCCAGTAAAAGATAAACTGCTGAGATGCGGTAGCTGGGATCCACAGTGTTTCCCCAGGTAGCACACAGCCTCTATTAACACTTTTTAAAATGTTCCAACAGAAAGGGAAGTCTTTAAATACCTCAGTCAGTGAAGCGATTTGGAGTGAGAGCATTGTATCTCTTGAGAACACTGCAGACTGCCTAGCACAGCTGCCTAACCACACTTACTGGGAATTTCCATTGACTTCAATGGGAACGTGAATGGCATTAACAAGTAGCTGCGAATGTGATCTGTGAACGTGTCTGCCTCTCCTTGATTTGCACCAGTTCTATGAGCCATTTTTCGCTTGTATTCTACACCTCTATTTTTAGCTGAACATGAAAACTGAGATAGGATAAAATCAGAACTATTAAGAAAATATTATTTAAGAAAGATAAAATTAAGGAAGAAAAATCTAAAAACCTAAAAACTTCGCTCAGCACGTACATCCTGCTGCTGTACAACCCTCCCAAGACCTGCACAACCTACACAGTCTGTGAAGGACACTGAATATCCCACTCCGAACGCAGGCAGCATTAAAATCATCCTGGCAGAGACTACCCCAGGCCAAATCCTGGCTTCAGGGGGATACCCTAACTGGCACAAAAACCCATAAGGGATTTTTTTGCAAAGGTAATTACAACTTCTCAGCCTTCTGTGGAATGCAGGAGGTACAGCCCGCCCCAGATCTGCACTCCCAGCAGGCGAGTCAGTAGCATATCCCTGACAGTGTTTGATGAGAAAGCCAGAACATCCTCACAAGCTCTGAAAGAAAATCTGTTCCCTGATGCACAAAGGAAAGAAAAATTCCAAATGCAGAAGGCTACATGAGTAGTAAGTTCAACCATGTTTTACTCTGCATTTTCTATCCATTCCTACAGAGACACCAGCAGCTGCCCTGCTCGTCTGGTGCTGCAGGTGCTCTTGTTACCCTGCTGCCCAGACAGCAGCTCACCTTTAAAGAGGATTGCAAACCTAAAGCCAGGAGAGCAGCTAAACCATAGCTGACAGAAAGGGTGAAAGCATAACATGGCCAGCACAGCATCTCCTGTATTCCTGACACAAAGTGTTCTGCTGACATCGACCTATTTACAGCCCCTGCCTTCATGCAGTGCAGCTGGGTGAGTACGAACTCAGTGCACGCACATTTACCAGCCCTGCACACTTCAACATCTCCCTTCAGAAAGGGAGCACTACATGAGTGGCCCTTGATAAAAACCGGTGTTTGCTTAAACCTCAAGCACACAAAAATTATGCCTGCTGTCTAATATCTAGATTTAATAACAAGCTCTTGCCATATGCAATTTGCATCAATGCTTTGCAAATATGGGAAAAATCAACAGGTCCACTCAAAGAGCTCACAAGATTTTTATGTGCAGTTTTGGAGCACAAGGAGAAGAAGCTTTAGGAAATCAAGTGCAATTAACTGTAGATAATGAAGTTAGAACGACTGTATCTGGTAACATCACCATAACCCAGAGCCAAGCTGGGTGCTTTCTGACACCACCAGTGATACAACACCCTGCCACCAACTCCAGTACCGCACTTACCCATCTGAAGCAGGGCAGCCCAGAAGACCCACAGGTGACATGCAGTGGCCTCCCCACTCAGGCTGCCATGCTACAGTGGCACAGCTGATTCCTGCCCATGCTGGGCTGAAATCTCAGCAGCCTCCTACACCATTGTTCATTCTTCACCCTGCTCTGTCTTTTGAAAAAGAGCAGCACTTGCTTATGGTTGTCTTAAATGGCTGCAGTCATTTAGATTACAATAAATCAAGAAATATTTTTAAATGGGTTTTGTGACAAAGACATTATAACAATTTTTATTCCTGTAAATTCATCAGCTTTAATTATTGCAACTTCTTACCATTGAAAGTACCAGCTCACATGGCTGGTGCCACAGCCATGCCACAGAATACAGAAGCACTTCACTGACAGAATAAAAACCTGTCTGTACCAGCAGACGGATCTTGGATTTCTCCATTCATCAACATAGAGCCACGATTTTCACTTCTCTCTTAGTCACCCTCTAATTATTTTTTTGCAGGAGGAAATGGTTCTAGCACTGCAGGGCTGGGGTGTGAGAAACTGGAGCCTCATGTCTGGGGGCTTTAGGGGGGCTAGTACAGGAGCTACAATTTGGGAAGCCTAGAAGCTTGTTTAGGCTCAGTGCCAGCAGTGACCAACCCAACTCATTTCCTCACCCTGCCAAGTGGAGTCTTTGATAAAATGATGGGTCCAAGGATTATTATAGCTGAGTTGCACCTCATAAAATTGACTGAAGTCATACCCACAGGGCGTTGCAAATGTTCCAAGTCACAACGGCACTGCTCAATTCACACACTGCGTGCTCCTGCCTCACAAGTTCACAGTGCTTTGTTGTTTGAAACTGCAAAACCCAAGGTATGTCAATTTCTAGAAAATCAATTGTCTCACTCAACTACAAATTAACCATTTCCTTCTATCTGAAGTATTTTTAAAGACGTTTGTGGGGAAAAGGATGAACAATAAAATCATTAACATTCTGTTCAACACAACATCAGACATCCAAAGCAGGAGCCTGTTTCCTCTCTCAGAGTAGTCAGTATTTTCCTGAACCTGAAATAAGGCAGAGTATTGCTTAGTTTGTCTCAGAGAAAAAAAAAAAAAATCTATGCTTTACCATCAAATGTTTTTTTCCCTTGGTCCACCATCAACTTCCCACAACCTCTTCCTCCTCATTTTATCTGACCTTGCCGTCCACCGCCTTCTGTCAACTTAGCCAATTTTTGGTGAGCACAGGGACAAAACTGTATTTTCTCGTGTAATCAAAGCTACTCCAAAACATTTTGATCTCTTCCAGTCTACATTCATACAACACCTTCTACACGTGACCACGGACACAGTCTCATTCAAGTCTTCCTCTACCTTCACTGCCTTGTGTCAGCGACTCAAAGTGAGCTTTCTGCCTTGGTATAAAACTTGATAAAGTTCAAATGTCTTTGTCTCTGGATTGTGCTTTTCTTGTTCAAGGGCTTCTTTTCCATCATTGATTGCAGGCTCTGATCTCCCATACAAGTGCAGTATCAGCCTAAAGAAGTTGTTGCTACAAAAAGCCCCCAAACGTTTAAAAAGAACCTAAAAAACTAAAAACAAAAAACCACCACCAAATGCACAAAATTACAAATATTAACCCAAACCCTGTTTGGCATGAAGAACAGTTGAAGCACAGGTAGTGTGGTGTTCAAATTTGCAGAGAAGGCAGCACATCCTCCAAGTGTTGAATGCAGCATCAGAAACTTTAGGCAGTCTCACGCTTCTGGCATTTATCCTGTCCCATGGAAGAGCTCAGTGAAGGCTCAGCTCGCAGTGTCCAAGTGGCTAATTTGGGTTTCCAAGATTTGCAAAGACACTTTGTATGATTATGCAAGAAACTAGACTGGCTCATATGAAGTCATTGTGACTTTCAATGCAGTATCAGGACTTCAAGAAAATTCTCCTAATGAATATTTATTCCAGGAAAAAATTAGACCTTTACAATTTTTTCCAGATTCTTCATTCACTGAGGATTTTTTCCAGTTGCTTTGGAGGTCTAAAGCACATTTCTGAAGTTTTCCTTTTTTTCTCAAGCATTTTTTTCAAACATTGCAGCAGATCTATTACAAATTAATTTTAAAAAATAGCTGATATTCTAAAATTGAAGTTGATTTATATGCTTGCATACACTCAAATGCATGCACACAAGGCTACACAGCCATGCAATACATGTGATTATGCATGTACATGCAGTATTTGATTTACTCAGTACAAAGCCTCTTTACTCAGTACAAAGAGTCTTTACTGATGCTTTGCTGACACTTTCCTGATCTATTTTGTCATCAACTTGCTCACTAAGTGAACACAAACATTTTATTTGTTTCACAGCTGTTCACTAGATGATTCAGGTATCATCCCTGTGAACTCACCAGCCTTCTAGAAGCATGAGCTCTCTACAGACTGCAGATCTATGAACCACAGCATATATTTTGCTTATACTTCCCTACATTTGAAAAATGAACCCTGTGACACACAGAATATCTTGCAGGAATAGATTATGTTCAGAACTCATAACTTCTTGGTTGTCTGGGAAAAATGAAAAGTAACTATATGTATGTATATATGTGAGTCTGTGATTCTATCATTTTTTAATAATAACAGATTATGATAAATCAGATTCTGATCCTGCAAGCTTTACCACACAAAACATCCTCATTCTGGTTGTTGCCCTGGGAATCAAGCATGGATGCTCAGAGTGAGCAGGGTTCTTCCCCCGTCAGGTATGAGCAGAATCAGACTCCTATTTCCTGCCAAGGCTGGTACAAGGCTCCACTTCTTTTACTGCACAGCTTAAAAAAGCTCCCATAGAAAAAATAAACAGTGCTACCTTTTACTACACAGTAGAAGAAAGGGCACATTTTTTAGAAGAAAGCACCTCTAATGCAACCATTGGCACAATATACAGTTTTTAGGAAGAAAACACCTCTAATGCAACCATTGGCACAATATGTAGGTGCTTAGGCTCTGTAACAAAGAAACAGGGGTAGTATCAATGCTTATACAATTCTTTCTAAGGAGTGCAAAGATAACTATGCATGAGGTCTGTCTTGCTGCCCTTCCCGAAAAGATCCTGAGTTTCTCCCTTGTGCCACTGCAGAGAGCAGTAGCTCTCCACTTTTTGAGAAACATTCAGAACCTCACTGAATGAAAGTGAGGATTGAAATAAAACAATGAATTTGCTCTGGTTCAAACCCTGGTTAATCCCCTTCAAAAACCAGCATTTTCAGCATCCATCATTAAAGATTTCCAGGACTCATCACATTCCCCGACACGTGATTTGGACATTGCAACATGTGGCATTTTTTTCTATAGGGCTCCCTTAGTAAGGGGCCGAGCATATTCCAGGAAATGATTGACACTGTCTGTAGCTTGCATATGGATGCAATCTATAGGAATTTTTCTTCTTTGCAGTTTGTTTTTCATATACTGCTGGATTCCCTCTTCCTTGTGCTCAATGACAAAGCCTTTCTCACATCACTGACACCAAGAGAAGTGTGTCTCCAGGAAGAGCCATAGCCCCATCTCGAACTGCACAGCGTGCTCTTTTTGTCCCTTTCAGCTGGCTTCACACAACAGCCACGCAAATGAGCTGTAAAGGCTATCCCCCGGCAATAACGCAAAATCCCAGCAATAACTGTTACCGTTCTAGCCTGCAAATTACACAGCGGCAATGAATTCATTCTCAGCTTCAGGATCCTCACCCCCTCTTACCAAGATGGCAACACACCACAAATAAAATTTTCACATTTCACTGCAATCCATACATTTTTCATTCTAAGAGAATGCTTTGCTACCTTGCCTTCCTCTTACATCCTCCTTACGTCCAATATCCTATAACCTCCAAGTTCTATATGTAGCCCTGACATTAAGTCTCTTGAAGATACAAAGCAAGGTTATCTTCAGGTCATAAAGCAGAATTTTAAGCACTAATTGTATTGGCCAAATCCCTGGAGAGCCACAGAAGCCACACCTCCACCTAAGTCACGGACTTCTAGACCTGTGCTGTAACCCAGTGAGGGAACTGTGAGGACATGACTTCAGAAGGCTTGTGGCTGGGCCAAAGGTATCGAGCAGCTTTTATGGTTAAGTCCTTTCACATACAGACATTGGCTACACTGTCGATTCTAAAATCGGAAACAATGAAATAGACACAATCGTAGGTGTAAAACAAGTGCACGGCATCAATCACACTCCCTTTGATAGAAAATGTCCCAAACTCTAAGTACAGGCAACCACGCATCCCGAGGCACGCCCGCAGCGTGCCGCGGCGGGTGGCACGTCCCGGGGACAGCCTGGCCGTGTCACGGCGCTCCCGCGGGCACGCTCCTGCCTCACGCCGCTCCCCGGACGCTGCGCTTCGTGCGGGGAAGGGCGGCCAGCGCCTGCCCTGCCCTGACAATGAGCCCGCTCCTGACATTTTACGGGGCATTGAGGCGTTTCTTGGCGCAACGGGCACTAAATGCAAGGGCAGCGGCACCAAGGCGCTCCGCGCCGGCTGCGGGCGGTCGCTGACAGCCGGTGCCGCAGCCGCAGCGAGTGCTCCGGGGACAGCGCCCGTGCCCGCGGCCGCGCCCCGCCGCCGTTACCTGCGCTACCTGCGCTACCTGCACGCAGGTGCGGGCGGCCAGCGCCCCCCTTACCGGGCTCGTGCTCGCCGGGGCGGTCGGAGATCTCGATGACCAGGAGCTCCCGGCCCTCGGCGCTGCGCCCCACCGTGTAGATCCTGCTGATGGCGGGGCACTGCAGCCACACGGCCACCAGCGCCTCCCGCAGCTCGGCGTAGCGGTGGTACTCGAAGGAGATGCCCTCTTCGGAGCTCAGCCGCCGCCGCCGGCTGGCGGCCCCCGCCGCGGGCTCGGCCGCCGCGGCCCGGCAGGCAGCGAGCACCGCGCTCAGCGCCAGCAGCAGCGCCCGCAGCCGCGCCGCCATCCCGCCCTGTGCCGCCCGCGGCCGCGCAGCTCCGCCGGCACCCGGGCACC